>JAWNNO010001835.1:1800000-2112766 GCA_035044985.1 Lordiphosa fenestrarum
GCTCTCCATTCTTCTATTAATATTCCAATTCATTGGTTTATACATTCTAAAGTTCTTTCTTTTGTTCATTCTTACATTCATTCTTCTATTCATTCTCCTTTTCATTCTTTTTATTATTCTTCTATTCTTTTTTCTTTTCAGTTCCCTTGCTCTTCTGTTCATTCTTTTCCTTATTCTTCTATGCATTCTCCTATTCATTCTTCTAGTCATACTTCTATTCATCTTATTATCCATTCTCCCATTCACTCTTCTATTCATTCTTCTAATCATTTCCATATTCATTCTCCTCTTCATTCATTCCCTTATTCATTCATCTAGCCATACTTCTATTCATTCTCTTATTCATTCTTGTATTAACTCTTCTATTCATTCTTCTAATCATTTTCTTATTCATTCTCCTCGTCAATCTTTTTTTCATTGTACGGTTTTCATGTTCGAATTCATTTTTCTATTCGTTTTTCAATTCATTTTGTAAATCAATCTTTTATTCATTATTTTAATCATTCTTCAATAGTTCAGTCTTCTATTCATTCAACTATTCATTCTTTTAGTCATTCTCCAATTCATTCTCCTATTCATTAATCATTCTACTATTAACTCTCGTCTTCATTCTTCTATTCATTCTACAATTTTCTTTTTACTATTCATTCTATTATTCATTCTTTTATTCATTCTTTTATTCATTCTTTTAGTCATTCTCCAATTCATTCTCCTATTCATTCTCTAATTCATTCTTCTATTCATTCTCCCATTCATTCTCTAATTCATTCTTCTATTCATTCCCCAATTCATTCTCCTATTCATTCTCCTATTCATTCTCCTATTCATTCTTCAATTCATTCTTCTATTCATTCTTCTATAACATTCTTCTAATCATTCTACTATTCATTCTCGTTTTCATTCCTCTATTCATTCTACAACTTTCTTTTTACTATTCATTCTATTATTCATTCTTCTATTCATTCCCCAATTCATTCTCCTATTCATTCTCTAATTCATTCTTCTATTCATTCTTCTATTCATTCTTCTATTCATTCTTCTATTCATTCCCCTATAGATTCTTCTATTCATTCTCCTATTCATTCTTTAATTTATTCTACTATTCATTCTCGTCTTTATTGTTTTATTCATTTTACAATTTTCTTTTTACTATTCATTTTCCTATTCATTCTATTCTTCATTCTATCTTTTAGTCATTCTCCAATTCATTCCCCTATTCATTCTCCTATTCATTCTCCCATTCATTCTCTAATTCATTCTTCTATTCATTCCCCAATTCATTCTCCTATTCATTCTGCTATTCATTCTCCTATTCATTCTTCAATTCATTATTCTATTCATTCTTCTAATCATTCTTCTAATCATTCTACTATTCATTCTCGTTTTCATTCCTCTATTCATTCTACAACTTTCTTTTTACTATTCATTCTCCTATTCATTCTCTAATTCATTCTTCTATTCATTCCCCAATTCATTCTCCTTTTCATTCTCCCATTCATTCTCTAATTCATTCTTCTATTCATTCCCCAATTCATTCTCCTATTCATTCTCCAATTCATTCTTCAATTCACTCACCTATTTACTCCCCCATTTATTCTCCCATTCATTCTTCTAATCATATCCCTTAGCATATTCATATTCTCAATGCTAATTGAAGTTAGAGAACTCTCCAAGGTGAGAAATAGTCCTGTGATTCTAAAGCGAGGAAGGACCCTTCTTTCACCCCAACTTTCTCAACTTAAGCCCCTTCCCATCCCTCGCTTACAACATACAAAATAAAGCTGCTTTTCTTATATTTTTCCACCTCTTGCCGTATAGGCTGTGCGCATTGTTCATCAGTCAGTCAGTCAGTTCTCCCTAACGTTTTCCATTTCATTCTCTCACTCAACGATTGACTTAAAGCAAAATGCATTCACTTCAAAGCAATTGCACTTGCACAAAACATGTCTCCTGCTCTCAACGAAATCAAAGTATTTTTGAAGAGTGACCCCAAATGATTTGCAGACATTGTGTGAGGGGGGCAGCTGCGGAGCGGAGCAGCAGGTTCGTCGCTTTGGGGACTCCGCGCTAAGTAGCGACAAGTTCACAAACGAAAACTTTGTGGGACATTACGTATACGCAGAGTGGAGTGTCCCAGCTGTGGCACTTGATGCTGCTGCTGCTGCTGCCTCTTTAAAGACAACCAAAGGCACAGGACAATGAAGTGGCGCTGTCGCTGTCCCAGCAGGGAGCGGAGCCGGTGTAGGGGGCGGCGGCGGCGTCTTTCATATTTAAACTGACAGTTTATTGTGCTTTTCATTACAATTTTTGTTTGTTAGTTTTATTTTCCCAAACAAAACTCAACTGCTGCTGCAGCTCCTGCTGATGCTGCTGATGCTGCTGCAGTCCCAACAATGGAGGTGCACTCAAGCATGGCGAAGTCGAGTCAAGCTGCAGTCCCTGCTGGCCCCGTGCGGCATTTTAGCCAAAACGGAAGTCATAAAAGACGCGCATTTCCCTCCACCAACTCTGACAAGGACATCAGCGGCCCCCGCCTCCCCTCGCACCAATAACCCAGGAGGCAGCAGCGGCAGCAGCAACAACAACAATAATAATAACAATAACAATGCGGCTATAATTTCTCGTTAAAAAGCAAACAAAAGCGGAGAGGCAAAAAAATAGCCGGAAAGATGGCGTTAGATTTTAATAATGCGCCACATAGATAATGCCGATAATTTTGATAAATTCATTTCGCACGCGCCTAATTGAAGGGGAAAGTGTTGGTGGTGGGGGTGGGGGGGTTGTTGGGGTTTGTAAGTAGGGGGTGCAAAACTATAATTTAGTTCTTAGGCGAATTTTTATGGCACCATCAGGACGACGACGACGAGGACGAGGACACGGCACATCGATCATTAATCAAAGGCCAAAGCCTATGGAGACAAAGATTGAGTCAGCTGGTGGGCGGTGAAGGGTGGGCGTGGCCCCAAAAAAATTGCACTGCAAATGATAAAAGTTGAACACATGAGTATGATGAGCGGAGTGACTAAGGGCGATTCGTTTCAATGTTCCATTTGAGTAAATGGATTCATTTGGTGAGAGGAGAGGGAGAGGCCTTGAACCGTAGACCCTTAACCTTGGATCTAGGACCTTAGACTTAGTCCTTGGACCTTATGCTTTAGACCTTAATACCTTAGTCTTTAGAGCCTCAGACCCTGGAACCTTAGACCTTAGAATCTCGGATCTTAGATAATCAGATCATAGAACCTAAGCCTTTTAGAACCTCAAACATTGGAACATCGGAACTTGCCACCTCAGACCGTAGAGCCTCAGACCTCATTCAGACCTTAGAGCCTCGGATATAAGAATTGTAGACCTTAGAGCCTCAGACACCAGAATCTAAGTTCTAAGAACCTTAAATCCTAGAACCTCAGACATCAGACCTTAGAGTCTCAGAACTTAGAACCGTAGACCTTAGAACTTTAGACCTTAGACCTTGGATCTTGGACCTTAGACCCTCAGACCTCAGACCTTAGACCTTAGAACCTCAGACCTTAGACCTTAGACCTTAGACCTTAGATCTTAGACCTTAGACCTTAGACCTAAGACCTAAGACCTTAGACCTTAGAACCTCATTACCTTAGACCTAAGACCTAAGACCTTAGACCTTAGACCTTAGACCTTAGAACCTCAGACCTTAGACCTTAGATCTTAGAACCTCAGACCTTAGACCTTAGATCTTAGACCTTAGACCTTAGACCTTAGACCTTAGACCTTAGACCTTAGACCTTAGACCTAAGACCTAAGACCTAAGACCTAAGACCTAAGACCTTAGACCTTAGACCTTAGAACCTCAGACCTTAGACCTTAGACCTTAGACCTTAGACCTTAGACCTTGGATCTTGGACCTTAGACCCTCAGACCTCAGACCTTAGACCTTAGAACCTCAGACCTTAGACCTTAGATCTTAAACCTTAGACCTTAGATCTTAGACCTTAGACCTTAGACCTTAGACCTTAGACCTTAGACCTTAGACCTTAGACCTTAGACCTTAGACCTTAGACCTTAGACCTTAGACCTTAGACCTAAGACCTAAGACCTAAGACCTTAGACCTTAGACCTTAGAACCTCAGACCTTAGACCTTAGACCTTAGACCTTAGACCTTAGACCTTAGACCTTAGACCTTAGACCTTAGACCTTAGACCTTAGACCTTAGACCTTAGACCTTAGACCTTAGACCTTAGACCTTAGACCTTAGACCTTAGACCTTAGACCTTAGACCTTAGACCTTAGACCTAAGACCTAAGACCTTAAAGCCACCGAACGTTGAACCTTACTTCTTTAAACCTTAGACCTTACGAACTCAGTGCTTTGAACCAGACCATCGAATCTCGGACCTTTAAATCACAGACCTCAGACTCTAGAGCCACAGACCTTATAACCACAGACATTAGACCTAAGAACCTTTCAACCCAGAGCCTTAAAACCTTAGTCTTTAGTTTAAAGAGCCTCAAATACTTAGAACCATAGACCTTTGAACCTCAGACATTCAGTCCTGAACCCCTTAAGGGTTAGACCTTTAAACCTCAGACCTTAAAAACTCAGAACTTAGAAGCTAAGACCTTTGAACCTCAGATCCAGACCTTTGAACCAGACCTTTGAGCCGCGGACTTGAAGGTTAAGGTCTTAAAACCTTAGAACCTTAGACATTTGAACCTTAGACCTAAGAACTTCAGACCATTCAACCCAGGACCTTTAAACCTTAGTCTTCAGTCCATAGAGCCTCTTATACTTAGAACCATAGACTTTTGAACCTCACACATTCAATTCTGAACCCTTTAAAGGTTTGACCTTCAAACCTCAGACCGTAGAAGCTGAGAACTTTAGACCTCAGACTTAAGAACCTAGAACCAGAGACCTTAAAACCACAAATCTTATAGCCTTAGACCTTAGAACCTCACCCCTATGAACCTCAGACCTTAGAACTTCAGACCCTAGTTCCTTACCCCTTTATACCTCACCCCTTAAAACATCAGACCTTTGAACCTAAGACCTTAAAGCCTTAGACTGTAGAACCTCACCCCTATGAACCTCAGACCTTAGTTCCTTACCCCTTTATACCAGAGCCTAAGACCCTTAAGCCTCTGAACTCAAGGCTCAGAGCTCGCAACTCAGAGCTCAGACCTCACAGCTCAAAACTTATATAAATTAGAATAGAACTCAGTTTAGAGCTCAAAAATCTGATTGAGTTCTTGTCTCTGACTCATTTGAAAGTAGGGGCTACTCAGACTTGAAGCAAATCTCAGTATCAGACTCAGTCTCACACCCAGAGACATAGGCTTAGTCTCTGACTCGCACTCTGAATTATGGTTAATTGGGAGACTAAAACGTAGAACTCAGACTTAGACTTAGAATGTGTTTAGAGTGAGACTCAGTGCTCAATCTCGGACTCAGACTTAGTCTCAGTCTAAGAGCCAATACTCCAGACTCAGTAATCAAAGCTCGGTATAGTTTTTGGTATTCAGTATTCAGTATTCAGTATTCAGTATTCAGTATTCAGTATTCAGTATTCAGTATTCAGTATTCAGTATTCAGTATTCAGTATTCAGTACTCAGTACTCACTACTCAGTTTTCACTACTCAGTACTCGATATTCACTACTCACAACTCAGTATTCACAATTCATAACTTCGACTCAAAACTTAGTACTAAACACAGACTCTACGGTGAGTGGAGGCCACTCAGACTCTTTACTCAATTCCCATCATTTTCCAATTTTTTTTTTTGTACCATTTTCTGTGAAAACTTTTTAGCTTACTTATTTTTTTTTTTTTTTTGGGCAGCAAAAGGTACCTACGCCCTCCTCCTCCTCCACCTCCACCACCCCCTTTCACACCATTGAAATGGATAATGATGCGTTTGTGTATTGGGAGTTATCGCCACATTTGAAGCGTTTTTATTAGACAAACGCAAACACAGCCAGAGACGGACACGTTGGGGAATTTGCGCGGGTGGTGGTGGAGGGGCGAATTCCCTCAACGTGCACGCAACTTTACTAGCGAAGTTGGAGCGAGCTTCTGCTTTTAGTGAGTTTCCTTTTGCAATTTTCTTTAAACTGTCTGATTTTTCTTCTTTTGTGCGCCAACTTACACGCAGCTGTCAAATCACAATACTTGCCAAGAATTTCCATTAACTCATTTTCTTTCACTCGTTGTCAGTGCGTGTGTATGCGTGCGTGTGTGTGTGTGTGTGTGTGTGAGGGTATTGATTGTACTAAGTGTTTGGTGTGGGGGTCTGGCTGGCTGGAAACTTTGCCATTGTTATAACAAAATAATGGCCCTCACACACACACACACTACTAATAGCTGCACTCACACCAACATAAACAGTTTAAAAAGCCTCAAACTTGCTTGCACTTGTCGCGTAATTCAATATGCACAAGTCCTTCTCCTTCTTCTTCTATTTTTCATATCTTTTGCCTCCACTTTGGTCCACTTTCCATTTGGCTTTTGTTTCTTTTACTGTAACCAGGCGAAAGCCACTTTTCTTGGGCGTGTCTTCTTGTCTGGGGGGGGGGGGGATATTACTCACCTAGAGCACATTTTGACACATGATTGTGGATCGTTTATTCAATTACCTGGTGCAAACGTCTGCAAAAGAAAGTGAAACAAGTTAAAAAAGATGCGCAGAGATTTGAGTAAAAGTGTATAAAGGACACAAATTGGATTTTATCTTAAAATCTGGTCACACTGGAGCTTTTTTTCTATGCTTATTTCATAAGTATGCCTTTCCAAGGTGACAAAGTAGCTTAAATTAACGTAAATTTGCTTTTTATTGAAATTCCAAATCGCATCTGGTCACTCTACAACCTTTTTATGAAATTTTATGACACACAAAGTGAGAAATATTTTAGGAATCATTATGCATATATAAAGTAATAAGTTCTCCCCACTTTGGACCTAAATTGATGCATTTTTCTCAAAAAATCTGGTCACACTGCCGTGTTCTTCAATTCTTATCTTTTGTTTATAGAAATAAATACTAATCCAATTGCTCAACAAACTGTGTTTGGCCTGGAGTTGCCTAGTTTCTTACCTTAATTCGAAATATTTCTATGATACTCTCAAAAATCTGGTCACACTACCTCATACTTCAATTATTATCTTCTTTCCAATCTTATATTCTTTCTTATCTTATCGTTTTTTATCTATTAATGTAGATATATTGTTCAAAAACTTTTAAATTTTCCAATAGATAAGTTATGTTGCAGCTGGTCACACTAAATCTTATTTTCAGCATTCAATATTAATCCAAATGCTTAAAAAACCGTTTTTGGCCTGAAACTTCACAGTTTATACTTTAATTTCAAATATTTCTCTAAAATCTGGTCACACTAACGTGTTTTACATTGCCCCTTAAATAGGTACCCATTTATAAGGTGTGGAAATAGTTTAAATGGTGGAAATATTGTTAACTAATGGTAGATATTGTGTAGTGCAATGTATAAACTCTTATTTTAAAATGTCAAATAGCATCTGGTCACACTAGAAGCTATTTCTTAGATTGAATGAATGCTGAAATGGTGAGAAATGGTAAAGATACAGCTTTGGCACTTTGATTGATGGAAAATGGGAAAAATATTTTAAGCCAAAGTCACCGAATACTCTGTTTGTTCTGATGGGTGCCGCGTTTGCTTACGGAATACATGTAAGTTAACTTTGTTTGACCTGATGCGAGCCTCGTTTGCTTTCAGTGAAACAAAGTCTTGTGACAAAACTATGTTTTACCCAATGAATAATGGGATAGCTACGAAAGGAACAACGACAAAGACCCAAGTCTCTTCTATGAGTGTAAAAAATTAGTGTTAAGCCTGATGGGTGCCTCGATTGCTCTTAATGTAACAGAGATATATGAAAAAATACGATGTTTTTTCAGTTTTCAAATACCAATTGCATTGTAACAAGAACCAAATAGAAGAAGTCTCTTCAGTTATTGCAAAGAAACGATGTTCAGCCAGATGGGTGCCTCGATTGCTTGCTGTAAAACAAAGACATCCAAGAAAACTTTGTTTTGCATGATCTATAATGCGTTAGCTCCCAAAGTAACATGAACAAAGAGGCCAAATCGGTTCAATTGATGAAAAAAAAAAGTTTTTAGCCTGATGGGTGCCTTGATTGCTCTCAATGTAACAAAGATATACATAAAAAACATTGTTTTTTCAGTTTTAAAATACTGTTTGTAAATGTAACAAGCACAAAATGCCCAATTCTCTGTTATGTTGGTACAAAATATATATGTTAAGCCTGATGGGTGCCTCGATTGCTTCCCATAAAACAAAGCCTTGTGCAATAAACTATGTTTAGTCCGAAGAATAATGCAATTGCTACCCAGATAACAAGAAACAAAAGCCTGAGTAGCTGTTTTTAGTTCAAAATATAGCTATGTGAACTGATGGGTGCCTCGTTTGTCACTGTTTCTCCCATACTTTTCGCCCAGCTTACAGTTTTATGTGCCTGACCTTTGCTCGACAATTATTCAGCTGCACTGGAAGCGTTTCTAATTCAATTCAATAGAATTGCTTTCGGCACTTGTGCATAAATATGTGAAATGGAAATCGAAACGGAGGTTGTTACTATATGCACCCAAGGTCTCACACCGTCACACACACATGCACGAGCAGGCGAAGTCAGGCAGTTCAAGTGGCGTTACATTGGCACAGACGTGGTTAATTCGAGTGAGGGGGGGAGCGGGGCTGAGTGGGTGGAACTCATAAATATACAGAGAACAGACCCACATTGCATTCGCGGATGTGTTTGGGTTTGATCAAACAAGATGGCGGGGCGCATAAACAAATACGCGAGGCACGCATGCATATGCATGAGAGCAAGTCAATGTTGATGCGTGTGTGGCAGTGCAGCGTGAAGAGAGCGGGGAATTGGGAGTGGTGGGGTGTGGTGGGGAGTGGGAGTGGGAGCAAGGCCGCCTTTGATTTGCATAATCTCGGTTTAATGTTTTTTTTTTGTTATTTTTGTGTGTGTGTGTGTGTTTGGTGTTGCCTCCTCCTACCTCGCATACATACACACACACAAAATGAAAATGAAAACATACACGAGAAACGCATTGCATTTTCCATTTTCTGACACTGCAATTGAATTTCAGTTTTCGTTTGGCGCTGGCCTTGTCGAACTCTTGACAAATCGCATGAAGGCGAAATATGGCGAGAATGTTAAGCCAAGAGACTTACAAGAGACATCCACGACAGACTCTTATAGCAATTGTTGTGTTGGTATACACGGAATGATTGCGTGAATTTAAATGAGCAGCTTAAATTTGAAAAAAATCTTTGACCCTTTAAGTGAGAATTTTGTGGTAAAAACTGAGGCACTTAGAAGCCTTACAGATCAGTGGCCATTCGAGCCGGACAGAGCGAGAGTTTGACTTTATCTAACTGACTTTTTGGGCTAAATTGCTTGTCCATCTCTCCCCCCCTCCTCTCTTTTGTTTTTCTCTGTCTCAATATTTCAGTTGTTATTCTGCTTTTCCGCTTTGGGCTGCACTTACTTATCTGAAATTTGCCACAGTTTTTATTCCGGTTGCTTCGCATGCTTATGCAAAGCATATTGTTGCTCATTATCCTCACAAGGATTAACATGTTATCCTTAGCACGGTCGGGCGCTTCCGCTGGTCCCCTGTACATGTTGTTGCTTGCTGCTTCTTCTTGTTGATTTTTGCATGTCGTTACTTTGGTTTCCGGTGTTGCTTTTTTTTTGGGGTGGGGGGTGGGGTTGTTTCTCTCGCTAAGCACTTTCGGCATCCAAGCCTCTTCTGGCAGCTTTTGGGCGCCTTGCGCGCCAAGTGCGTAACAAGAATTATTACCGCATTCCCCGCCAGCGGATTTGCACGTTGCCTTTTGTCTGGCTTAGCCTTTGCTCCAGTTTTTGTTTGTTTTTTGTTTGCTGGGAATGAACATTTTTTGGCGTATTGCTTGCAAATTGCGCTTTGTCTTGTGTTGCAGTTGAAACGTTGCGGTGTCGCTCATACGCCGTGTGGCGCCGGCAAGGCAAATGGTTTGATACCTTTGTGTGGAAGACTGATGAGCTGGAGCATTGGGGGCAAGAGATGGCTTGATCTTTACTCCACACTAAGCACAGAGAGAGAGAGAGAGAGACTAGATAGTGCAAAATAGTCTACATTTTTATACGAGGGGCGTTTTAAAAAGCTGCTGAAGTTGGCGTTTACTGAATTGAAAGCGAATGTCTCATATTTAGTTGCCTCTGTTGCAGGTATTAGGTAAAACAATTTTATGTATGGCTATTGAAGTAAGAACGAGCAAGAAAAACATAAAATCACGGTCGCCATGTCTGACATTTTGTCTTAATTTACCTTACTGTATCCACTTATGGCTTAAAAATACTTAAGTAATGTTTGTACAGTAACAGATTTGGTTTTAAGCAAGAGCTCATCAAAAAACTTGAAGAAGTATCAAGTACCTAAGTACGGTCGCCATGTCAAAAATCTAGAAATTAGACTACGAAGTGTTGTTCCATCAAGCATATTGTTAGATTCATTTTTCTTGTTTTCAAACCTTAAAAAAAGACTTTAAATAGAGCAAAAAAAAAAATTAAAATTATCACGGTCGCCATGTTTTGTATTTTGTCTAGGGTCAAGCCCCTTTTAAAGTTCAAAGTAAATCAATCAACGCAGCACTTTAAGCAGATCCATTTTACACGATTTGAGCTTAATTTGTGGCCAAAAAAGGAAAATAAAGTAAGAATCACGGTCGCCACGTTTAACATTTTCACTAGAATTAACTCACTGTTAGTATTTTCGGCTTACAAAACTTAAGTTTGGGTTTAAGAAAGAACTCAACACTGAATTGTACAAAGAAATTAAGTGACCGTGCACGGTCGCCAGCTCAAAAATCTATAAATAAGTAGCATATATATAGCCTGTACACAGGGGAACATCATTAGGACAATCATTAGGCAACAGGACATCATTTGAGCAACGGGAAGCATATCTTTCCAAAAGAAAAAGGTATTTGGGATTCCTTTTACAAGGGAGAATGCACTACCAATTTTTGATCTAAGAGAAAAGGCAGATGGGTATCATTTATATGAAAACTGATGCATTAATTAAATGCATCTATTAAACTTCTCCAAAACTGCAGGCTTAACTAGAAGCAGCTGGAAGCTAAGAGTTTTGTATGAAATGAACCAAAAACCTATGAGTCCATAATGAGAAACCACCCTCGCAACCACTCTCATCGTTTTCGTATCTCTTTTTTTTTTGGAATTTTCATTCTGTGGCTTAAGCAGCCCTTGACTTTTGGCTCTATGTGTTTACCTTTCGCTTTGTTTTGTTGCCTTCCTTTTGTTTTTCAACAAAGAACTCTCTGCTGATACAATTGCAGCGAAACAAACAAACAAACAAACAAAAAAAAATGGCAAAACACAAACAACAAAATAATACAACAGTGCAACACCAACCAAAAAGCAAGCAAACAGAACCCGAAAAGAAACACCAAAAACACAAAGCGTTGGGATTGATTGAATTCCGAATTTTTAAGCATTTCGCCGCAGTCCACCAAAGTAATATAAAAAATGCAATTGCAAATGTTAAAGTATCTTGCCATATGTGTGGTGGCTTGGCTTAATTTGGTTTTTAATGTCATTTTGATTAAAATGTTAATTTAGATGCAGTTGGTGCTTTTTTCGAATGCCCAGCTTTTATTTTAATGCTATTGCCTATAAAAATAAATAAATTGCTTATATAATTTAATTTTTTCGCACATATTTAATTAATAATTTTCACGAGCGACTTGATTAACTAAATACATTTGAGCACAAATGGAAATACCTGCACATATTTTGTAATTGAATGTTCGTGTTGTGCAGTCAACTGGCACCTAATGTCATAAGGAATTTTTATGGCCAACTAAATGCACTTCGCAGTCGGTGTAAATGCTTTAAATCCAATTTACATAATATCGTTATGTCTTGGTGGGAGTTTACCAAAAAAGAAAAAAGAAAAGCGAGAGAGAAGACACAACTCCTCCCTCAATCAACTCATGCAAATAACTAGCGTTGGCTTTTCCACAAATCGAATAAGACAATTCATTCGCCTGAGATAATCGAATGGCGGCAACTCCCACACCGATGTTGTTTA
The DNA here is from genome assembly GCA_035044985.1 of Lordiphosa fenestrarum. NCBI lineage: Eukaryota > Metazoa > Arthropoda > Insecta > Diptera > Drosophilidae > Lordiphosa > Lordiphosa fenestrarum. Next base: position 1,812,146 of record JAWNNO010001835.1, read on the forward strand.
CAGTCATCAGCTGAATTTGTAAACGAAGCATGTGGAAGAAATGTGAAAATGTGTTCATAAAAATCTGCTGATAAAGGCAAAAAGTTTTCCTAAAACTTTGCTCAAAATCATGTTTTCAGTATGGGACAACTTGTTGGAAATTTTAGAAGCAATGCATTGAGGCACTCCGTGGTTACCTGAGGTAGGAACCAGGTATAGCTTTCATATTTCTTTCTTTTCTAGAGAAAAATGATAATTTGTTGAGATATTAAGTCTTAGCTAGCTTCATTTAGAAGAAGTTAGAGAACGAGATTCTGTTTGTTTTTGAGTTTTTCTACACCCAAATCTTCAAATTGTTTATTATTACCTTCAAACCTGGCTGAGTTTAGTATTTTAACATGGGACAACTTATTTGAAATTTTAGAAACGTTTTGTTGAGGCATAGTCTAGTTACCTGAGGTGGGAACCCACTCAAATTATAGCTAATATATGGGTAAAATTTTAAGAAAACACTTATTCAAACTGAATAAGGTAATTTTGAGGAGCTCTTAAGCCCAAGTTGGTTGAAAATGAGAAAAGTATACCAAATTTTGACTTCTAAGCTTTCAGTTTTCCTGCACTAAATCGTCAAAATGCTTTTTATGCCCTTCAAACCTGGCTGAGTTTAATATTTTAACATGGGACAACTTATTTGAAATTTTAGAAACGTTTTGTTGAGGCATAGTCTAGTTACCTGAGGTCGGAACCCCTGGAATTTTTTCTATTTTATGCGTAATATTTTAAGAAAACACCCATTCAAAGTGAATTCGGTACTTTTGAAGAGCTATTAGGCCTAAGCTGGTTTAAAATATGAAAATTATACAATATTTTTACTTCTAAGATTTCACTTTTTCTTGCACAAAATCTTCAAATTGTTTATTATTACCTTCAAACTTTGCTGAGTTTAGTATTTGAACATAGGACAACTTATTTGAAATTTTAGAAGTGATTCATTGAGGCACAGTTTAGTTACCTGAGGACGGAACCCCTTGGAGATCTAGCTTTATCTTTAAAAACTTTAGGAAAACCTTACAATCAGGTGGTTTTCGATCAATTTGATGGAATATCAACTCAAACTAGTAATGTATGAGAGCTAATTACAGAAATAGAGCTTTAATATTTAACAATTTGTTCAGCAGGATCTATAAAATGTTAAATTATTTCCTTTAAATTTTGTGGAATTTATAATTTTCATATAATACAACTTATATAAAATTTTAGAAAGTTTTTACAGAAAACAAGCCGAGTTACTGGATATTGGAATTGCCTAGGAAATGCAATTACTGAAGGCATATCTATGAAGAAACCCTCTTAAGTCTTTTGGAGACTGACTTTCTTGGAGTATCAAAACTATGTATCAAGTTACAAAATCTCGTTTCTTAAATCCTTAATTTGAATATAAAAACATGTAAAATATTCTGCAGAATTTAAGAAAACATTCATCAGCTCGTTGTCAAGTGACTTCGAGGTCGGCACCCCAAATTCATTCCCCTAATTTAATCCCTTGACAATTTCACATATTTTTGCGGCTAATATTCTTGACTTCTTGTACTCTTTCTTTTTTTTGCACATTAAATGCAAATCTTTGTGCAAATTACATGTGTATTTTTATGATGATATTTTGTGTGCCACGTATGGAAATTCAGTGGCAGGCGGCAGGGCAGGGCAGGCACGCAACCAGAACCAGACGACGTTCCCCCTCAACGAAATGTAATTTTAGCCTGGGGAGCCAAGAAAATAAAACAAAAATATATCCAGCGCGAAAAATGCAACAGTTTTTAAAGAGGCAAAAAAACAAAAAACAAATGCGCACAGATGCCAAAAAGCACCCACACCACACACACACACACACGCATATGAGTTCATTCTATATGCATGAAGGCGCATCGAGCGTATCACTGGAATTCTAATTTGCAAGCGAAATTGAACGGAAATGGCAATTTCCAAAGTGAAATGGCAAACGGCAAGCGGCGACAGTGACGATGTCTGGAGAGAAGTGCACAACTGCTGCAATTGCAATTGCGACTTGTTGACAGTCTCCGCTGTCATTTGCACAGTATGACGGGGACTTTTGAGGTAGAAATTAATCCTTAAGATGTAAGATGGAAATATTGAAAGGTACCTAAAGCCGCCAGGTGAAGGCCATGCTGCTGTTGCAGAACTCATTAAATTGCAAGGTCGGGCTTTATTGTGACATTTGAAAGATGTTCTTGGAGCGCACTTTTGTTAGATGTTGATGCTCACCTCTCTAATTGAGGCCCGGCGTTCCTGGAACAGAAACTTGAAGTTTCTTGCAAAATAAGGAAAATGTAAGACAGAATCTTTCAACTGAACAACCAACTTACAGTTGTCAGTAAAGCTTTGGCTAAAAAATATCTAACGATGTAACACATCTTACCATCTGCACCACTGGACTTTTCACATGCAGTGAGCTTAACATTTGGCTGCATTCTGCACAGTGATTTGCCGCTCTGTTAAGGTTAAAGTTATAGTTAAAACATCGCCCACTTCTAGTTGATATACAAATTTTTTGTATGTCTTTAGGTGTTTTTTTTTTGTCTCAGAATCAACGAAAAGAGTAGTTAATTAGCTAATATCAAGTTTTAAGTGTGACCAGGTTCAACTGGCTGCCTTTAAAATAAGTTTCTGAGTGAGCATGTGCTTAAGTATTTGCTTCTTTTTTAGAGATAATGGAAAAAAGAAGCTGAATGCAATGAAATTGGCAACTTTAAGTGTGACCAGCTTCATTAAGTGACTTTTAGTAACTTTTACTAGTAAATAACATGCAAGTTTTAAGAGAAAATGCTTAATAAGAGTTGGAAACATTCAAATTATGTACTTTAAGTGTGACCAGGTTCGATTGGTGAGTTTCACTTAAAGATTCTGTGTAAAATTATGCTAAACCAAGTGAAACTTTTTAAAGAGAATGCAGAATTCAGTCAGCAGACACTTAAACTAACTAATTTCAGTGTGACCAGACTTAATTGGACGCTTTTATTAGAAAATACTGCGTAAGATTGTGTTATATTTAAAAAAACTTTTTAGAAAAACGTATAAACACTAAAATTGGCTAGTTTAAGTATGACCAGGTTTCTTTAGCTCATTTTACTAAAAGGTTCTGGGCAAAGTTTTGCTAAGCAGTGTGAAAATTTTTAAGGAGAATGTAGAAGGTTTATTTTAAGTGTGACCAGACTCGATTGGAGGCTTCTACCAAAGGGTACTGAGTAAAATTGTGCCAAACAATGTAAAAGTTTTTAAAGAGAATGGAGATTCGGAGCTACAGACACTAAAATGGCCCATTTTAAGTGTGACCAGACTTTATTAAATGGCTTTATCGATAGGTACTGAATAGGATAGTGTTAAAAAATGTGAAGCTTTTTGAAAAGAATGGCGATTCGTAGCTGCAGACTCTGAAAATGTCTACTTCAAGTGTGAAACAATGTGAAACTTTTTTAGGGGAAATGCATAATTAAAGCAACGGACACTAAAATAACCTACTTTAAGTGTGACCAGACGCGTTTGGAAGCATTTAATAAAAGCTACTGTGTCAGATTGTGCTAAAAATGTTGATAGATGTAAAAGAAAATGAAGAATTGAAGCTGGTCACGCTAGAAAAGTCTACTTTTAGTGTGACCAGGTGCAATTGAACTGTACTGAGTAAGTTTGTGCTGAACATTTTGAAAGTTTTATAAGTAAATGGATAATTGAAGCTGGTCACACCAAAAAAATTCAATTTAAAGTGTGACCAGCTCAAATTGGATACAAAGAAAACGCAGTATCAAAGCTGGACACACTAAAATTGCCCACTTAAGTCCATTTTCGTTAAAAAGTTGCACATTATTTAGCACAAATCTACTCAGAAATTTCTATATTTTGCCACAATTCAAAAGTTTTGACCAAAGTCATTAAATAAACAATTCAAATTTGTGATTGACCCATAAATCTGGCTTAGATATTAGACAGCAATTTGCATATATATAAACATATGCATATCAAATACAAAAGAGATGTTTCTTAATAAACTGACTAGGCGGCTGGCAGGAGAGAGATAGATAGATGGAGAGAGAGAGAGGAAGAGGAGGGGGCTTGGGGTGGGGGCGTGGCAATGGCTGTCAAAATATAACACATTAGCATGCATGAAAAATGAAGAAATGCGCGAGACATTGCCAAATTAGGTTGTAGCACTACACAGACACACACACACAGAGAGAGAGAGAGAGAAGTGTGTGTGTGTGTGTGTGTGTGTGTGTAAGCTGTGTTGTGAACAATAAGTTTTTTGCACACACACACACAGCGAGCGGGTCTTACACATGTTTGTGTTTGCTTTTCTTCAGTTTGCTGCTTCTGTCGAACGCGCGAACGCCATATTATAAAGCATATAATGGGACGCGTGTGCCACAGACACGCATCCACACTTCAGCCGGACGGATGGGGGCGGGGGGGGGCGGGGTGTGGGACACTCAGCGTCACTTGCAACTACTTGAGCCAACACACAACACACAACACACTGTGTTTATTTGGCGAGAGTTGCTGCTGCTGCTGCAAAGTTAACTTTGGCGTTTGCTAAAAATGAACTTGCCAAACACGTAACGAAGGTCACACACACACACACACACACACACACACACACACACTCGAGCACCATTAGAGCAGAAAAAAGGCAGAAACAAAGAGCGACAAGCGACGCGTCCTGACAGCTCCTTTGCCCCTTACATGTTTTAGTATTAGTGTCATTTTAAGTTCTCACATTTCTGACATTCTCATGAACTTTCAACTCAAAGCAAAATACAACAACAACGAGAACAACAACAAACAATATGCAAAGGAAAAAGTTGAGCTCAGAAAAAAAGCGAAAAGTGCCAGACGACAGACGTAAAAACTAGCAGAAAGGCTGAGCAAATAGTCCAACAAACTGGGCAAGCAAAAAAAAAAATACAAATAGGAAAAACTAACCAGCCAAGAAGAGGGACGTGGAGGGGGGGGGGGGGGGGGGCAAAAAGAAAATATTGAAAACTCTTCGCCTGGCAGCGGCAGCAAATTGCCGAGTTAGCTGCGACGAGACAAGTTAGCGAACACAAACAGTGAGCCAGAAAAGTTAGTTGACACCCCACTTCCCAAATATTGTTTGTTGCGAAACATTTGATTTGAACATCGATAAACTATCGCATGACACGGAATCGACAAAAGGGGTGGCAACGCTGTGATTGTTTTACTACTTCTTGAGGCAAACCAGTGAAACGGTGGGATCGAAGAGCTAGCAAAGGGTCTGATAAGAAGGCTCGGAGGCAGGCCTTTTAAGTGTTCTATCATAGATGCAGGCTTGATAGCCTCAATTTATCGATAAATAGTGACGATAGGCAGTTTTTGAATCATTTGTGTTTCTGAAATCGAACATTTTTGAGTCTGGAACGAAATTTGTAGATGCTAAGCCTTGCTTTTTTAACTTCTACATAGAATAATAGAATAGGAGTCGATTTCTCATTGTTTAGATAGCTGCTATGTGCCAGTTAAACTTCGATTTTAATCGGTTACTTGTAAGTTTATGTGACAGTTGGCGTTAGAAAAAAATACTCGATAGATAGATTACTCGTTTATTTGAAAGTTTATGTGACGGTTAGCAAGAGTTAGATTTAACTCGTTTATTTAAAAGTTTGAGTGACGGATAGCTCTGTGTAGAAGCGGAGAAATCGGCTATGAATTGTAAGTTTATCGAAAACACAGTATAAACCTTGTGTATGAATAAAACTGCCATAAGCCATACTCGTAGATCAGAAATCTAGCATATACACTGCAAGAAAGTTCATAAAGATATAAATAATCAACATTTAGTACTTGTTTCAAGAATTTTCAGTATCAAAAGTGTAACACGTTTTAAAAGTTACCCAAATACGTGACTTGAAGAAGGTTGTGAATACAGAAAGAAAGATGGGATTGTTGTGTATAGTTTTGGTATGCTCTTAGACTGGATATCAATCAAAACCTTATTCCTATATTCAATGAAATAATGAAATATTCATTTAATGCTAAATTGATCTTAGATTGTCATAAACTATATGAGAAAATGGAGGAAAGTTAACTTCGGCATGGCCAAAGTTTGTATACCCTTGCAGCACGTGTTTGTAACTTATTTGAAGGACATTTCCACTGTAACCAAACAAGTTTCTCTCACTAAGACTACTTTTTGACTCTACTTTTCTATGACAGCTATACTATATAGATGTCCGATTTCGACCAAACTTTGTGGAATTATGTGAAAGCATAGCAAATTATGAAATTCAAAGTTTAGAGACGTTTCCAGTGAAAACAAAAAAGTTTTTCTTACTAAGACTACTTTTCAGACTCTAGTTTTCTATGACTGCTATACTATATAGATGTCCGATTTCGACCAAACTTGATGGAATTATGAAAAAGCATAGCAAACTAAGAAATACAAAGTTTGGAGGCGTTTCCACTGAAAACAAAAAAGTTTTTCTTACTAAAACTAGTTTTTCCACTGATCCTTCCTATGACAGCTATATGGTATAGTCAACCGATTTGGACAAAACTTTGTAAAATATTGTAAAAGCATATCAAATAAATAATTGCAAATTTTGAGCACATTTCCATTAAAAACATAAAAGTTCTTTTTACTAAGACCACTTTTCAGACCTTACGCTTGTATGACAGCAATACTATATAGATGCCCGATTGCGACCAAATTGGGCGGAATTATGAAGAAGCATTGATAACTAGTAAATACGGAGTTTGGAGACGTTTGCCTGAAAAACAAAAAAGTTTTTCTCACTAAGACTAGTTTTTCGACCGATCGTTCCTATGGCAGCTATATGTTATAGTCAGCCGATCCGGCTGGTACCAACAAATGTGCAGCGTATTTGTACCAGAAGACTTCTTGCAAAGTTTGGTGGCGAAAGCTTTCAAACTGACGGAGGAAACAGCATAGAAACAGACGGACTTGGCTATATCGGCTCAGCTCGTCATGCTGTTCAAGAATATATATACTTTAGGTGGTCGGAAATGCTGCCCCCGCCCGCCCCCGCAATTTAGAAAAAACGTCATATCTGCCACAGTTTTGAAGATAGATGGCTTGTTCCTTCTGGACATATTTAGTTATTAGAATAACTTATCGATCCGCCAAAGGAATGAAGAAGATCGGATGAACGGTTTTCGAGTTATGATCAAAAGACATATTTTCTTGGTACAGAGTATGTTATAGTCGGGCTTGACCGACTTTCTATCTTGTTTTTGCATTCTGAACTTTCAAATCAATCTTAGAAAATCTACAAATGCTCCTAAGCTTGTCAAAGCACTAAAAGACGTGAAGAAGGCAAGAAAACTTCCTTGGCAAAACCTTAATCGAACTGTTTTTTGTAGACTAAAGCCTCAAATCGATTTCAAGACCCCTAAATATGTTTTAAAACTTCTAAAACCATTAAAAGACGGGGGGAGTATGCAAGAAATCTTTAAAGAAACCGGGTTTTGTATGCCGAAGCCCTCAAAACTATCTTAGAAATCAGAAACCTGCTATAAAACTTGTATAAACCTTTAAAGAAGCGGAAAATGCCAGAAAACTTTATTGGGAAGCTTGATTTGAACTGTCTTTTGGTTAGTTCGAAGCCTCAAACCCAGCTGGAAAACAGTTTAGAAATACTCTTAAGCTTTTGGAACTACTAAAAGAGGCGTAGAATGTAAGAGAACATAGATTTCTCTTAACTTGTAGCACTCACTGTTTGAAACTGGTTTCAATTTCAGAGAAATCGAAGTGTTTATATGATTTCTGAAGCTGTTATCCAACTGCTGCTTGAGTCCTTCGGGGGGGACTCTCTCTACCTACCTCTCTCTCTGTGTCCGTCTGTCTGTTTATCAAAAGCCGCTGCTCATATGGCTGATGGAACAACTTAAAAATTCCAATTTGCTTTGAATTGAATTGAATGTTTAGGCAGTTGCCGCACGTCCAAGCACTCTCGAATTTCAAAGGCCGAGCCAAGCCGAGGTTGCCTGGTGGAAATGTAATGAAAATCCATTTTTTTTTTTCTTTGAGTACGCAGGAATCTGTAAGGCAGGCATGCCAACACGTTCCGTCTGCGATTGTCACCTGCGTGCGGCGACCGTGGCTCGCTGCTGCTGCTGCTGCTGCGGCAGCTGTTGCTTCCACCTCCAAATAGTTTGCATAGCCGGGCGTACGCCAGGAGCAGGTCACGAAGCAGGTGCAAATGAATGCCTAGATTTATGCGTAATAAATTTCAATCTGTTGCCAACAAGACGCAGATTAGAAAACGGTGGAGAGGAGAGGTGAGGTGAGGAGGGGCGGGCTGGCTGGCTGCGGTCCCATTTTGGGGCATACTTGGGGTTTGAGGGTTTTTGAGGGTGTGATAAATTGCTGACCGAACCCGAAAACACACACAGACAGAGAGAGAGCGAGGCCAGGAAAAAAGCGTCAGCTTAATGAAGTTGAATATGCAAATTGTGTGTTGGGGTAGCTTGAGGAGCGCGAGCGAGCCTTAACAACATTTTCAACCGTTTTTTCTTCAACAAAATTTAATTACATCTAACCTGCTGCTCAAGCACACTCAATTGAATGCAAATGCACACACACACACACCAGCAAGCAGGCAGGCAGACACTCAACGCGCCTTTCTCATGTCTCGGCTCAAGCACTTTCTTAGATTACTTCAAATTAAGCGAAATCCTTTTGCAAACATTTTTGCCCGGCTATCAAAATGATTAAATTACGCCCCGCAATCACGCTTACTTACTTATGTATCGATGCACAACAACATTTCCGGCACAAAACGCTGAAATGACACGTTGACGCGCCGCCCGACATCTCCCCCAGGGCAGCGACTCCCTGTCGCTGTGTCGTTGACTCGTGAGGTATGGCAAATATGTGTGTCAACTGGCAGTTCGATGCCATTGACGCCACAAAAATGCAGTTGCCAGTGGCTTTTGTTTTCCAGCCAGCCACAAATTCCTTGTGCACGAAATGAGAATGAACAACACGAAAATTGTGAGCAGGCCTTCAAGTGCCCTCATAAGTATGCTAAGTTTTTCAGCCTGCCGCTTCTTCATCTTCATCTGCTTATGCTGCCTTTGCGGAAGTGATTTCTACCCAATTGTTGTTGTTGTTGGGGCAGCAGCAGCTGTCACCGTCTGCCACTTTTCAATGCATTTTCATTTATTATGCAAATTGACGCGCAGCTGACGAAAACTGCAAAAATATTTGCCCAAGCAAAAGTTGGCTCTTTTTTTGTAATGTTTGTTTGTCTGTTTGTCTCTCTTGCCAGCTAATTTGACATTGAAATCTTGCAGCGCACTGCGCTCAGAAGCTGTCAACTAAGATGAATGGCTTTCTGTGGATTGTCAAAAAGGTAACAAAATGAGCAAATAGTTGAGAGAGCTGCTTGAAAACAAATTTGAAAGGTGCCAACAACTGCTTAATAGACTTAGTGTCAAATTTGTCAGTTAGAACAGCTCGTGAATTTGTATAATATTGGTGGAAGCCCAGCCGTTTCGAACCTCCTCCAGCCATAATAGCTGAACCCAAAGTCAATTCCGTAGCCTAAATTTAGGTTCGATGCAGCCATAATGGCAGACAAAATTTGATGTTCAGTCTAGCGATTTTCATCTATTATGTGCTGGGTTTTGAGCGACTGAGTCCTTAATTGGGTAGTAAGCATTTAAGGACAACTCGTCTATTAATGCTGATCAAGCATATATAAACTTTATGGGGTCGGAGATGCTTTCTCCTGGCTATAACATACTTTTGCACAAACTTATTATACTCTGTGTACCTCTGGTGCGGGGTATAATAAGTAAGAAAAGCCCCTGCAGCACGTTTTTCTAACTAAGACTACTTTTTGCAGCTTACTTTTCTATGGGAGCTATACTATATAGATGTCCGATTTCGACCAAACTTGGTGGAATCATGGTTAAGCATAGCAAACTAAGAAATACAAAGTTTGGAGGCGTTTCTATTGAAAACAAAAAAGTTTTTCCTACTAAAACTATTTTTTTGACCGATTGTTCCTATGACAGCTATATGCTATAGTCAACCGATTTGGACAAAACTTTGTAGAATTGTGTGAAAGCATATCAGATAAATAAATGCTAATTTTAAGGAAATTTTCTTTGAAAACAAAAAAGTTTTCCTCACTAAGACCTCTTTTCAGAGCCTAATTTTCTATGAAAGCTATGCTATATAGTTGTAAGATTTCGACCAAACTTAGTGGAATCACGAGAAAGCATAGCAAACTAAGAAATACAAAATTAGGGGGCGTTTCTTTTGAAAACAAAAAAGTTCTTCTCACTAAGGCTACTTTTCAGACTCTAGTTTTGTATGGGAGCTATACTATATAGCTGACCGATTTGGACCAAACTTGGTAAAATCATGAGAAAGCATAGCAAACTAAGAAATACAAAGTTTGAAGGCGTTTCCTTTGAAAACAAAAAATTGTTTCTTACTAAAACTAGTTTTTCCGCCCATCCTTCCTATGACAGCTATATGCTATAGTGATCCGATTTTGACAAAACTTTGTAGAATTGTGTAAGAGCATATCAGATATATAATTGCCAATTTTGGGGACATTTCCATTGCAAACAAAAAAGTTTTTCTCACTAAAACTATTTTTTTGACCGATTGTTCCTATGACAGCTATATGCTATAGTCAACCGATTTGGACAAAACTTTGTAGAATTCTGTAAAATCATATCAAATAAATAACTGTAAGTTTTAAGGACATTTCCATTGAAAACAAAAAAGTTTTTCTTATTAAGACTACTTTTCAGACTCTACTTTTGTATGACAGCTATACTATATAGATGTCCGATCTCGACCCCACTCAGTTAAATCATGGGAAAGCATAGCCAACTAAGAAATACAAAGTTTGGAGGCGTTTCCATTTAAAACAAAAAGTTTTTCTTAGCAAAACTAGTTTTTTGAACGATCGTTCCTATGACAGCTATATGCTATAGTCAACCGATTTTGACAAAACCTTGTACAATTATGTAAAAGCATATCAAATAAATAACTGTAAATTTTAAGGAAATTTCCATTGAAAACAAAAAAGTTTTTCTTATTAAGACTACTTTTCAGACTCTACTTTTGTATGACAGCTATACTATATAGATGTCCGATCTCGACCAAACTCAGTAAAATCATGGGAAAGCATAGTAAACTAAGAAATACAAAGTTTGAAGGCGCTGCAATTGAAAACAAAAAAGTTTTTCTCACTAAAACTAGTTTTTCGACCGATCGTTCCTATGACAGCTATATGCTATAGTCCTCCAAACCGGCCGGTTCCTACAAAAGTTTATCGTATTCATACTTAAAGACTACGTGCAAAGTTTGGTAAAGATAACTTGTAAACTGACGGAGGAATTAGCATAGAAACAGACAACAACTCAGCTCGTCGTGCAGATCAAGTATATATATATACTTTAGGTGGTTCGAGATGCTTCCTTTTACCCTCTATATATATCATATACACAAGCCCCTTGTTCAAAGCCAACGTTCCTACAACACCTGAGCCATGCGGCTTCTTGATAACTCAAAGCTTAAACCGACATTACGTACCTTAAGGAAAAGTGACCTTTTATATTTAGGTTAGTATTTCTAAATCTACTTGGACTGATGCTTCAAGCGCGCTATGTATTTAATTGTTCTGCCATTGTTATCAATATGGCCAAGCTGTTTACTGATACAATGATGGGCAATCTACAGAGATAAAATGATGAAACTTTGAAATTATTGCCATGCTTTATACCTTCAAAGAAAACCACATTTGTAGCTCACCACAAATGCCAAAGCAGTCTTCAATTGACCTAGAAATAGTCTTCATAGAAAGTATATGAAATGATATGTTTTGAACCATTTTGATCCATTAATTTCTCTCTGAGTTTCCATATAGAAAATAGAAAAAGGTGTCTGACAAAAAGCACATTAACATTCATGTTTCATTTATCATATCAACTTTAATGTGTCTTCTCTCCGGGGGAACTGAAAATAATTAGCCGATAAATTCACCGAAAAAAAAAATGAACCAAAACCAAATTATAATAATAGGAAAAACAACAACTGGGCATTTATATTATTTGTTATCGTGAAGTGCAGTCAGTTGGCTAATCAACCAATGCGTAGTTGGGGTCTAAAGCGGCTTAAAAATTGACCCCAAAAAAGTAGGCAATCTGTTTACTCCTCTCTCTCTGTGTGTGTGCGTGTGTGTGTGTGTTTGGTGTGTGTGGCAAAATTATGTTTTAAACGCCATAATGCAACAAATAAAACACTTGTTTCAATATAAATAAACAGCAACAAAATTGACGTCAATTTCCCTTCCACAAAAACATTATAAAATATTTATTACACACCAAAAAGTATAACAAAATACCAACAACAATTCTGAAAATCGTACGATAATGCCATATAATTGACAGGCGATTTATGCGACACAAAAGCGAACAATTTGTGCATTTTGTTTGTTCAATTATTTATGTACACATTTCTGGTTGCGGGCAACTTGAGAGCTGCTAACTGAGAGGTTCAATAGGAGGGTAAATGATTGGCGACTCTTATGGTGTGTAGAGCGCAGCAAGTAGTGGTGGATTAGATTTCGAGCATATGAGTGACGTGGCGACCGTGCTTTTTGCACTCATTGGGTACTCACAGTTTGCAAATGTAGGAAACAGCAGCTTTCATTGGCACTAGAACTTCATATAGTTTCAGGCAGATTAGACGCGCTTTAACGACTATTTACCTTGATTTTGCTACTTAGGCATCAAAAACAATATATAGAACCTCGAATTTTTATGAGTGACGTGGCGACCGTGCTTTTTGCACTCACAGTTTGCAAATGTAGGAAACAGCATCTTTATTTGGCACTAGAACTTCATATACTTTCAGGCAGATTAGACGCGCTTGATCGACTATTTTACTTGATTTTGCTTCTTAGGCTTCAAAAACAATATATAGAACCTCGAATTTTTACTCTATTACCAACATTTTCCCATTTTTATATCACAATTTTAGTATTTTTGCATTTTAGCTACATAAAAAAGGCGTAGCGCCATCAGTCATTCAACACAAATTCGTCTACTACATGTTTCTTGGGAAAAGTAGACACAAAGATTTAATGACTTACTATACATAACAACGAACTCGTACACGATGCAATGAGGCTATTTATGTAGTCATTGAAAATTACTCATCCAGCTGATATAAATCAAATCCAGAACTGAAAACATGGCAACGTCTGTCACCCGATATGCCAACTTGTGAAGAAAATCTCATTTGGGACTGCATTATGCGGTTAGTTTTGGCGTAACAAGGCGAATTCCCTTTCTTTACACCATGCAAGGCATTCGCAATGACAATCAATAGTCGTTAGGGGCATAGATTTATGCACAGCTGGTATTTCACATGAAGAATTACATGTGGCATGTTCTCGAGTGGGCAAAACCATAGAGCTTATTTGTCTAGGCTTAAGATGGACTATGAGCTGCTCCATATCTTTAGCTCAATTCCGGACGTCCAAGTGATAAAAACGTTATCCCAGTGGCCAGAAAATAAAAGAATTTCATACATAAACCATAAAATCGCAACAGTAAATCTCTATTTTAAATGCTGCTGCTTTCTTTGAATCACAGTTAATTATTTATTTCAATTTAAAGTAATCACTTTGTAGCCGAGAGCGGGCACACAAAAAAACAAAAAAAACAGGACTGTTGTTCCAAAGACAAGTCATGTGTGAGAGCGATAAAATTGCATTTAAACTGTGCCTGCGTGTGCGGCCAGATTGCGCATATAATTACAGAGTCATACAATATAATGAAATAATCGAGCAATGTAATAAAATTAAAAATAATAAAAGTGCTTACAAAATTGTATTGGGTTGGCTGACCTCACACACACACGCACACACACACATGCGTCTGCCAACTGTGAAATTGCGTAAGTGGGCGTTAAAGTATGCCCGTTGGCTATATGTGTGCGCGCACTTCCGCTTCCGGTCATACATCATTTTGTCCCAACCCAGACTACAGACCGACTTACGTGTCTGGGCGCTATCTTTGCCTCAAGTTAACCCCCCACCCCCACCAACCCCCAAGTATGTACAGAGCACACGTAGCCGAAATTCCTTTGCATCCGAAATTTTGTGGACATGCAAAACGCGAAGGCGGAATGGAAAAAGGGCCATAAACGCAGCGTAGAACACATAAAATTCTCTATATAAAATGTGAGTCAAAACAAAAAGAAACTTTTGTTTTTTTTTTTTTTGATGTTTAAATTATGTTGACATCCTCTGCTCTGAGGAGCAACCAACGGCACAGCCTCAATGGCGACAGCGGGGTTGAAAGGGTTAAAATTGGGAGACACATGTGAAGTGCTGTGGGTGAGTTGAGGGGAGAAAGAAAGGGAATTGTGGGCATTTACAATTTTCTAAATTTTAAAACAACTTTAAGCCATGTTTGTTAGGCTCAGTTGTTGCTTATCCACTGATCTTAGGATACTTTTTGGTTTATAGTTCGCTTGGTTATACTTTGGGATCACTTTGTAGCAAATCTTTTAATATTTGCTTTTCCCAAACCCAAGCCGTTGGTTTTCAAGGCTCATTTGGTGCTTTTCTAATGATCTTATGCCACTTTTTAGTTTATAGTTCGCTTAGTTTTACTTCGGGATCACTTTGTACCAAATCTTTTGACATTAGCTTTTCCTAAAAATTAAACAACTTTTTTTAGGGTTCATTTCTGGCTTTTCCAGTGATCTTATGCCACTTTTTAGTTTAAAATTCACTGGGTTTTACTTTGGGATCACTTTGTACCAAATCTTTTAACATTAGCTTTTCCTTAACCTTAACCAACTTTTTTTAGGGCACATTTGGTGCTTTTCTAATGATCTTATGCCACTTTTTAGTTTATAGTTTGCTTAGTTTTACTTTGGGATCACTTTGTACCAAATCTTTTAACATTAGCTTTTCCTAAAAATTAAACAACTTTTTTTAGGGTTCATTTCTGGCTTTTCCAGTGATCTTATGGCACTTTTTAGTTTGTAGTTCGTTTAGTTTTACCTTGGGAACACTTTCTATGAAATCTTTTAACATTAGGGTTCCCTAAACCATAACCAATTATTATTTAATTCTCATTTGGTTATACTCCACCTATCGTATGCCACTTTTTAGTTTCTAGTTCGCTTAGTTTTACCTTGGGATCACTTTGTTTTAAATCTTTTAATATAAGCTTTTGCAAAACCTTAACCTACCATTTTTTAAGGCTGATTTGGTACTTTTCCACCACTTTTAAGTCAACAGTTCGCTTAATTTTGCTTTGGGAGCAATTGGTAACAAATTTTACCAATATCAGCCTTACTCAACCTAAACTTACTCATCTTAAGACAGCATTTTGCCCCTTTTCCACTAGTGCTATGCCACTTCTTAGTTTCCAGTTCGCTTAATTTTACTTTGGGATCACTTTGTACGCAATTTTGTAACATAAGCTTGACCCAAACTTAAATAAGTTCCCTTGCGTCCTGTTCATACACTTCCTAATGGACCCAATCTGTTTCAGAGAAAACTGAACCCTGACTATAATTATTCATTTCACTTCCACTGTGCTCGCCGCCGCTTTCGGTCCACTCCCAAAAAAAAGGATGCAGGCCGTGTCTATGAGGTCCGGGTCGCTGATTAGCGCATATGACGTATACGACATGTGTCCGTGTCCCTTTTTTGTGCGCTTTTTGTGTGGCCTGCTTCTCATGTGCTGTGAGTGTGTTGTCCCTTTGTCTTGTCCTTTATGGAAAAACCCTTTTCCTCTGGTGTTTCTCTGCTCTCTTTTTGTTTTTTTTTTTGTTTTTTAGTTTGTTGTTTGTTATATTGTAGCTATTATATTATTTTAAGCCCCACAAAGAGCTCATTAATTTGCACACATAAACAGACAAACACAAGTAGAAAGTGTAACTAAAAACGAAAAAACAACAACAGCAGAAAAAAAATAGGAAAACAGTTTCATAAATGGGAAAACATGGGCAAAGACACTTTTTATCTAGCGTTGAGCATCATCAGCCAGCTCGGTTGCTATTGAAGGTTGACGGCAAATTGTTTTTCATGATATTTAATGAACAGATGCTTATCCCAGAAGGGTCGCCTTTAAATTAAAGTTGGGTTTTAGATTTTCTTTTATACTCTTGTTGGGTAATTTTTAATGGAAGGAGCAGGTTAGCAGCACCTTAACAAACTTAAAGGCTAATTTTGGTTGGAAAAGCAGCTTAAAAAAGGTTTTTGAAATAAGCAGGCACTTAACCACAAATTTGCGGCATTTTAAACACATTTAAAATAGGTTGGTAGCCCCTCATATATAAATTAACGTTCCAAAGCTACTTTAAGGCAGGTAAACAGCTAATTAAAGCCTATTTGGGGAAACTTGTGACCGAAGGAGAAAGTTTTTAGCCAGTTGGCAGCACTTTGAAGAACATAAAAGCTTAGTTTGGTGGGAAAATCATATATTATATTAATTTAACATAAGTTGGCAGTACCATTTGCGAGTAGAAATGATTGAAGCTGCATTTTGAAGTTAAGCCGCTATTTAAAATCTTGTTGGGTAGGTTAATGTTATTTGAAGCCATTTAGTAACAAGTTGGCAGCACATTAGGGCTTATCTTGACAGTTAGTACAACTTTGGATCAGTTTGAGGCCGTTTTTGTTAAAAATTTGAAAACAGTTGGGCAATTTGATGTATTTTTAACATAAATCCTTCATTTTTTTTAACAGATTGTAGCATCTCAACTCTATGAGGTAGTTTAAATCAAATAAAAACAGCTCTAAGAACAAAAAGCTTTTAAATTGCAAGTTAAAAGCTAAATTAACGATTTTTTAAGCCAGGATGGTAGCCCTTTTTGCTATTTTGTATTAAAAAGATTATTGTAACAGCTAAAAGCAGCTCTAAAAACAGTACATTTAGCTGGAAGCTTTTGAAAGTACAAGTTAAAAAAAAATAAGTGTTTTTTTGGGCCAGGTTGGCAGCCCTCTTGCTGTTTAGTACTAAAAAACAGGGCGGAGTTATTATTTTTGCAAAAATTAAAGCTTTTTCAAGCATTTTAGGCGATTTTAAAGCAGGTTGGCAGCCCTAGTGTTAGTTTTACAGTGTGGCAGCGCTAAGAGACACTGCTATGTTAGTTAAATGCTTGAAATGCCACTTTGTTAAAGGTAAGCAGCGCTTGTTGTGCTTTACAGCAAAATTTATCAGGTTGGCAGCCCTGTTTAAAGATAAAAAAAAACAATTATTTGATCTAAATCCAAGCTTGTTAGAGTCATTTTTGCATAAGTTGGCAGCTCTAGGTCAAACTATACTAGCTTAAAATAATTTAAGTGCCAAACGATTGTATTTAAATTCATTTCCAAAAAAAAGTTGGCAGCGCTGAATATAGTTTAACACAAAACCGACACCATTTAATGCCACGTTGTAACAAGTTGGCAGCTCTTATCGGTTCTTTAAACGGATCTATGTTACTGACATAGTTCATTTACAGTTTCGGAATGCACAATCTACACTTTGGACTGCTCTTAGTTGCATTTTTATGCCCAAGCTTCGTCGCCGTTGTCATCAGGCTGCGATGACCGGACTACAAAATTAGTCCAGCAAATATGGAACACATATATAATTCCCCAACCGACTTCAACCCCAAACTCAAAACACTTTAGTCCCATCAAAACAACCAACGATGCCTCACAACTGCATCCCTGACATTGGCATTCGCTGTCAGCGCTGGAGCCGGGTTAGAGCTGCTCAGAAATAAATCATTCCGAGTGCAGACGCTCGCTCCCGCTCCCTCTCCCCGTCTAATTAGATAATGTCAACTACAGCCTGGGCATATGGAAAGACTTTGGCCTCAATTAAATTTAAATTATTTGAGTGCCACTCTAAAGTAAAACTAATTGTTTGTCCTGCTGCCCCGTCTCAAGTGGCATATTTATGCATTGTATTGTATAAACAATTTAAATCTCGGCAGCGTTAAAAAAATGTAAAGGGGGACATTCCTCTTGTTCTTAATTCAATTTGTCAGAGGCTTGCAAATAAATAGACACTTAAATGTGTTGTCTGCATCCGCAGAGCTCTTTGTCTGTCCGTCAAATATTGTATTAATGCCTCTCTGCTGGCTCATTAATGCAGGGGATAAGCGCTGCCAAGGGGTTGGGCTCGTGATGGACGTGCTGTGGCATTCATGTTGCAACTCCAATGAACTCGAAAATAATTCACCCGGCTGACATGGAACATTGTCAGTGACATTGAAAGAGTCAAATTTGGAAAACGGAAGTCGGTTAAATGAACTCAACAGGTTTCACAACAGCATAAACAGTTGACAGGGTGACCACAAATGAGTACAGTAGGAGCTGCCATTCTGTTTGGAAGAAGTTTATGCTATACAAATTTATCAAGGAGCTGCCAACTTATGGGTGATCCAGATATCTTCAAGCCGCGCTACACAAGCTGAAACCTGCGGAGGGAGGCCTTAAGCTTGATCTTTCAAAAAATAACCTTCTAAAAGGTCTTAAAACCAGCCACAAAAACTAAATTTAAGTTTTTAAAGGGACTGCCAACTTGTTTTAAGTAATATAGTAGGTTAGCAGTTCTCAGAAGCTTAAATATTTTGTATTTATAAAGAAACCGAAATGAGTTTGAGTTTCTTAAGGTGCTGCCAACTTGTTTTAGGTCATTTTTTGTGCTCATATATTTAAACAAGAAAGAAAGTCGGTCAAGCCCGACTATAACATACTCTGTACCAAGAAAATTTGTCTTTTGATCATAACTCGAAAACCGTTCATCCGATCTTCTTCATTTCTTTGACGGATCGATAAGTTATCTTAATAATTAAATATGTCCAGAAGGAACAAGCCATCTATCTTCAAAACTGTGGGAGATATGACTTTTTTTCTAAATTGCGGGGGCGGGAGGGGGCGTGGCCAAAATTGAAAATAAACTTGATCTGCCTGCAGACATAAGAAGCATATGTCCCATACATGTCAAACCTCTATCTCTTACCATCTCTGAGGTCTGTGCGTTCATACGGACAGACAGACGGACAGACGGACATGGCTATATCGACTCGGCTGTTGATGCTGATCAAGAATATATATACTTTATGGGGTCGGAGATGCTTCCTTCTGAATGTTACATACTTTTGCACAAACTTATAATACTCTATGTACCTTCGGTACAGAGTATAAAAAATTTGTATATAAACTTACTTAGAAATTTCTTAATGCTTGAATCCTTGTTTTGTACTGCCCACTCGTTAAGGGTACTTTTTTTTTGTCAGACAAAGCTTTAAGCTCAAACATATATATTTAAAACTGTCCTCTAAGGTCTTAAAAACCATTCAAAAATCCATTGTGATTTGCTTTAGGCTGCCAACTTGTTTTAAATAATTTTTTTATTCAGAAAATTCAGTAAGCTTAAGAGTTTTTTTGTTTAAATTTACTAAAACGAGTTAAAAACGCGCAAAAATTGATTTCATGTTTCTCAAGGGACTGCCAACTGGTTTTAAACCAGTTTTTACTTACAAATTCCATATCAAAAACCCTTTTGACTATCCTTGGGGACTGCCAACTTGTTTTAAATAATTTATTTACTTAAAAATTGCTTAAATCTCAAACTTATATTTCATAAACTTACTTAAAGGTCTTAAAAAATCATTGAAAAAAACGTTAACGTTTCTTAAGGGGCTGCCAACTTGTTTTAATAAATCAATTTACTCAAGAGTTTCTTTAAAATCGACTATTTTGAGTTTATAAACTAACTACAACGTTTTTAAAACATTACAAAAACACTTTTAAGTTTGTAAAGGTGCTGCCAACTTATTTTAAGCCAGACAAAAAATGCTTTCGACTTTCTTAAAGTGCTGCCAACTTATCACAGAGTAACATTAAATAAATTCAGTTACCTCTTAAACGTTACAAATCAGTATTAAGTTCACTTTAGCCCTTTTTAACCAAATCAAGGGCTGCCAACCTGCTTAAAATTGGTCTTAACTGCAATTTACCTTACATAAAATGACTTTTAAAGGGTTTTAAGCTACAAAAATCAGCTGGAAAAGTTCAAAGTGTTCAGCGAATTAGCTACAAAGTAGTTTTAAATAGAATTCGCTTTGAGTGAGCACTGCCAACCTGTTTAGAAAGCAATAAAAATGGCAATTAATTTGCTCCAAAAATGGTCTTAAACTCTTTCAGAAGTTTCAACCTTTTGAACTGTGGTCTTAGTGCTCAACCTGGTGCTGCCAACTTATGAGAAAGTCGACTTGAAAATTCTCACTTAACGTTATGCTTTCTTCTTCTTATCAAAACTGCTGCGCCCTGGCCTTATTGTTTGGGGAAAAACTGCGGCAAACTGTTTGCGGTCGAGCATCAAATTAGTTTGCTAATTAATTATAAATTCTTTGGTTTCTCGGAATATAACGCCTGAGATATGTCTTTAATAAATTTATAGTGCCCGGGCAATTAGTGAAAAACCCTAAACTTTTACCCCTCATAAGTGCGCGTGGGTATGTGTGTGTGTGTGTGTTTGTGTGTGTGTTCGGTTTGGGCCTAAAAACCAGGCAAACATTTGTTGGCTGATTACTTTTAAATTATTTTGTGGCATAATTTCTGGGAGAGGCGAGTCGAGTGTGTGTGCATAATAATAAATAAAAGACGTGCGGGCCAAAACGAAAAGGACGATGACAACAACGTCGGCGGCGGAGGCCTGCCAGCAAAAGCCAGGACACAAAGGGAAAATCGTGCGGTTGCCTCGAGACTGGCCCTGGCATATGGCATACAGGGTGAGGGGAAACCGACTCGCCCGCCGCTTTGAGGCGCCTCGCATTATGATATGCTTAAACAGCACAAAACTGTTTAATAATTTATGGATCCTTCCTTTCTGTGGAATGGCTGCAGGCCATCCATTCAAGCATGTGCGTCTAATGGCTTGAGAACATCCTTAAGTACGAAAAATTTTGCCAAAAACAAAGCACAGAGAAACCAAAAAAAGAGAAAAAGATATTTAACGCTAATCAAATCGCATACGCCTCACAGCATATGCAAAGGATCAGGAAATTTATCAAAGAGAATCTGTAGATGAGATCCCAAACCAACTGAGCGAAGGGTCACCTGGATTTTCTCAGACTTGAAAATACCCAAAGATATTTGAAATATATCTAAATGGTGGCAAAAGTATGTATGAAATTCCGAAATGGGTGCAAAAATATAGAAAAAAGTTCAAAAAATACCAATAATAAGGAAAAATACTAAATAAAACTACCAAAATATACCAAATATAAGAAAAAATACTAAAGAAATGTTTAAAGTCTTTCAAAAGTTAAAATTGTCTTAAAAACCAGAATTACCACCCGCAAAAATTCTTAAATATCACCAAAACATACCATAATTAAAAAAATACCAAATTAAATACAGAGAGTTTTTAAGAAATACTAAAAAGAAAATGTTCTTAAGTCTTAAATACTCTAAAATATATTCAAAAGTGGTTAAATGGGCTCAATAATATTTCCAAGCTAATTATTTATATATAAAAATACCAAAAATTTCTACATTTCAAATATTTATCAAAATTTCGAGAATTTCTTAAACGGGTTCAAAAATGTGTCAAAAAAAGTGCTCATTTATAAAATACCAAGAATTCGTTAAAATATTATAGCGAAATACCAGAAATAAGTAAAAATACTAAAACAAAATACCAACTACAAGTAAAAATACTAAAATAAAATACCAAAAATATTAAAAAATACTAAAAATGGAATAATAATATAAGATTTAAGTTTTCCTTAAACGAAAATACTCTAAAAAAATATCCAGAAATTTTTAAATGGGTTCAACAAAATCTCAAAAAGTTATTAAAAAATACTATACAAAAAAAATATGTAAAAATACTACAAAAAAAGTATTTATATTTTTTCTACACTTCAACTTAACCAGAATTTCCTTAAAAAACATATTAAGAATTTAAAAATACGTCCAAAAATATAATAAAATACCAAGAATAAGTAGAAATTTTAAAATGTGCTCAAAAATATCTCCTAGATAATGCAAAATATTGAAAGAAAGTACTTAATACAAAGACAATTTAAGAAATATACCACAGTTCATTCAGTTACGGAACTGAAATAGTTTTCTGTCTCCTTCATTGAGACAGCCTGACAAACTCTCAGTATAAAACTTTTCGAAAAACTACAACTATTAACAAGATTGTTGGTTAATAAAATTCCCAAAAACCAATCGAGTTCGGTCGGTGAAGAAAACCTAAGTTCGCTACCAAAATGAAATCCAAATACGAAGCAAGTGTAAAAAAATTATGATTTCAGTGAAACTCAAGTGGGAAATCGACCGAACTTAGAGCCAATCCCTCTTATTCTGCCCACCCCCACAGAGTTCCACTCGAGCTAAATAAATAAAAACGAAGCATAATACAAATGGAAATGCCTCTACTGCTGCTGGTGCAGTACATCAAAAGCCAGCCGGAAATGGACAGTAAATAAATGTTTACAATTTTTTTTCACTGATTTTTTTTTGCTCAAAATCCAACTTGGATGAATCATGTCTTTAAGCGCGCGCCGCCGGGGCTGATAACCAAATAGATTTTGTATATATATTTTTGTGCGTTGCGCATTTCATTAGCGAGAAAGAATTGCACTTGAAGGCAGTGGCAGAGGCAGTCCAGACAAGTACTGCAATTACTGCATAAAGTACTTGTAACGAGGCACTGCCACTGCCATGGATGCAGATGCAGATGCTCCTCCATCCCTCCTTTGGATTCGCACAGGCTCTCATCATTCTACGCCGTGTGCTGAGCGCCAGTGCAGTGCTAATTTAAGGCAATTATTTGTACCACCCCTCAAAACGCGCAGGAGGCACAGTGGAGCCAAAGTGTTGGATAATTGTGTGTTTTGGGTGAAAATTGCTTTGGGTAAGTAGGATATCACAGCGAAGAGGCTGGCTGTCTGAAAGCTTTAAGTCTGCCGTTTTAGAGCTCCGCTTAGTTACAAGTCCGAATGATATTGAAAATAAATTTGGTCCTTCGAGCCGGATACAGTGTTACCCTGAACTAACTAGAGAAAAGAAAAGCATACATGTTGGTTCGAAATCTATATAAGGTATTTCTTTCTTTGTATTTGGTCCTTTTTGAGGAAAATATTTGAAAAAAGGTACTAAAAATATCAAGAATAGATAAAAATACTAAATAAAATACTAAAAGTACTCTGAAGTTTAAGTGGGCTCTAAAATATTTCAAAAAAATGTTCCTAAATATACGAAGAATATACAAAAATACTAAATAAAATACTAAAAGTATTTTTAAGTTTCAAGGAACCAAAAAAAAGGTACATAAATACCAGAAATTTTTAAATAGGGCTATAGAAGTCTAAGAAAAAACCTATATTTATAAGAAATACCAAAAAAAGACCATAAATAATAAATACCATTAATGAGTAAAAATACTAAAAACAAATTTCCAAGTTATTCTCAATTTAAAACACTCAAGGATATGTAAAAATTCTATAATCGTTCAAAACTAAGTTCTGTATTTAAGAAAAACACCAAAAATATACCAAAAAATTTGAATATATACTACAAAAAAGGTTACAAGTTTATCTAAATGCAGAAATTCAGATATGGGGTTAAGAGTGCTTCTTCTATGTTTATATATTTACATATTTTTATTGGGTTTAAAAGTGTTTATTCGAATTTTATAAATTCAAACATTTTTTTGGTAGCTAAAAGTGTTTGTTCGTATGGTCTGGTCCTTCGAGCCGGATCCGCTGTTAGTGCTTCAAATTTGTTCTACATGGACTTGGAGTATTCGTTCTCTTTACGAACCTTCGAGATAGATGCAGTGTAAGTGCAGCTCTGAGTATTTAGAATTGAAATAGTTAAAAGTTGAGCACTTAAATTATGGTCCTTCGAGCCAGATACACTGTTACTGCAGCTTGTCGTATTTAGAATTAAAATATATGCAACTAAAGCATATAAATTCGTTGGGTAAGAGAATCTGGGGCAATTTTTTAAAAATTTGGTCCTTCGAGCCGGATACAATGACAATACAAAGCGTGTTTGAGACTGTTTGGGTCACTTGAACGTTAGCGTCCAGGCAACTAATCAAATGCTTAATGAAAACAAGCAATAAATTCAGCTTTTATCAAAAGAAACTACTACATTTTAAGCTTCGATTGATTATGAATCATTCACTTTAACTTTAACCAAAATTGTTTCTCAGCAGAGTTGCTTTACAGAAGGTCCTTCGAGCCGTATCACAAATGGAAACTTTTAAGTTAAAGACATTTCAAAACTGACGTAAAATCATTCTTCGAGAAGGTAACTCTCGCACTCTGTATCTTTTGTCTGCCCACAATTAACGTCTTTTTATACCTTTTTTTTGTAATTTTTTAACCAAATTCATGTTATACTCATGCCATTGTACCTGAAATGGATTATATGTAAGCGACGCTCGGCTGGCACATCCGCTTCTTCATTTACTCATCTGCATGTTGGGGCATTCATTTGGTGGCCTTAGTAGGAGGCACTCCTGCTGCCTGCTGCCTGGTGCCTGGTGCACATTTGTTCATATTCCTCAACCGTCCGTCCCCGAATCTCTCCCTCCCTCTCTCCTGGTATGTGTAGTTTTCGTCTAAGGCTTAGGCATTCCGTTCAGTCAGTCGCTCCTCTGGCCCCAGCCCATGGCTATTTAATGCACTTATTCATTAAAAATAAAATGAAAATACAACAAAATGGAAAGTGGAAAGTGGGGAAGAACTGAAGGCGCAACAAGAATGGAAATGAATGAAATAAAAAATGTAAACATACACAAGTGCAATGCAAATTAAAGCAGACAGCCAAGTGGCTGTGCCGGGGCGGGCGTTAAGGGGCGGTAAGGGGGTGTCTAGAGAGTGGGTGGGGCACAAGTTAGAAGGAGCCAGTGCGAAGAGGCAATTCATTAGCTTTAATTTAGGTAAATGTCCTTGGTCCTTGTGGCGTTGCCTCTTGTGGCGAATGTCGCAAATGCAACTAAAATGTTGCGGCAACCGCCATTTTCATTTACTTCGCCCCCGCCGCCTTCATGTGTGTGTGTGTGTTCCCATTCCGCTTCCTTTGGCAACTTACTTAATATTTAAAGTTTCTCAAAATAGGAACACCCAAGTGCCCCATTGTCCTGGCCATGTGTGTGTGCTCGCAGCCAAAAACTGGCTGAAAGAATTTCATTTCAGCAATTTTAGGTTACAATTCCCAACCACTTAAAGTCATTTCGAAATTTTAAATTAAAATTCAAAGTTGTTAACTTTTAGTTGAGTTTTACTTGCAAGCTAATTCAGCCATGAATAGAGACTAATACTGTGGGTGCCTGTAGCTACCCTGAGTAAGTGTGAATAGAGAATTTATTATCTTTGGTCATTCGAGCCGGTTGCAGTTTAAGAGCCGGTTTGTTTGTTAGGGTTAAGAAATTTCCTCAAAAGGTGTTTAAAGTAAGCAATTTTAATTACAGTGCAGCTTTCCTTGTTAAGTTCCAAAACAGGCGGTAGTAAATTTTGTAAATTTCATCAAACAGATGTATTAAATTTGGTCCTTCGAGCCGGATAAAGTTCAAGTGCAGCTTACTTTGTTACGGTTCGAAACAGATGCAAATTAGGTTTAAGAATTTCATCAAAAAGTGTTTGAATTAGGTAATTCTAAGTTTGGTCCTTCGAGCCGGATACAGTTTAAGAGCCGGATGTCGTTTTTAGCTAGCATACAATGCAAGCAGCTGCTTTTGCTAATTTCGAATTGAAATTTCTAAAAGTTGGGCATACAAATTTGTTCAAAATGGATATCAAGTTGTCCTTCGAGCCCGATACACTTTAAGTGCAGCTGTTCGTATTTAGAATTGAAACACAACGAAAGTTGAGCATATAAATTTGTTCAAAAAACACTTCAAGTTTAATTTTTGAAGGAATTTGAAACGATTTCAATAAGAGGATGCGCATTAGATCAACAACTAACTGAATATATGATGGATATAGTCAACCATATGAAGAATCCTTAAAAGAAAACGGTTTGAGGCATAATTAGGCTGGCCATTGGTACCTTTACAGAAATCGCAATCAATCATCAACACATATTTTCACTCACCACAGCATACATCAAAGACAGCTACAAATGAAGCAACTTTTGTGTAGCTTTCTGTGCCACAAAAATGTTGGCGTTGCTTAGTTCCTAAGAGACACAATTCGGAGAATAGTCTGAGTCTGTTCTATATGAGAAAGAATACGACTTAAATTGACCTTAGAAAGTAGACTTTGACCTGAACGAGCTTTGAATTTTCCCTGTAATTTTTTCTTTGTAAAATTCTGTCAAAAGCAAGCCATCAAAGTTGAACCATCTGACAGTTAGCTGAGTTAGTTCACATATAAATTGTCAGCCATTCGACAGACGGCGTTAAGACAGCAGACATTGAACACTGAACCTTGGAGCATACGGCAGCCATTTGGGTGTAACCACTGGAATGACCGATCAACACAACAATACCAGAGACTATACATGAAATGACAGATATCTGGCAGGCGATTTCAGCACATTCTGCGCTATTTCAGTCGTTGTGACACCGGTGCATTTACTTCTATCAACAGGAATTTGCCTTGTCTTGCATGGATATGGCAAATTTTCTACTCTTAATTGTTATGAAATGACAGATATGTGGCAGGCGATTTCAGCACATTCTACGCTATTTCAGTCGTTGTGACACCGGTGCATTTACTTCTATCAACAGGAATTTGCCTTGTCTTGCATTTATATGGCCAATCTTCTACTCTTAATTGTTATTTTATGCTATTCTGCACATTTTTTCTTACGGTGTACCCCGATTTCTTATTGTTTTGTGTCCTAAATGATTGAGTTTTCTTAGCCCTTCGTGGAACTGAAAGCACAGCTTATCTTATTTACAACTTATTTTCTAAATCATTTGAGCAGAATTAATTTCCAACTTCTTGGAAAGAATCATTAATTCTTTTGCTTGTATTAAAAGGGATCAGGGTGTGACATTTCTGCGAAACTTGCTCGTTAAACAATTAACACACAAAATAAACAATTGACTAAACACAATCTCTCAATCTATTGGCACAAGTAAAAGGAACCTACAGTTGAAATCCGTAACTGAATGACAAATTTTGAGAAGCTTTTTCATGGCTAGGTATTTGAAAGCTGGCTCCCATAGCTAGTGAAGGTGAGCGGTGTGTGCGCTTTGAAGGTTTTTGAATATACTTGAATTGAATATACCGATTCGATGATGGAAAAAAAAGCGGTGTTATACATTGGTAATTTATTTCTTGTGTGTTCAAGTGATAGTAAAGTGATACCTAATGTATTTTGATTGAGAAAATCATCAAACTATCGCCAAACTCTCGCCAATTAAACTAAAGCCAAATTTTTGTATGGACGAGGAAGAGAAGAAATACCACAAAAAAATATTTCTAGGGTCTGCTCACTTAAGGTAAGGTAATACGACAAAAACTCAGAAGTAAAAACCAAAATTTGGAAATTTTTTAAGGAAAAAAAAACAAAACAAAAATTGGCAAAAATATTTTATAAATTAGAAAAACATTTGCCTAAAGTTATGTTTACTTTTCATTTCATGGGTTTGAGCCAATGTAGTTAAATTTGGCTTCATTTCAGCCAGTTTCCGGCACCGAAATAAACCAAAACAATAGTTCCACAAAATCATAAGACTTCCATTTCTTTCTTTGTACAATAAATTCTTCTAGGGAAATTCTTTTATGGCTTTTCTTACCCTCGCCTGTGGGTTCACACGTGTCGTCTGTGGTTTGTTTATTGTTGTTGTTGTTGGTGATGTCTGTTGTTGTTGTTGTTGTAGCACTTGTTTCAGTAATTTCACTTTCACTGCTTTCAGCGCCAAGATGATAGATAATTAATTAATTTTTTTTTTACTTTTTAACTAATTTTTGTAGTTTTGCTCACTCGCGACAAAAACCAAAAAAAAAATGTCGAAAAAATTCGTTGGACGAAGAATGTTTCGTCTTTCGCTCAAATTGGAGCTGATTGCTGTTCCCGCTCAGCCGTTGCAAACGTTCCGCTTACGAGGAAAAACGCGCAAAGACTGAAGCTGGAGGAGCTCGTCAGTGTGCCGGCATTTGTCCCAGCAGCAGCACAGCATCCCGAACCCGAACCCGAACCGCATTCGTGACCGAGTGTCGGCCATCGGCTTTGGCTTGTTGCGGCAACATGAACGAAGCGGCGCGCCGCTGCTGCTCCAGCCGCCTGTTCGTTCATCCTCGAAAGATGTTGCCGAGAGGGAAATTTCCGCTGCGGGGGCTAACTCAATGTTTTCTTTCTATTTTCGTGCTGTCGGGCTCACGTGTGTGCGTGGTGCGCTAGGTCAGTGACGCTTCGCCCATGTCGCAGCATTTTGTGGCGGCCGTTTCAATTTTCCACTTTCCATGCAGTTGCCACGCGCGCGTAGCTTTCTTTGGTTTTTGGTTCGGTTTTTTGGCGTAGAGTTTATTGTTAACAGATGACAATATGTCCCAAGGGGATTGCTTGGCGGGAGGGGGTTTCGACTTACATTATTTACAGCCGTTGCGATTTAGCCTTGTCGTTCGCTGGTGGGCTTCCAGCTGAGATTGTGTCAAAGAACTCAAGTGTTTAGAAATGCTCTGACCCATATCCCTGGTATTCTGCATTTATTTACACCTCATTGTTGCACAGTTTCCCCCTTTATACGGGTGACTTTTCCAAGAACTTTCAGTTAATTATATTATGAAGCTATTTTTACTTCTTCTCTGTTTTCAAAGTCTCCCCCTCCTGCCATAAGTTTCAACTTATTTAGATACTGCACAACTCTTTCAATTGGTTTGCCATGTTTTGGACTTTCTGGCATTTGTATGTTGTATTTTGTAATGTCATTAGTTGTTGTTGAACCAAACCGGTACCTTAGGTTCGGAACAGGTTTAGCAATAGTTTTAAAAGGGGTTCGGTTCAAGGTTTGTTTCATCATGGTCAAAGCTTAAGCTTAGCACTCGATAATGAATACTCGATACCCAGAACACCATACTTAGTACTCCCACCATACTTGAGACTCATTACTAGACACTTAAGAACTCGATACTTAGTTCTCGATACTAAAAACTCGAGAATAGGTGCTAAATACTTAGCACTCGATACTTGGTACTCCATACTAAGTATTCGATACTAAGTACTCGATACTTACAACTAAGTACTCAATTCTAAGTACTCGATACACTGTTCCCGGGACTCAGTACTCGATTCTCAGATCACAATATATCGTAATACGATACTAGGTCACCGATACTCAGTTTTGCATACAAAGAACTTAATACTAGGTAATATATACTTGGTACATAATACTCAGCACTCGATACTCAGTATTCCATGCTCGATACTAAGAACTAAGTACTCCCTTATCGATACTTAGTAGTCGATACATAGTACTCGATACTAAAAACTCGATACTAGTTGCTAATATGCTCGATACTAAGAACTAAGTACTCCATTATCGATACTTAGTAGTCGATACATAGTACTCAATACTAAAAACTGGATACTAGTTGCTAGTATGCTCGATACTAAGAACTAAGTAGTCAATTATCGATACTTAGTAGTCGATACATAGTACTCGATACTAAAAACTCGATACTAGTTGCTAGTATGCTCGATACTAAGAACTAAGTACTCCATTATCGTTACTTAGTAGTCGATACATAATACTCAATACTAAAAACTCGATACTAGTTGCTAGTATGCTCGATACTAAGAACTAAGTAGTCAATTATCGATACTTAGTAGTCGATACATAGTACTCGATACTAAAAACTCGATACTAGTTGCTAATATGCTCGATACTAAGAACTAAGTGCTCCATTATCGATACTTAGTAGTCGATACATAGTACTCAATACTAAAAACTCGATACTAGTTGCTAGTATGCTTGATACAAAGAACTAAGTACTCCCTTATCGACACTTAGTAGTCGATACATAATACTCAATACTAAAAACTCGATACTAGTTGCTGGTATGCTCGATACTAAGAACTAAGTACTCCATTATCGATACTTAGTAGTCGATACATAGTACTCAATACTAAAAACTCGATACTAGTTGCTAGTATGCTCGATACTAAGAACTAAGTAGTCAATTATCGATACTTAGTAGTCGATACATAGTACTCAATACTAAAAACTCGATACTAGTTGCTAGTATGCTCGATACTAAGAACTAAGTACTCCCTTATCGATACTTAGTAGTCGATACATAGTACTCAATACTAAAAACTCGATACTAGTAGCTAGTATGCTCGATACTAAGAACTAAGTACTCCCTTATCGATACTTAGTAGTCGATACATAGTACTCAATACTAAAAACTCGATACTAGTTGCTAGTATGCTCGATACTAAGAACTAAGTACTGCATTATCGATACCAAGTATTCGATACACAGTACTCAATACTAAAAACTCGATACTAGTTGCTAATATGCTCGATACTAAGAACTAAGTACTCCAATAAGTACTCATTAATCGATACTAGGTACCCGATACTCAGTTCTCAATACTATGAACTTGATACTAGATGCTAAATACGATACTCAGTACTAGAGACTCAGTATTTGAAGCTCGGTAATCGATTCTTATAGCGTTACAACGTACTCGAGACACAGTAGACGATTCTCAGATCTCAATAAACTCATAAACTCAGTTCTAAATACTAAAAACTCGATACTAGTTGCTAAATACGATTTTTAGTCTCAGTATTTGTTACTCGGTTTGTGGATACTTACAGCTAAGTACTCAATACACCGTACTCAAGACTCAGTATACGATTCTCAGAACTCGTTAATCGATACTAGGTGCCCAAATGTCAGTTCTCAATACAAAGAACTCGTTACTTGTGGCTAAATACTTAATATTCAATACACGGAACTCGATTATTACATGGGAACGTCAGCAAACTTCAATTTCAGTGGGCTATGATGATTTATCACCATTTATCAAACAAGTTTTATGAATATCGAACCACTATATATATGTATATGAAAAATGGGTCTGAAAAATAGTCTTTGTAGGAAGAACGATTTTTAGAGGAGGACATACGAAATTGTGGTTGCAACTGTAGTAAGCGTAGAACAACAACGAATGCGGCCTGCGCGCATAGGCTGTGAGCAACCGCTCATTTAGGGCAATAGAAAATTCTTTAGCACAGCTACCTTATGTTGGTACCTACAGATTACCATTGTGAGAACGATACAAACTTCAGTAGTTTATCGCAGATATTTTAGAGAACTTAAGTAAAAAGCTTGTACCAAGTGTTTCAAATCTAAGAAATGTCTCCTTCTCAGCATTTCTATTCAATAAACAATAAATCTTCTAAATAAAAATGCCAAACTTGAATAAAAATGCAATATTTAACAACCAATTTCTAAAGGCAATAGACAAAACTAAGCTAAAGATTCGTGGCTTCTGCTTGTCTATAAGTTTATTAATATTTGATATCAAGGAAATCGGTTTTGTTGGTAGTGGAGGGGAGGCAGGCAGGCAGGAGTCAAGTAGGTCTAATGATAAATCCTTCAGCTGAACGGGTGGGTGGGAGTGGGTCGGCGCAACCCAAAACTTAATTATGGCGAGCATTAAAAATGCAACTGTCAAACCAAGGCGACTGCTGCCACTCCTTCAGCTGCTTAAAGGATACTCTCATGTATGCAGTGCACTTGCGTGTGTATGTGTGTGTGTGTGTGTGTGGGTGAGAAGCTGCTTCCTTTATGCTGGGAGCACAATGGAAGACCACAGGCTGCTGCGAAACATTCGTAGGGAAAACTGGGTCACAGGGATAGCCATTAATTTATAATAATTTCAACTAAGATTTCACAGTTTTCTTTTTCAGCTGCTTTTCCACAATTTCCATTCATCATTTGGCGGTGGCGCTGGAAATGCCACTGTCAGCGCCCGCAAAAGCAAAGTCAATTTCGCGCACTTTGCATGCAGCCACCCCCCGGCCCCCCGGCCCCGCCGTCGCCGCCCCACCAGCAGCCCTCAAATTTACAAGCGCAATGCATCAATCACTGGCAACTGCGCTTTTCCTGGCCGCCCACAAAAAACCAAAAAAAAAAACAAAAAGAAACAAAAAAAAGTGAACTAAAATAAAAAGAATCGTTGGCCAATTTGACGTTAAGATGGAATTTGTAAAAAATTCATCAAATTGACTGCAGCGGCGGCGGCGGCGGCTTTGGCCCATTGAAACGGATAACAAAGCGCGGAGCCACAATGCAACCAGAGATGCCAAAGCATCCGCACTTCAACCCACAAGGCTAAGGATAATCCAGTTAGCCGCGTTTTGCATAATGCCCAAAAATTTGTTGAACAGACAAAACAAACAAAACGGCACACAAAAATGAAAAGAGAATTTATGGAAAAACAACGTTGCGGGATAATTTCCCCAGTGCACAGATTCAGCCGAATTAGCTGACAACATAAAAGAGAGCAAATGTCCCAAAAACAGGATATTTTGATAATATAAATAAAAGCGAATGCAATTCAGTGATTTATCATTAATATTTCTAAGTTGGAGGTATGTTTAAGGACTTTGGCCCTTCGAGCCGGATTTATTCATTATATTACAAGCAATTAAACTAAGAAAAATGTTGCGTTTGGTCCTTCGAGCCGGATTTATACATAATATTTTTAGAATAGTTCTAAGAATATTGTCAGCTTTGGCCCTTAGAGCCGGATTTATAAGAGAATATTGTCAGCTTTGGCCCTTCGAGCCGGATCTGTCAATGTTTCTAGGATAAGTCTATGAATATTGTAGGTTTTGGCCCTTCGAGCCGGATTTATCAATGTTTCTAGGATAAACTAAAACTGAATCGCAGTCTTGCATTTTATTTCTAGGTAACATTCAAGAATATTGTAGGCTTTGGACCTTAGAATCGTATTTTTACATTATATTTCTTGGCTAAGTCGAAGAATATTGTAAGCTTTGGCCATTCGAGCCGGATTTATCAAACAATATTGTCAGCTTTGGCCATTCGAGCCGGATTTATCAAACAATATTGTCAGCTTTGGCCATTCGAGCCGGATTGATCAATGTTTCTAGAATAAATCTAAGAATATTGTAGGCTTTGGCCCTTTGAATCGCATTTTTGCATTATATTTCTAGGTGAAGTCCAGGAATATTGTAAGCTTTAGCCATTCGAGCCGGACTTATAAAAAACTATTGTAAGCCTTGGCGCTTCGAGTCGGATTTATCCATGTTTCTAAGATAAATCGAAGAATATTGTAGGCTTTGGCCCTTCGAGTCGTCTTTTTGCATTATATTTCTAGGCAAAGTCCTAGAATGTTGTAAGCTTTGGCCATTCGAGCCGGATTTATTAATGTTTCTAGTATAGATCTAAGAATATTATATGCTTTGGTCCATCGAGCCGGATTTATCCATAATATTTTTAGGATAAATCTAAGACCTAAGCCTAGGCCTAAGTCTTTGGCCCTTCGAGCCGGATTTATTCGTAATATTTTGAGAATAAATTTAAGAATATTGTAAGCTTTGAGCCTTCGAATCGGATTTATGCATAATAGGTTAAGTCTAAGCATATTGTAAGGCTTGGCCCTTCGAGTCGGATTTATACATAATATTTCTAGGTTAAATCTTAAAAGATTGTAAGCTTTGGCCATTCGAGTCGGATTTTTGCATAATATTTCTGGAAGAAATGTAAGAATTTTGTCTCTTTGAAGCGGATCTAGCAATAATACAATCATACTATAACAAATCTATGAGTATTTTAGGCTTTGGACCTTCGAGTCGGATATATTTATATTGTTTCTAGAATAAATCTTAGTATGTTGTAGACTTTTGCCCCTCGACACAGTCCATAACAGTTTTATGAATAAATCTACGACTATTGTAGACGTTGATAAAAAAAAAAAATAATTTGTCAAACAACAACAACTAAGAAAATGGAAAAAAAGAGACATACCAGCTATACGTAGGGCCAACCTTGGCCTGCAGCGTTCCCCAAGCTCTGGACTCATCTGAAAAGAAACAATAATGGAGGAGTTTTAGTATTAAATCAACAAAAGCTTAGGGTTGTGAAAAGATTTCCAAGTTAGAGAGTCTACAATTAAGTTTAGAGACGTCTGGAAATCGCTGTCCACTTTTAAGAACATTTATTTCTTTATTTAATATGGCTAGCTTAAAGTTTGCTACAGTTCTTGAAGCTCGTAGTTAAATAATACTGGCTTACTGGCTTTGAAAAATATACAATTTCCATATTAATAACCAACATACCAAGTTTTAAGTTCAATGCCTTTGTTTTATAAGAGTTCTGGCTCTGAACTACTATTTAAACCGGCTTACTTATAATACTTGACTAGTTTTTAACAAGTTTGTGCAAATATTTGCTTTTGAAAATTTGCGCTAATTTTCCTGCTCCGCTAACAAATTGCTTCTTCACTTCCAGAAAGCTGTTATATATCAGAAAAGCTAACTATTTGCTTTGGTTTTTGTGATTTTATGTGACAGATGCGAAATCGGTGATTACGTGTTTACATTGTTAGTGGCAAATTTTTTTAATTATTTGATAAAGTAGTTTTCGGTTAAGCTTTCTAGTTAAGGGTCTGTTCTTGGCTTCAACTTTGCCTCAGACTCATTCTTATCACAGCTTGATGCTTGCCATGATTTAGCTATTAGCAGAAAGCTTATTAGACAGTTTGTACAAAGAAATTTGTATGTTTGCATGTTCGCTTGTTTGCCTATATTTGTATGTTTGCTTGGTCTTAAGAGCTCAAGATCATAAATTTGCACCTGCACACCTAAAATGTTGCCAAGAAATGTGGCTGGTGTCATCAAATGTTGCCAAGCGTGCCTTAAAAAGAGCATAAGACACAAAGAGAGTGTGCATTTTGCGGACAAACAGCCAGAGCGAGGGAGATGTGTAGAGAGAGAGAATATCCCTTTTGATGGTTTTGTAATTGTTATTGTTGTTGCGGGTTGCTTACAAAAAGGTGTCATAGATGTGGCTGTTGCTGTTGGTGGTTGTTGTAGTTGCTGCTGCTGTCATTAACCAACTGACTTATTGACTTACTTATGAACCTGACCTCACTCAGACATACATACAAATACATATATTTGCCCTCGAGTTAGGCAAGTAGTTAACTGCTGCTGTTGTGGGTGAGGAGGGGTGCAGAGGAGGGGGAGGGGGAGGGCGGAGTCGCTTATCGCTCGTACATCACGCGGACACCACGCAAAATGGCGCTTAAGATAGACTAAACCAATTGCGTTTTCATTGCTGTTGGATTTTTTTTTGTTTTTGCTGTTTCTTCTCGAGTTAAATAAAATGTTGCATACTTCATGGCGCTGTCGAGACGATAAGGCCAAAGTGTCTTCTCTTTCTCTCTCTGTGTGAGTGTGAGTGTGTGTGTGTGTGTGTGTGAGTGTGTGCTACCAACGGTTTGTGGCTTTGTTTTGACTTTTATACTCAGTTTGTGTGTTTGTTGTTGCCACAAGCTGTACTTAAGTGTGTTTACATTTATGTGGATGTGTGTGTGTGTGTGCCACACTTTAACCGGATTATTAATGCTTGTCTAGCTGCCTCAAATTAATCAAGTTGACCATTCATTCATTCTCTGAGAGACACACAGGCCACACGGCCATGAAAACTTAATTAGTCCTTAGTGCACAGGACACACACACGCACAGCACAGCAGCAGAGAGTAATGCTCTATAGGGTTGTCATTACTTTTTTAGAGAAACACAAAATTAAAATGTTGCCGTTTTTGTCTGTTGATTGATTTGATTGATGAAGTTTGGGTCCAAATAAATTTGTTTTGATTTATTACAAGATTTGTTTGTCCAGCTGATGAGGTTAATGATGCTTCTAGCTGCTTAACAGAGTTGTCCCTGCATGACTGTACTGGTTTTTGTTTTGCTTTTTTTTTTTACCAAAATAAACGCTGACATCATCGAAAGGGATTTAGCGGCCAAGTTGATGTTAATAAAGGGCATAAAGAGCAAACAGAAAAACGGTTTCTACTTTGCTAAGAAGTGCAGTTTATCGTTAGGCAAGCCTGTAGAGGACAGAGGTTGACAGGTTTTCAAGTCTTGGGAGGTCATAGCTTCATAAATATACCATCCGGCTCGAGGGACCAACCCAAAAAGTAACCAATTTAGCGAGCTGGAAGGCTTTAAAGCCGGTACTTGGCCTGCTTATCAAGTGTGGAACATCATGGATGCAAAAAAATATTAGGTTGCTAGTCCGGCTCGAAGGACCAACACAATAAATAACCAAATAAGCTATTAAAAAGGCTCTAAAGCCATTATCTGGCCTGCTTATCAAGTGTGGGGGGTCTTGGGTCAAAAAATTTTAAAAACCGTGATCCGGCTCGAAGGACCAACAAAATATACGAACAAATTAGCCATTTGAAAGACTCTAAAACCTCTACCTGAGCGGCTTATCAAGTGTGGGACGTCATGGAAGCAAAAAATTATGGGTTGCTAGTCCGGCTCGAAGGATCAACGACCAAAAATAGCCAAATCGTTGCCTATTCTGCTACTGATACAGCAAACAAGTAGCCTGCTTATCCTGCAAGGAAGGTTAAAGGTCTAAAAACATTGTTTTCTCAACCGACTCGAAGGACCAGCAAGAAAATACCTCTCCGTTAAGGACTTTGCTGCTTTGGAAAGCTGAAAAACCTTAATATTGACAGCTTATCAAGTCGGTGTGGTCATAAATACAAAAAATATAGTTTCTTCATCCGGCTCGAAGGACCAAGGAGCAGAAAAAAACAAACTGATTGCTATTTTACATCTAAAAAAAATCTCTTAAATCTTTACTTTGACCGTTTATCTAGTCTGGGAGGGCAAAAATACAATATAATGGTTACCTCATCCGGCTCGAAGGATCAACATACCATGAAAACCAAACTGATTGCTACTCTGCATCTTTAAAAGGCTCTTTTATCAAATCTGGGAGGGCAAATAGGCAAATAGATTGTTTCTTCAACCGGCTCGAAGGACCAACGAAACTAAAAATCAATCTGATAAAGCGATCAAAAGCCTTTACCTTGACCGCTTATCAAGTTTGTCATAGATTTATAGAGGTTGTATGCTAATCCGGCTCGAAGGACCAGCAAAATAAAAGCACCTACTGGTGCCAAACATGTAGAAAGACTCAAAAGCCTGTACCTTGCAGTAGGACATGACCAAAGACCCAGTCTTCTTCCCTTCTGGCTTAACCTTGATACAAAATTAAAGTAGTTACAGTCAAAATTTAATGTACAGCACATCCTAGGTTCAAATCCGGCTCGAAGGACCCAAAAAATGCTCTAATTAGTCCAACAGAATTCCATTTAATCGAATTTTACACTCGGCATCATATAAAACGTTTTGAAATTCAGATTTAAAAGTAAATTTCGCACGACAACAGAAAATAAACTGTGCAAAAAAAAAAAAAAACTGTTACAAATCGCTTGTTGTTTGTTCAATCTTCTGGCCAACTAATTTCCCCTCAACCAGTTGCATTTGATTTTGTTTACTTAATTGGAAAAAAATGTTTTTGCTTTTTGCTTGAATGTGAAATGAATGGAATGAATGGGGAATGCGATTGGATGCGGATGTTGATTAGCAGAAAAACAAGTGCAAACAATTTCGAGTTTATTGCGAATTAGAATAAAACCTAAAAGCGCTTGGCATCGAAATCAAATTGCAGCTGCACGATTTTGAGTCTCAAAATCAGGCACATTAATTATGACCCGCCACCTAGTGCACCCCTAACCCCTACCACCACACCCCACCACACTAACCCTTCGCCAGGTCGTGTTGTAAAATTGAAATTGGATTGGAAATATTTGCACGAAATTCCAATTCTCATTTTCAATTGACGCGCTCTCGCGCGCGGCCCGATGGATTGGAGATTGTTTCGTCACGGTGGCAATCCTTTCCCCCCACCCCGCACCACCCACACCCTTTTTTTGGCTGGTTGCAAATTTCCACTGCTGTTTTCCTGCTCCACTCAATTACAGGCCTTTTGTGTTCATTCGATTGTTGGGGCCGTGTGCACGCCGTAACCCGTAACCCGTAACCGTAACCGAAACCATTCCCGTAACCGAATCATCCGCCAGGTTCGTTGTGTGTCTGTTTGTTATATGTTTGGTTTGGTTTGGTTTGGTTTGGTTTGGTTTGGCTTGTTTGGCGCGGAGGGGCCAGTTCAAGTGAAAAGAAGTGCCAACAATAACAGTGGCCACGGCGGAATGCGTTGATGATGGAACCAAAAGCCGAAGCCCAGTTGAGCTCCCAGCTGAGATTCACACAGTCCCTTTGAATGTGGCTCAAGCAGATTTATGGTTCTGCAGATTGTTAGGCAGAGCTCTCTGCCCCAACACAAATTTGCATAATTCCAATTGGGGAAAAGTCGAGGAAATGAATAGTGAATGGTGGAGCTGGGTATAATTCATGAATAGCTACGCTTTTGAGTTAATAATGAGTGTTGGGATTTGATGGGTGAAACTTTATACTTCGAAATTATTAGTTGATGCATTGATTTTCTTAAGGTTTCTTAGTATTCCTGTTGGTCCCTTGAGCCGGATAATTATAAATCAATCGAGAGCTGTACATTCGAGACTGATTTGAACTTGAAAGTTGTCTTAAGCAGGTCTTATTCTGGGCTTAAGTAGAGAGCTAATTCAAAACTTATTCTATTTAGCTAATTAATGCCAGTGTTCAATCTTTTCGTTGGTCATTCGAGCCGGATTTGAGGTACAAATTTCTTTCTATAGCTTTTTTCTATGCTGTAAAGCTTTATCTGTAGGCTAAATAAGGTTGCTTCATCGTTTAAAACTTGACCAGGTCAAGTCTCGTGTTAACTTTAACATGTTTGCCATTCTTTGGTTAAGGACTACAAGAAATACAGCTTTTGCTACGCGTAGCTCAAAAAATTCGTATAAATTACTTTCCGCTGAAATTTTCTTGATCATTTGACTCAAATTTAGTCCTGTCTCTATGTATTTTGATATTTAAAGCCATCTTCTTCAAAATCAATACACCAAATGACGCTTTTGATAACGTTTGGCATCAAATCTTGATTGTCTGTGAACTTTTTTAACTTATTCACCTTTTCATTGAACCGAAAATAGAGCCTCATTATCAAAAGCTCAGAAAATTCCTTGAGAAAATATTGTCACTTAGCTCTGCATGCTTCAAAGATAGTTAAAAACAAGAAAGAAAGTCGGTCAAGCCCGACTATAACATACTCTGTACCAAGAAATTTTGTCTTTTGATCATAACTCGAAAACCGTTCATCCGATCTTCTTCATTCCTTTGGCGGATCGATAAGTTATTCTAATAACTAAATATGTCCAGAAGGAACAAGCCATCTATCTTCAAAACTGTGGGAGATATGACGTTTTTTCTAAATTGCGGGGGCGGGAGGGGGCGTGGCCAAAATTGGAAATAAACTTGATCTGCCTGCAGACATAAGAAGCATATGTCCCATACACGTCAAACCTCTATCTCTTACCATCTCTGAGATCTGTGCGTTCATACGGACAGACGGACATGGCTTTATCGACTCGGCTGTTGATGCTGATCAAGAATTTATATACTTTATGGGGTCGGAGATGCTTCCTTCTGGATGTTACATACTTTTGCACAAACTTATAATACTCTATGTACCTACGGTACATAGTATAATGACTCAAAACGGTGTTATTTCATAGAAGAAGCGCTTTTCAATGAGCAACATATATGAAAGAGAACGGCGTATGAGTGATTTTTAGTGTTCTGATGCTGTGAGAGCGTAGATAGAGCATCAAGTAAACATTTTTTCTATTTTTTCATTGCTTTACTGAGGCAAAAAAGAATGAATTTTTTATGAATTTTCAAAAATAACCACTAAAATATATTTTCACTTAGCTCTGCACACATCAAAGACGGCAAAAAATGAAGCAAAGCCGAATTTTTTTATAAGAAGTGTGCTTTTTAGGGCAAATAATGCTTAAAAAATAGCTTTTTTGAGACGAGAGGCCTGAGAAAAACGCTACAGAGCCTTCATTTTTAGTTTGTTTAAGGTTACTTCGAGTATATGGTGCTTTGTTTTAAGGTCTAAATAGCCTGGTTACCAAAGCTCGCGGTTAAACATTAAAAAAAAAAATTCACTTAGTTCTGCATACATCAAAGACAGCACAAAACTTGGCAAAAACCAAATAACTTTACTAGAAATGTACTATTCACCAACAAGTTCTTAACAAAAACAGAGTACACATAAAAGGCTACCTATTAACCTCATAGAATGTCGGTCCTTCGAGCCGGACTAGCTCAAATTTGTAGCAGCAGGTAAACTGCCTTAAACTCATTAAAATTGAAATATTTTTGCAGGGTAAAAAAGAACAAAAAACCAACAGCTGTCAACTGTCTGGCATAAAACTGTTTGGATTTATCCTTGGCATCTTTAAAACTGCCAGTCAAAAGGAGGAACTGGCGTATGGGTAGGGGTGTTGAGTAAGTTGCTTGTTTGCTTTTGATAATCCGCACACAGCTTAGAACGCGGCGCAATGCAAAAGGCAAAAAAAAAAACGACGACCTTCCTCCCTGCCAACCCCCAACCCCGCCCCCCTCTTGGTTAGCGACAGGCGAGTAACTTTGTTTCATCTGCAAATATTTGCTTACAAGTAAAGTAAGCTTCAGTTCCATTAGTTACAGGGCGTGGCGCTCTTGCCGGCCCCGAGCCAGGCAAAATGAAATTTTGGCCAATTTTCTGCGCATTAGCCCAAGGAGAGGGGGGTGGGTGGGTGGAGCGCGGAGCGTAACAATATTTGTTGTCACTTTTTATTTAATACACTTTTTGCTGATGGTTGAAAATGAAATCATTTTCAGGTGTAAAACGCTTCCAGTCACTTGCAGCGCATGCTTTGCTTTTTTTTTCTTTTTTTTTTTTTTTTGTTGGGGCGTGGTCAAGTGGCATTCTATGGATGGGAAGGAGTCTGGCAAGTGATTGGCAACGCGCTAGGCTCGGATGTTAAATTTATGCTCTGGCTGTCCTGCACCTGCAGCCCGCGGAGCGGAGGAGTAGGAGTAGGAGGAGGGGATGGCGCGACTAAAGTGAATTATGTGGCCATGCACAAAGTTCGAACAAAACACCAAAATAAATCGAAAAACTTTTTATTTGTATTAAATAATTTATTTTTGGATTTTCTTTTTCTCATTTTCAACGCCTGTTCTTTTTTTTTTTTTTTTGCCTTCGGCGCGTTGCGCCAATTTAATTTATATAGTAAAAAGATTCAAAGTGAATGAAAAAGTTGAGTTGAGAATTTATTATGATGAGGGGCGAAAATGTATGTTTAAATCGAGTTGCTTTTTAAATGGTTGCGAGGCAGGTTATTTATGCAGCTAAAGAAACTACTTGAGTATGTATGACCTTCATCCGGCAATGACGTACAATACAATGCAAGGCCAATAAGGCAGAACTTTTGAAGGCAAGCAACCCATCTAGAGGACTTAATACAAGAATACAATAATATAAAGGATAATGGACAGGTGTCAGACTCCATTTCTCACCAAATCTAGTTTCTCGACCGATCGTTCCTATGACAGCTATATGCTATAGTCAACCGATTTTGACCAAACTTTGTAGAATTGTGTGCAAGCATGTAAAATGAAAATATGCCAATTTTAAGCACATTTCCATTAAAAACAAAAAAGTTTTTCCCACTAAGACTACTTTTCAGACTCTACTTTTGTATGACAGCTATACTATAAAGATGTCCGATTGCGATTAAACTTGGCAGAATTATGGAAAAGCATTAAAAACTGGTAAATACGGAGTTTGGAGACGTTTGCACTAAAAACAAAAAAGTTTTTCCCACTAAGACTACTTTTCAGACCCTAGTTTTGTATGACAGCTATTCTAGAAAGATGTCCGATTTCGACTCAACTTTGTAGAATCAGGTAATAGCATAGCAAACTTAGAAATACAAAGTTTGAAGGCGTTTCCATGGAAAACAAAAAAGTTTTTCTCACTAGAACTAGTTTTTCGACCGATCGTTCCTATGACAGCTATATGCTATAGTCAACCGATTTTGACCAAACTTTGTAGAATTGTGTGCAAGCATGTAAAATGAAAATATGCCAATTTTAAGCACATTTCCATTAAAAACAAAAAAGTTTTTCCCACTAAGACTACTTTTCAGACTCTACTTTTGTATGACAGCTATACTATAAAGATGTCCGATTGCGACTAAACTTGGCAGAATTATGGAAAAGCATTAAAAACTGGTAAATACGGAGTTTGGAGACGTTTGCACTAAAAACAAAAAAGTTTTTCCCACTAAGACTACTTTTCAGACCCTAGTTTTGTATGACAGCTATTCTAGAAAGATGTCCGATTTCGACTCAACTTTGTAGAATCAGGTAATAGCATAGCAAACTTAGAAATACAAAGTTTGAAGGCGTTTCCATGGAAAACAAAAAAGTTTTTCTCACTAGAACTAGTTTTTCGACCGATCGTTCCTATGACAGCTATATGCTATAGTCAACCGATTTTGACCAAACTTTGTGGAATTGTGTGAAAGCATGTAAAATGAAAATATGCCAATTTTAAGCACATTACCATTAAAAACACAAAAGTTTTTCCCACTAAGACTACTTTTCGGACCTTACTTTTCTATATAGATGTCCGATTTCGAACAAACTTAGTGAGATCAGGAAAAAGCATAGCAAACTAAGATAAACAAAGTTTGGAGTCGATTCCATTTAAAACAAAAAAGTTTTTCTCACTAAGACTACTTTTCAGACTCCACTTTTCTATAACAGCTATACTATATAGATGTCCGATTTCGAACAAACTTAGTGAGATCAGGAAAAAGCATAGCAAACTAAGATATACAAAGTTTGGAGTCGATTTCATATAAAACAAAAAAGTTTTTCTCACTAAGACTACTTTTCAGACCTTACTTTTGTATGACAGCTATACTATATAGATGTCCGATTGCGACTAAACTTGGCAGAATTATGGAAAATCATTAAAAACTGGTAAATACGAAGTTTGGAGACGTTTGCACTAAAAACAAAAAAGTTTTTCCCTCTAAGACTACTTTTCAGACCCTAGTTTTGTATGACAGCTATACTATAAAGATGTCCGATTTCGACTCAACTTTGTAGAATCAGGTAAAAGCATAGCAAACTTAGAAATACAAAGTTTGGAGGCGTTTCCATTGAAAACAAAAAAGTTTTTCTCACTAGAACTAGTTTTTCGAACGATCGTTCCTATGACAGCTATATGCTATAGTCATTGGATCCGCCCGATTCCGACAAATGTGCAGCGTATTTGTACTTAAAGACTTCGTGCAAAGTTTGGTGTATTTAGCTTTCAAACTGACGGAGGAGTTAGCTTATAAACCGAAGGACATGGCTAAACAAGTAATTTAAACGTGTGGAAGAATAACAAGAAAGAAAGTCGGTCAAGCCCGACTATAACATACTCTGTACCAAGAAAATTTGTCTTTTGATCATAACTCGAAAACCGTTCATCCGATCTTCTTCATTTCTTTGGCGGATCGATAAGTTATCCTAATAACTAAATATGTCCAGAAGAAACAAGCCATCTATCTTCAAAACTGTGGGAGATAAAACGTTTTTTCTAAATTGCGGGGGCGGGAGGGGGCGTGGCCAAAATTGAAAATAAACTTGATCTGCCTGCAGACATAAGAAGCATATGTCCCATACATGTCAAACCTCTATCTCTTACCATCTCTGAGATCTGTGCGTTCATACTGACAGACAGACAGACGGACATACGGACGGACGGACAGACGGACATGGCTATATCGACTCGGCTGTTGATGCTGATTAAGAATATATATACTTTATGGGGTCGGAGATGCTTCCTTCTGGATGTTACATACTTTTGCACAAACTTATAATACTCTATGTACCTTCGGTACAGAGTATAAAAAGCCTACGTTCTATACACAAAGAGGCACTAGCTCTTACTATCTCTGAACTATGTAAGTTCTTAAGATATGGCGACCGTGATTTTCAAGATGGTTTTATAACTTTGTAAAAACGTTAAATAGTTATAGTTAATCTTAATATTTAACAAATTGTAGTGTGTATGTTCTCTATTTAAGAAGCCTCTAGTTCTAACCAACTCTAAGTTTTGTAAACTTTATTTTTAAAGACATGGCGACCGTGATTTGTGAAATCTGTAGGACATCTGTAACTAGTATTCCTATGCATTCATTATACGCGTAACCCTCCTTTATGTTGGCAAACATGACAAGATTATGCATGTTCTTTGTCTAATTGTCAGGTTTAACTTTGGCCCCCTCTCTCCCCCACTCCCTCTCCTCCAGTCCATTCTTATTATAATTTTGTAGCCACTGACAAAGGGACAACATGGCTGGAAAATTGAATAAGTGTTAATTGAAAATGGTCCACAGATGCACAAAACTATGACAGACAGGCGGAGCAGCAGCCGTCGCATACACGTGAGCCAACCATGTTGAGTTTTTGGACTATTCGCATTTTTTGGCCGCCTTTAAGCGATTTTCTCTCGTTTTTTGTTCGAGTGCGCTCATCCGTCCGCTCCGGCTCCAGCTCCAGCATCAGCTCCGGCTACTGCCTGTTGTTTTTGGCATAAACAAAAACTATGAAATTTTCTTTGTCAGTCAAAATCGTTAAATTCTCTGACAATTCTCATTTATCATCGGCCATTCCTGCCCAAACCCCCACCCTCCATAGAACTTTCATAACTTTGAATCAGCCAATCATGCAGAGGCATTCATTCAGTCATTCAGTCATTCAAGCAGCTGCCACCTGCTGCAGCCACCCAGGATGGATCTGTGATAGATATTTGCATACATTTCTCAACT
Organism: Lordiphosa fenestrarum; assembly: GCA_035044985.1. NCBI lineage: Eukaryota > Metazoa > Arthropoda > Insecta > Diptera > Drosophilidae > Lordiphosa > Lordiphosa fenestrarum. Next base: position 1,857,039 of record JAWNNO010001835.1, read on the forward strand.
TTTATTCGCCTAGATCTTTTATGCAACGCCCCGCAAAGTTCTCACTTCCGTTTACTATTCCCGTGTTTTTTATTCTCTCTCTGGGGTTTTTTTTGAGGGAGAAACTTTCGCTTCTGCTGCGGCTGCTGCCTGTTTGTGATAAAGATGCCCAGCTTTTGTGGTGAATTTAATTAAATTTATGAAAAAAAAAAAACAAATTTACATATTTATTGGTTTAAATGCCCAAAAATTGTGTGTGAGTGTGTGCGTCTGTGTCTGGGTGTGGGGAGGGGGGGAGCTGGCAGCTGAATGAATATTCATAAAACTCTCTGGCACAAATAGTTTTTGTTGGCCAAAGTGAAAACTCTTGATGAACACTCAAATGTCATCATTCCGCAAAGCCAACACGAAAACTTGTTTTCACATTTAGCACAAGAATATCCCTTCATTTTTGTTCCTTCGCTCAGACTAATTGAATTTCGGTTACATATAAGGAATATAATATCTAAACCCTACACAAATTCAAGTTCAACTGACATTTCGTTTAAGTTAAAGTTAAGTTTAACAAAACAAAAGCGAAAGCGCGAACGTTAACCAGTTTAGCTGAGGCAAGTTAAGACAGTTGAGTAGCTGATGTCATTTTAGAGCACTGAAAACCTTAAGAAACTATAGCCCTTCACTTGGGAAGCTCTTACCGCAATCGGTTTCAAGAGACAAGAAATATCACAGCAGTTAGACTCTCAAAGGACTCGATATATTTATGACGTATAGTGCATTTTTCAACAGCTGGCACAAAGTTTATGGTTCTTCATTTCGATTACAATTGTTTGTAATACATTTTAGTGTTTTTCGCTCTTTTTTATGGGTGTAAACAAGCCTCGTCGAAACGACAAACGATGTCTGTTTGGGCTTAAACCCAATTACACTCAATTTGATAACAGCAAAGGATCGTAATCCCATTGTATTTAGCCTTAAATAAACTTGGTAAGCCGGCTCTGCCGATGTTTGTATACCCTTGCAGCACGATTTTCCAATTAAGATTACTTTTCGGACCTTACTTTTCTAAGGAAGCTTCCGATTTCGAACAAACTTGGTAAAATCATTAGAAAGCAAAGCAAACTAAGAAATACAACGTTTGGAGGCGTTTTCATTGCAAACAAAAACACTAGTTTTTCGACCGATCTTTCCTATGACAGCTATATGCTATAGTCAACCGATTTTGATCATACTTTGTGGGATTGTGTGAAAGCATATCAAATAAATATATGCCAATTTTAAGCAAATTTAATTTAAAAACAAAAAAGATTTTCTCACTAAGACTACTTTTCAGACTGTACTTTTCTATGACAGCTATACTATATAGTTGTCCGATTTCGACCAAACTTGGTAAAATCATGTAAAAGCATAGCAAACTAAGAAATACAAAGTTTGGAGTCGATTTCGTTCAAAACAAAATAGTTTTTCTTACTAAAACTAGTTTTTCGACCGATCTTTCCTATGACAGCTATATGCTATAGTCAACCGATTTTGACCATACTTTGTAGGATTGTGTGAAAGCATATCAAATAAATATATGCCAATTTTAAGCAAATTTAATTTAAAAACAAAAAAGATTTTCTCACTAAGACTACTTTTCAGACTGTACTTTTCTATGACAGCTATACTATATAGTTGTCCGATTTCGACCAAACTTGGTAAAATCATGAAAAAGCATAGCAAACTAAGAAATACAAAGTTTGAAGGCATTTCCATTGAAAACAAAAAAAGTTTTTCTCACTAAAACTAGTTTTTCGACCGATTGTTCCTACACCCAGAAAAAAGTAGAACGAATAAGTTGAGAGCGAACGCTCTTAAAAAAATATTTATTCGTTCTTGAATTTTCATTAATTTCGCTCTTGAAATCGAGCTAAATTCGTTCTCAGTATGATGTATTTAGGCGAGGGGACTGAAGTAAAAAAACAGAGAGGAGAGCAAGCACATTTGAGAGCACACAGCGTTGAACTCGCTCTCTCAGTTTGATTTTTTATGGAAGAGGGGTGTGTGGGGAAGCAATCGAGCGAAGAGCGCAATCGATTTTCGCACTCATGTTGCTTTGGAATTCTCAACCGATTATGGCATTGCTGGCATGGAGCGACGGCTGTGCGACTGCCAGTTGACAGGCAAAGACTGATACTCCTTTGAGCTGTTATGTATTCCTCGAGCCGGCTAAAACTTGCTACATGGCTTAACAATTAGTTTTCCATGAAATAAATTTAAACAAAATGAAAAAAACAACTGCTTTTACATTGTTGTATGATTGGAATCAATGAAGGTCTTGATTTAAGAGTAAACGATCTTACTCTTGAATCTGATGAGCTCTTGAAAATCGGAAGAACATTCTATAATTTGGTCTATGCTTTATGCTCTTGATTCAAGATTGAATAACCTTGGATTTGAGATCGTTTGGCACTTGACTCAAGAATTTTGCTACTTGATTTGAGAATGTTTCGTTCTTAGATCAAGAATTGAAGCTCTTGGATCAAGAAAACCGGGATCAAAAATTCATACTTGGATCAAGAATTTCGCTCTTAGATCGAGAGTTTTCACTCTTATCGAACTATTGATCTCGAAAAAGCTTGATCCAAGTATGAAATTCTCTATTTTTTCTCTGAGTGTACGACAACCATATGCTATAGTCAACCGATAAGGCTAGTTTCGACAAATGTGCAGCGTATTTGTACTAAAAGAGTTCGTGCAAAGTTTGGTGAAGAAAGCTTTCAAACTAAAGAAGAAGAAAGCATAGAAATAGAAGAACATGGCTCAATCAACGTGCTGATCAAGAATATATATACTTTATGTGCTTGGAGATGCTTCCTTGTAAGCGTTACAAACATCCGAACAATTGTATTGTACCCTCTGCAAGGGTATTATAAGGTCTGCTTAGACTCAAAGGTGGAAGTAATAAAGACTAAAGCTACAACTGGAAAGTGGTACAAACATTTCCAGACACTTCATGCACTTCAAACCCGACCCCCCCCCACCCAATCATAACCAACACAATTGTTCTCTTCATTCTTAACTCTATTTTTTTTTTCTGTTAGTATGCAACTGTTGACAGTTCTATTCGTAATACTCATTTCTAACTGTAATCCATCCATTAACATGTCATTGATATGCCAAGATTGTAGAGGTAGTTAATTGTGTCGCCACCTTTGCGCATAGGAAATCAACCAGAACTGGCTCGAGACAATCCAAAGCCAAAGCCAAGAAGAGACAACATTTAAATTGAGATTTTGTTGGTTTGATAAGCAAATTGCCTGACAACCCGGCAGACAACGCACACAAAACCAAACCGACCCAAACATATGCATAATTTGACAAACAAATAGTTGAGTTGTTGTAGTTGTTGTTGCCATAAACTAGCCTTTAAAAGACTCATTGAAAATGCGCACGCATGCGCAGCGAGATAGAGATAAAAAAAATACAAAAAATACAAAAAATATTGAACAAAAAAATAAAACTACAAACCGGCTGCGACTTGGGAGCCGGCTGTGTGACTTGGGGATTGCCGGAGAGGAGAGCCGACACCAACAAGTTGAAATGAAAGTGAATTGAGATTATGTGAGAGCGGCGCCAATGCTCTGAGCGGAGTTGTTAAGTTGGCTATAACAAAGCTAAAAGCAAAGCCATTGAAGTTTAAGAGATTTGAAATGAAATTTGAAATCAGTCTGGTACAGAGCGGTTCTTAATCTGCTATAAACAATAAAAATAAACACCAGATTGCAGATTAAAAATCTCTAAAAACTGTTGAAACCTGGCCTGAACCACTTATAAACCGGTTCACAGATTTGCAACATAGCCTTTAAGTCTTTCCTGCTGATATTTTGAACTTGCCATCAGTTTTATAGCATTTTTACAATATTTTTCTTAAATTTAATGATTCATCAGTCACGGTAAAGCTTTAGATACAGTCTTTGAAACGTAAATGTTGAAACTGTAATCAATTTCTTTGCACTTCTACGAAGTAAGGTCCATTTGAATATATTTTTTCACAATTCTATGATTCATCAGTCACGGTAAGTCTTTGAAACCGGCCCTTTGACCTTAAATAATCCTGCCAATGTTAGTTTTTTTAAAGTTTAGCTAGTTTGATGCTTCACTTTTCATATTTTTATGCAATTTAAGGATTCGTCAGTCACGAAAATTTGTAGGAAATGATTGTTTGGCTCATTGTTACATATTATTTATTGCGAAATTAACATTTGCATATCTTTAAGCAATTTATTGACTCGTCAGTCACGGTAAATTTAAAAAAATATTATTTATTCCCATTTCTATATTCTTTAGTGGTTTGCCTTGGTGTTTATGCTGAGTTTATGACAGTTCTCTTTAATATTTTTAGCGATTTAATGATTCGTCAGACACAGAAAAGTACCGGACGCTTTGAAAACGTAGGCTTCTCCCAGGCTTCAAAGCTCCAGACCGAAGCTTGTGCACCATTTTAGGAGTTGCAGCCTTGGTACCGCCTAGAATAATTCTGAAGCTTTTAGGCTGACGCTGTCACAGCAAGAAAGCTTAAAGCTGTCGCTAGTAAAACTGAGACAACTTAAGGCCTTAAAGCTTTTCACTTCAGTGAGCAGGCTTATAACATTAAAGCTTTTAGGCTGACGCTAATAAAGTTGAGACAACTAAAAGCTTAAACGCTGTTTACTTCATTGAGAAGGCTTATAACTTTAAAGCTTTTAGGCTGACGCTGCAAACAAGAGGAAGAAGGTAAAATTGTTTGGGAAATTTGAAGGTTCTTGCAACATTTTATATATTTTGGAAATTCTCTGAACATTTTATGCATCTTTCAAGTTTGTAGCCTATTAGGGAGTACTTTAAGCTTAAATTTGAATGAAACAGAGCCGATTCTTACGAAAACTTTCTGAAATGCTTTAGCTTTTAGGCTGACGCTTACAAACTGAGCAAGCTTAAAGCTCTCCAGTGAACTAGTTGGTGTCTGGCACTTTTGATTTCTAGCTTTTAGGCTTTGTGTAACATTTTGAATACTTTTTGTACTGGACTTAAGTTAAGTCGCTCGACTTAGCCTTTCATTTCCGTCAGCTCTAACCAACGATCGTCGGCTTTTTGGGTGCTCGGCAAGTTTTGTGAGCCGTCCGAGCCACTCAACTTGGCTTCTTGCAATTTCTTGGCCAACGTCTTCGTTCAGTTGGCGGTTTGCATTAGCGCGTTGCGCACGTCGTTTTCGTTGTCTCTTACCGGTCCTCGTTCCCCCCACCCATCGCAAACGCAATCGAATCGCATTGAATCGAAACGAGACGAGACTATTTAGAATCGGTTGTCGTTTGGTGGAAGCTTCAAGATGCTGCAGCACTGTCTAGTCGCAACGCTGCTAATTGTGGCTGGCGTTAATGGTAAGTTTTGCAGAGTGTCCGTTTCCGCATATTGTTTTTTTTTTTAAGTGTGTGTGTGTGTGTGAAAAATACAACAACAACAAAACTACAAAAAGTGTTGACGTTGTCTTAACTTTTTGGTCTTCCTGTGTGAGATTTCCTCGGGAGCTTTGGGACTCGTATTTCCTGTTTCGAAGTGTACTTTGTGTTTGGTAAATTGCCAGTGGCATTTCAATGACTTTTGCTCTTATCAGAGAGGGCAGCCGTAGCTGAAGCCAGCGGAGGGGGGGGCGGAACAAGGTCAAACGTGTTTCCCAGAGCCCTTACGTAATGGGCTGACCTCCAACTTGATTAGCGGCTTTTCAATATGTTTTTTTTTTTGCAACAAGTTGGATTACTTGTTCATTGAATTAACATTTCGCCAGCGGCATACATTATCTCTCTGTATCTCTTTCAGTGGCTCAGATTTTTTTTCATGGTCACAAAAGTGACGCAAAAATTTCTACTCTCGATTTCACTTTCTTTTCTGGCGTACCAATTTATATACATATATATACAAAACTTGTTTGCCATTAATTATGTAAAATGTAAGTTGTAAGAGAGAGAAAAAACGGCCCCTTCATTTATGCAACTGTTGATTGTGACATTGATTTCGTATTTAACATTGGAAGAAATGCAGTTGGAAATGGATATGGGCATGGTGAGGCATTGCATAATAACCAACAGATGTCAGGAGATGTCAAGAGTGAATTATACTTGAATACTGCACATTAATGCACTTGGTACACAAGTTCCGCGCATCCAGGACAGCAGTTCGACGTACTTTTTGCTAGCAAATCTAATAAAACATAGACAATCACTCAAACTTATAAGTAAATCATAAAATACTGCAATTTAATGCACTTAGTGCTCAAGTTCCGCGCATCCAGGACAGCAGTTCGACGTACTTTTTGCTAGCAAATCTAATAAAACATAGACAATCACTCAAACTTATAAGTAAATCATAAAATACTGCAGTTTAATGCACTTAGTGCTCAAGTTCCGCGCATCCAGGACAGCAGTTCGACGTAGTTTTTGCTAGCAAATCTAATAAAATATAGACAATCACTCAAACTTATAAGTAAATCATAAAATACTGCAGTTTAATGCACTTAGTGCTCAAGTTCCGCGCATCCAGGACAGCAGTTCGACGTAGTTTTTGCTAGCAAATCTAACAAAACATAGACAATCACTCAAACTTATAAGTAAATCATCAAATACTGCAATTTAATGCACTTAGTACACAAGTTCCGCGCCTCCAGGACAGCAGATCGACTTGGTTTTTGCAAGCATTTAAGATAAAACATTGACAATCACTCAAACTTATAAGTAAATCATAAAATACTGCAATTTAATGCACTTAGTGCTCAAGTTCCGCGCATCCAGGACAGCAGTTCGACGTACTAAAATCTAATAAAACATAGACAATCACTCAAACTTATAAGTAAATCATCAAATATTGCAATTTAATGCACTTGGTACACAAGTTCCGCGCATCCAGGATAGCAGATCGACTTGGTTTTTGCTAGCAAATCTAATAAAACATAGACAATCTTTCAAACTTATAAGTAAATCATCAAATACTGCAATTTAATGCACTTAGTGCTCAAGTTCCGCGCATCCAGGACAGCAGTTCGACGTACTTTTTGCTAGCAAATCTAATAAAACATAGACAATCACTTAAACTTATAAGTAAATCATCAAATACTGCAATTTAATGCACTTAGTGCTCAAGTTCCGCGCATCCAGGACAGCAGTTCGACGTACTTTTTGCTAGCAAATCTAATTAAACATTGACAATCACTCAAACTTAGAAGTAAATCATAAAATACTGCAATTTAATGCACTTAGTACACAAGTTCCGCGCATTCAGGACAGCAGTTCGACGTACTTTCTGCTAGCAAAGTAGATAAATCATAACAAGGGCTAAAACTAATGTTTCTGCGTTGAGATTTGTCTTACAAAGTAAGTTTACCTCTCGAAATTGAACTAACTGGATGTATACTGTAGCTGTAGCTGTACTTTTGAGTAGCATAATGTGTTTCTGTTAATAAATGCTTTGAGGTATAGACCTCATACGCTCACCTTTCAAAGGCTAAAGCCCATACTCAATTCAATTAAAGTTTAGCAGGTGGCGCAGTAGGTGGTCATTCTATTTAAGAGCTTTCCAAGCTAAACTATAATTGATGTATGACTTATACAGCATGATGATCAACTACAGTTCGATATTTGTGGCAAATCTGTACAGTTTGCCACAGTTGAGTAAGTCTCAATTGGCATAGATCTGAACTAAGCAGCAGACAGTGCTGAAAAAATATGTGTGTACACATAAATGCTGACACTTTCATTAGGTTAAAAACCCTACGAAAACTTAAACCACTTTCAACTAATCGAATTTTAAAAAACAAAAAGCCGAGCACATTCGTTTCCCTCAAGTTAAGTCGGTGTCTTTTAGTGAATGAAAAAAAAATGCACATAATTTTAAGAATACATTAAAGCGAAACAAATGAAAGTAGAATCAGGCAGAAAGAGACAGCCACCGAGAGAGAGAGAGAGGGAGAGAGAGAGAGGAGCATTTAAACGCAAATTTGTTGACAAAGGCAAGTGGCTTTGCCCATTACACACTCGAAAAGTGAGGACCAAATCGGCATTATTTACAATTTAAGTGTTGTAAATGCAGAAGAGCAGCCGTGGCGGCAGCGGCAGCGGCAGCAGCAGCAGCAGCAGCAAAAACAATGTTACAAAGGAAGACGACAAAAAACATTTAAGCAGCTTAACACACACACTCGCACAGGCGTGAAAAATGAGGCGAAAAGCAGCCACAGAAATGCGTGAAAAATGACTGAAACAAAAATACAACAAAAATGTAAAAAAAAAAGAAGGAAAACGGCAACGGATAAAACACAGAAATTTTTTATAAATAAAATATACATTAAAACAATACAAAAGAGAGGCAAACTCTTCGAACTTATCTCGCCTGTGGGTTGTATAAAAACGAGGAAACTTCAGTCATAAATTTAAAGCAACAAATAAAAAATTAATTATAACTTTACAAATATTAATAAAAAGAAGACGAATCTACAGTGCAAGAAACTAGGATTGAGGTGCTTAAGCAGAAGTTTTACTCGCTTTATTCAGTTGTTCACCTCGATTACTAATAGAAGAGAGAAGAAGAAAGTGCATTTTACTCACATTGTTCATTAGCTCAGTTTGCTAACTCCTATTTCTCTAACTCAAGTTTACTTTTATAAACTGAACTAAAACATTTTACTCACTTTATTCAGTTGTTCACCTTGTAACTGAAGAACTGACCATTTATAAACTGCACAACTGAGCGATTAAGAGCAGTTTAGGAAGAACATGCCTACTTGTTGACTGTTTCTTGAGTTACTCACTTTGTTCAGTTGTTCAGTTTGCACACTTTGTGGCTTAAATGTGTAAAATTTGCACACTTACTGCTTATTTTTTGCTAAACTTGTTCACATATTTTATAAACTGAACAGAAAAACAACTGACTTGTTCACTGTTTCCTGAGTTACTCACTTTGTTCAGTGTTTCACTTTACTAACTTTAAAACTGAAATACTCAATACCCACTTACATGTGCTATTCTTGGATTTTGAGTTTAACTTTAACTGCATAACTGTAAGATAAATGATCAGCTCTTTATGGTTCACTCACTCACATACAGCTGAATACCGAAAGCGATATAGTTAGGACCTCCTTTGTTCATAACTTGCCAACAAACTCGCGCTTTCAACCACACAAATTGAATTCAATTTACTCCAAAATCTGCATCGTTCCACTCACCCTCCCTCCACCATCACCCCAAACTCAATTTGCTTTAAACTGCCACAAAATGTTAAATAAATTATGAGCGTGTGAAAAATATACAAAAAAAAAATATTTCAAAATAAAAAAAAAGAATCTGAAAACAACAACAGGCAAACAGAGGCGATAAAGCGGTTTGGTGGAGGGCAGGGAAAGAACATCAACAGGCTTCACCGAAAAGAAAGAAGAAATTATTGCACAATGTGCATAAAATAAAGTTGGTCGATTTTTCAACTCTTTGTGCATTTCTTTTTTCACCCGAGGAGGGAGGAGGAGAAACGTTTCAGTTTTCGGCTTATTTTTAATTATTATTTTCCGCATTGGCAATTTCTTAATTAAAGGCACAAAGTGCCATGTAATTGGCCTTATGCCTTTTAAATAAATTTACAATAATTTTGCTTCATTTTTTTTGTGTGTGTGTGTGTGTTGTTGTTGTTCGCGAAACCGCATCAACAGCAGGTGAAGGAAAATTTCGCAGCAAGACGTAGACAGGGGCTCAAGGTAAAGTACAACAAATGGAAAGGGGTTTTGAGTATGGCTTGAAGGTTACTTAACAAGATTCAACTTCAGTTGACAGAAAGTGGAAAGCTCCTTAATGGTCTTAGTATACTCAGAACATTTTCCACAAAATAGTAAGCAAAGCAGCAAGTCGGTCAAGCCACACTGGAAAAGGATGCCTAGAATCCGGCTCGAAGGACCAAGGTTTGTAGAAAAGCTTTAACGTTTCTTGACAACGAATTTTCTTTGGTCTCTTTAGAAAAACATCAGGTAGTTAGTATTTAAACTGCCAAATGGAAGATACTCGCTTGAAGAACAAATATTTGTGTTTAAGAGAAGAAATCAACAAAAATAGTTATAAAAGGAATTAAGAAAGGAATTAGAAAAGGAACTAAGCAAGTAATTAGAAAAGGACTTAAGGTATGAAGATGAAATTAAGGAACAAGAAAGGACTTAAGGAAGGAATTGAGTAAGATATTAAGGAATGTTTTAAGAAAGAAAGAAAAGAGAAGAAAATAAGAAAAGAATTAAGAAAAAGGTTATGAAAGGAATTTAAAAACATTAGGGAAGGAGTTGAAGAGGGATTAAGAACTGGTGAGGGATTAAAAGAACACATTGAGAAAAGGAATGAAGAAAATAACTAAAATGGGAATTAAGGAGAAAGGAATTAAAGAAAGAATTGTTCAAGGAATTAAAGAAAAGAATAAAAAAAAAGAATTAAGGAAGGATCTAAGGACGAATAAGGAATTAAGAAAAATACAACAGAATTAGGGAAAGAATTCAGGATAAAACCAATGGTGGAAGAACGATTGGAAGAACGATTCCAATATTGAATGGAATTTAAAAAAGGAATTGGGAAAGGAATTAAAGAAGGAATTGAAGAGGTTGTAAGAAAAGAATTGAAATTAATCAAGGAAGAATGAAAGAATTAAGGAAGAAATTAAGATAGGAATTGGAATATGAATTAAATTATTAAAGAAGGAATTAAATTAAATAAGGAAGAAATAAAATATGGAATTAAGAAAAGAATTAAGAAGGCGACTAAGAAATGCATTAACAGAAAAATTGAGAAATGAGGAGGAAGTTCGAGTAGGAAAAAGGAATTAAAGAGATTTTAGAAAGGAATTAAAGAAGAAATTGAGGAATGAGGAGGTATTTAGGAAAGAAGAAAGGAATTCAAGAGATCTAAGGATGGAATTAAAGAAGAAATTCAGGAATGAGGAGGTAGTTAGGGACGAAAGAAGGAATTAAAGAGATCTAAGAAAGGAATTGAGGAAGGAAGCAAGGAAGTAGAAACTAAGAAAGAAATTAAAAAAGAATCAAGAAAGGAATCCAGAAAGCCATAGTATAAGCTACTCTGAAAGGAGTTCAGGAAGGAATCAATTAAGAAATAAGAAAACGGATTAAGGAATGAAAAAGTGATTAAGTACAACGGGAAGAATTAAAAAAGTAATTATTCAAGGAATTAAGGAAAAAATAAAAGAAAGAGTTGAAAAAGGAATTTAGTAAGGAATTTACACAGAAATTGAGAAATGAGGAGGAAGCTGGGGATAAAGAAAGGAATTAAAAAAGGAATCAGGTAAAGACTTAAAGAACAAATTGAAGAAAGAAATAAGGCAGGAAAGCAGAAAGATGAAGAAAGCAAGGAAGAAAGGCGGAAAGAATTAAAAAAGAAAAAATTGAAGAAAGAAATAAGGCAGGAAAGCAGAATGATGAAGAAAGCCAGGAAGAAAGGCGGAAAGAATTAAAAAATTAATTAGAGAAAGTATTTATTTATTTATTTTTTTTTTTATTTATTTATTAATAGTCGACAAACAATGGCTGTCAACAAATTTAAAAGCACGTTATAAAAAGGCTTATTTACTAAGGAGGCATAAAAAGAAAGCCTAACAAAATTACAAAATAAACTAATAACGACTCCGACTCGGTGGGGGATTTTTATTTGCCGGTCCGGCCAGCTATGCCCCGATTCACAGCCTGTTGTGGTCAGAGTCGATATTAGAGCTAACAAAACCATTTAACAAATATACAGGCCTGTTCAGTTTTTCACTTACATTAAATTTTCTCTATTTCGACTTGGCTACCTGTTCTGGTTTTCATAATTTGAAAATAATTAAGGAATTAGAAGGTAATTAAAAAGGGAAATATGGAGTAAAGAGAGAATTAAAGAGAAGGAAAGCAATTAAAGAAGAAATTGAGAAAAGAATTAAAGGAATAAGGTATTAAGAAACTAAAAAAAATTAGAATCAGAGAAAGAATTAAAGAGAAACTATGGAAAGGATTTAAGAAAGGAATTAAGGAAGTAAGGAAGAAGAAAAAAATTAAAAACAGAAGGAAATTCGCCACAAAAATGGTCTCTTCAGTAGTTACTCCGAAGTTATATACAATTAAAAAAGTAGTTTCTATTATATTACAAAGTACTTCCAAAACGGAGTTTTAATTATTACCTCATCTATATTAAACCTTGCCAAAAATGAAAAAACTCTCACAAATTGATTGAACACTGTCGATTACGGCTAAGTGCTTCTGCAGCTTCATATCTCTAATTTTTCTGTTTTTTTTTTGACAATAATCTTCCGCTTTCTATTAATAGCACCGAAAACTAAATACCCAAAAAAAAAAAAAAAATGAAAGAGCTTCACTTTGATACTGCTGTTTGCTACTTCCCTGGCTCCCCCAGTGACCTTTCTATAAGCCGCTTACAGTCAGTCGCCTCATTAGCTACTGAGCCCCCCTCTCGCCCAACACCCCACCCCATCGCCACCACTGACCCGACATTCGCTGGTCTTTTTTGGGGCTGGGGTTAATAAATATTAATTAGCCATATAATAATTATATGAAAATGTTTTCCTCTGCTCTTCTGCCATTTTCTTATGGCATTTTCATATCGTGATTGTTTAAATTAACTAACAAATTTGTTGCTATTCGAGCGTTTTGTGGTCGTATGATTTTAGTTATGTCGTTTTCAACCGCAGCTCAAAAAAGTGCAAATTATTTGCAATTGACTATTTCAAATATTTATGCGCGCGGCCAATTTAAAGATGCCCTTTTCGGGAAATGTTTAAAACCGTCTTTTTTTTTTTTTTCTGAATCAAAAAACATAACAAACAGCAGCATAAAAAAATTAAAAATGAACTTTATATGAAAAGTAAATAAATAATAAATGGGCCAAGGGTGGGCAGGAGCGGTGTGCGAGCGGTGGAGGCTTGTGGAATTTCTGTAAATATTTCCACAGTTTTTATGCCTTATTGGCAGTTTCGGTTGGTTGCTCAAACACTGCGAAAGGTTGAACAAAAGGGGGCAAATGCCAAGAAAATGAAAGCCAACCAGCTTTCAAAGAGAGTTCTAGCAAAAATGCAAATTATTATTACAACAGTGTTGCTTTCTTGCCAAACATGTTGGTCCTTCGAGCCGGATCTTAAAGTATTTCATGTTACAAATTTCTACCTCTTTAAGTTATCTCACATATCTCAACATAATTCACCTTACTTTCAACACAATCCGGCTAAGCCCCCCGTTTTCATTAGCCTCACCAACTTTTGGCATATTAAATTGTGCAATAAATTTAAATGGGCTCACAATTAATTGCATAATAACAATAATTTGCACAATTATAATCTGTATTTTATCTCGGCCCCCCCCCCCCCCCCCCCTCTCTCTCTCTCACTCTCTTGCTGCCCTCTGACGGCTTGTTGTTGTTGTTGTAACGTTAAGCCAAATCTAAGCTGCAAAGAGTTGACGGTTTGACATTTACACTGCAAAAGCCACAAAAAATAAGTATGAAAAAACCGAACAAAAAAAATAACACAATACAAAACTCAACTGCCCACGGATTGAAATATATATAAATAAGAGATAGGTTATAATTAAATGTCGATTTACAATTGATTAACTAAAAAAATAAACAAAAGAAATAACAACAACAGCAAAAATTTACAAATGGCCAAGTGAAATATTAATGGGAATTCGATACAATAATAGTCCAAATTATTTACAAAAGCAGAGGAAATGGTAGAGTGAATAAAACAGACGGTACAGATACTCTATCTAATGGCTTTAAAGGTCTAAGAATTTGTATTCGATAAGATTGGTTAGTGAAAAACAGCCTTTACCACCTTCCTGGTCCTTCGAGCCGGATATTAGGTACACAGAGACAACAAGTATACTCAAAAACATCTATTGGATGACTTCCCGTAGCCATTTGGACTGTATATGTTTGAGATATTCTGTTAAGCAACCAACGTAGCTGAAAAACATCTAGAAGATATGTTAAATGTACAAAATTTGGCTGACTTTCAGCTTTTTTGGATACTCAAAAGTATATTAAAGATATATTCCAGTCCGAATGGATCTGTACAGACATATTTCAATACTCCCTTGGATTATAATCCAGATATTTACTCATTAGGGTGGTACTTAATATGCAAAAATGTTGAAAATATTGAAATATATTCTTGGTCCTTCGAGCCGGATATGAATTTGTGTCCTATTTCGAGACTGTATTCGATGCTACTCTTGAAATTTACACAATAACAAGCAAACATTTTAAAACAGTGCTCAATCATCTACTTAGTTATTGTTCCTTCGAGCCGGATATGAATCAGGGAGCCAACAACAACGATTGAATATAGTATATACTTTGTATATATACCTGTAAAAAGTTCTTGGTCCTTCTAGCCGGATATGAAGCAGTGTTATATTTAAGGCCTTAAATAGATTCTACTCACGAAATTTACTTATGAAGTTGTTGCTTAACAGGCAAAAATATCAAAAAAAAAAAGAGTTTAAGCACGTATTTCGTTCTTGGTCCTTCGAGTCGGTTATGCACTAGATATCGTATTTGAAGACTATTAGATTCCTCTCACGAAATTTACTTACGAAGTAAGTAACGAATGTCGTATTTCAAGACTCTTGTAGTTTCTACTCACGAAATTTACTTATGAAGTTTGTTGCTCAACAGGCAAACATCTTTAAAAAAGAGTTCAATCATCTTTTATGTACTTGGTCCTTCGAGCCGGATATGAAACAGTATCAGATTTCAAGACTCTTTTACAATCTTCCTACATAAAATTACCAAATAGGGTGTCACTTAATAAGCAAAACACTTCAAAACAGAGTACAACCACCTGCCACCTTCTTGGTCCTTCGAGCCGGATACGTCCTATTCATTGTAGATTCTGAAATTAGAATAGTACTCTCCTTAGGGAAACTGCTCTAACCCAGATCTCAGCACTCTTAAAGCCAAATTATTAAATAAATTTTGCAAACCAAAAAAAAAAGTTTTAATTTGAAATTTGAACTGGAGAAGCATGGATCACCATCAACGCACTGCATAGGGTATGCAAATTTTATAACTATTAAACAAATGCCACACACTGGAAACCACATCAATAGAATCGATGCAGTGCGTGGGTTGAAAATGTGAGGGGAGAAAAGGCAAAACTATAATGAATATAAATTGACTAACAGTATTAGATTAACACGCCACGACGAAAATGCAAAAATATCTTTGCTAACAGAGCGTTCTCGATTGTGAAAACTATACGAAACCCTCTGACCAACCGATGCAACTGCAAATGTGAGCGGTTTGAGCCCTCCTGGCTCTACCATTTAAGTTATCTTCTGCTTCATTGCAACATTTGATGACAACTTTGGCTTTTTTCGGACTGAAATTAGTTAATGGAATCAGTGGGCGTGTGTGTGTGTGTGTGTTTATATGCATTTGTGAGCTGTCTCGTACATTATTCATAAACTATAACCAATTTCTAGGCCTAAATGTTAATTAAATGAAAACTATTATTGCGCCGCTGTCGCTTTGGTATAATTATAATAATTATAATTATTTGTCAGTTTATTGCATCTGAATTTTCATTGTTGCTGCCGGCGAGTAGCAGTGCTCATTAATTGATAGGCTAAGCTCGTATATATTATTATATTTAGAGAGCCAAAGTGCAGTCGAAATATTGCTGATTGAATGGCATCCAAGAGATGAAATGGTTGTGGGGTGAATTTTTGGTTTGCTACATACATTTCTGTGGTCCTTCGAGCCGGATATGAATGACATAACTCTAAGCTAGAGCCTAGGAATTGGTAGTTGCCTCTTTAAAAGTAAAAACTAATTGAAAATTGAGAAATACCATTTAATATGGTTCTGGTTTAATATGGCGTCATATTTCAAGATTGATTTCGTTTATACGCACGAAATCGTTAGGACGGTGCTTAATAAGCAAACATTTTCCAACAGTGTTAAACCATCTACTAAGTTCTTGGTCCTTCGGGCCGGATATGATATATTGTTTTCGATTCTAAGCACGATATTTACTCATTGGGGCTGTGCTGAATAAGTTCACATTTCAAGACAGAGCTTAACCATCTACTAAATTCTTGGTCCTTCGAGCCGGATATGATAAATGTGTCTTATTTCAAGACTCTTTTCGATTCTTAGCACGAAATCAACACATTAGGGCTGTGTTTACTTAGCACACATTGCACAACAGGGCTTAACCATCTACCGCATGCTTGGTCCTTCGAGCCGGATATGTTAAATTTCCTTATAACTCGACTTTCGCTTATCCGATCTTCACCATTCCTTTGACAGATGTATAAGTAATAATGATTACTAAATATGACTTGAGGGTACGAGCCATGCATCTATAAAACTGTGGGAGATATAACATAGTTTTCAAATATAAGAAGTTTTTGTTCCATAAGTGTCAAACCTTTATCTCTAACCATCTCTAAGATCTGTTTGTTCATTCGGACAGATAGTTGCTAATGATCAAGAATACTCTACGCGGTCGGAGTGGCTTTCTTCTGGAAGTTACATACTTTTGCACACTAACTTAATATACTTTTCCTTCTTGAATCTCTTCCCTTAGCCCAGAACAAGGAAAAGGAGGAGTTTCAATGTCCCTCGCATATTGCCAATGGCAACTATGCGGATCCTGCCACCTGTCGTCGTTTCTATCAGGTAAGTTGTCTCTACACACCTCATTCCTCCCACACACATTTCACTGACCATTTCCTTTTAGTGCGTGGATGGCTACCCATATTTGAATCGCTGTCCATCTGGCCTCTATTTTGATGATCAGCAAAAGTTTTGCACCTTTAAGGATGAGGCCAAGTGTGGTCCCTTGCCAACAAGTAAGTGATTAAGTTAAACATTGTCCACGTTTTTGGGGTTGCAGTGGAAACAATTGAAAGTGCTCCATAAATCAAGCAAGCAAAACCCAAAAACTTTAAGTGCACTCTCCTTTCCCATGTGTGTGTGTGTGTGGAGAACAGGGAGCAGGTTTTGTGGCAAATGCCAAGCGGTTTGCTAAACGATTTCAAAGTTCGGTAACTAAAATAAAAAGCCAACAAAAAAAACACACGCACACACACACACAAAAATTTATTAGAAGCTCACAAATAGAATTGGACATTCTATGAGAATCCCCCAGGCCAGGAGCACCAGCAGCAGCACCAGCACACTTTGTCCTACCAGCCGGATGTGCGTCTGTGCGTCTGTGTGTGTGCATTAGGAAGCAATTTTTGAGTAAATGTCGCATAATTCATTTATGTGTGCAGAGTTGGAGGTGGGGACCAAAGAAACGTAACCAAAAATTTTCGATATCCACTCGATGACAAAGCAATGCGAATATGGCCACGCTCCATTGAGTTGCCTAACGACAACGAGGAGGAGCTGGGACAGAGCCCTTTTGGCCCCGACCAAGATGAATGCCAAGTGCTTTGGATGCATTTTGGAGCCATGGAGTGCACTTCAAATGGGGCACAAACGCGACCGCTTAAGAATAACCAAGTGGCAGGACAAGAGCAGGACCAATAGATGTAAGGATCTAGGGATGTGTGTGTGTGTGTGTGTGTGTGTGAGGGGTAGGGGGCCCATTAAAGCTTACATTTACGATTTAGTTTTCAGTTTTACGGCAGTCGCTTCATCTCGGACTTTTGCCTGCCTCACATCCACCTAGGAAGTCTAAACCAAAATTATTTTTCATTTCTTTTTTTGTAGTTTTGCATATACACTGAGAAAAAGTTTGGGACTTTTCTAGTAATTTGAGTCACCCAACTTTTAGGCTACAGCTGCGGGCACACTAGTGGTTTTTAGAGACAGAAACGTCACCAAGACGGTCACACTTTTGTAGACTTTCCTCAGCATGGTTTTTAGGCCTTGATTTTTGGAAAAGTAGGCTTACAAAAGTTTACTGCCGTTTCCGGGGAAGCCAGAGAGCCCAGATTTCTTAACCTAGGTCGAAATTTGCAGAAGTTATGGGCAGATTTAGTTGGTCCTTCGAGCCGGATACAACAGATCTGCTTACTCTGATCATAGGTGTGCTTTTGACTGTTTTCTAGCACAGAAATGACACAAAGTACGGTCACACTTTTCTGGATTTTTGTCACTGCTTCTCTTTTTGCCTCGATTTTGGGAAAAGTCACTGAAGAAAAGTGAAATACTGTTTCCTAGGCAGCCAGCACACCCAGTTTTAGTAACGTAGATCGAAATTTGAAGGACAGTTCTGCTTCTTTTGTTGAATAAGTGTTTTCTAGCTGAAGCTGTGAGCACAGAAGTGGTTTTAAAGCCAAGAATGTCACAGAGAACGGACACACATTTGTAGATTATCGAAGTTATGTCTTTTTATGCCTCGATTTTGGGAAAAATAGGTTTGTAAAGGGTTAATTCCAAGTTTCCAAGGCATCCATAATGCCTATGTTTATTAAGCTAGCTTGAAATTTAAGCTTTAACTTGCTCTTTCGAGCCGGCTACAACATTACTTCCATCAAATATGGTCACTTTGTTGTATGGTTTAAGGTACTTTAAGTTTCAATGATGAGAACAGTAGAATTATAGCAATATAATTCAGTTTTCAAGGCTTTCATAGTGCACAGTTTTACTAAGAAAATTGCAAATTTTCACTTGGTCCTTCGAGCCGGATACAAAACTTCTGCTTTCAATCATAAGTATGCTTTGTGTTAATGATTGATGCAGAAAATGCTTACTAGATACCGATTTGAGTCACATAGTTGGTGAAAACCTTATTCCACACTTGTTCCTTTGAGCCGGATACAACATTTTCGTGAGCTCTGATAAAGAGTGACTTTTTCTGATGATGGAAAATGAGAAAACACCCTGTAAGGTCTTTAAATGAGTGATTTAGAGGCAGATTTTGGATTTATTGGAATTGGAAAACAAAACGCCTGGCCCTTCGAGTCGGATGCCACATTTATGTGTTTTTGAACATGCCCATGCTTTTATTTACAGTGTATAGAAAACAAAAAACTGCAGTGCAGAAACGACCATAGAATTTAAGGCACACACATGCACAGTGACATATCGCTCACATGCAAGCACGCACTTTTACAGTAGTCCACATCCTCATGGAGGCGGGGGTGGGAGGCGGCCAGAGGTTCTACTTTCCTTCCGCCGGCTGCTGGTAGTGGCCGACGTTTTGGTCGGAAGGCAACCGCTTGGAAGAAAGCTGCGACAGCTAAAGCGTTTGGGATTTGCGTAATACCAACTGGAATGTTGTCTCATATAAATAGCTCTCTCTCTCTTCCTGCCTCCTCCTCATACATATATATATATATATATATGTATGTACGTGAAGAAAAGTAATAACATAAATGACACACACATACAGAGAGCGACTTTGGCGGCCACTCCCCTTTTTTTGAGGGTAGCCAAAAGTAAAAGCGTGCACGAGTAGAAATATTGCAGCAGAGATTAGGTCAAAGCTCTGTGCATAAAATTTTTTTTTTCGCTTTTTGCTGACGCCAGATACACACTCACACCCATAGTTTTGTATAGATATATTTTTTTGGTACGTCGTCTTGCTGCCACACGAAATAGCTAACCCAATATAACAATTTTTGCCTCACTCCACTTCTTTCCTCCTTTTTTTTTTGGCCATTTGGCAATTTGTTCGTTTGCCATTCGCAGCATTTTTTGTACCGGATTGGAATTGGGATTGTGAATGGTTATGTCAACCAACAGCAACAACAGAAAACCAAACTGTCTGACTAAATGCAGCGTATGATGCGTATGATGATAACAGATAACAACAAAATGGCGTCAAAGTCAATAAGCACATAAACAATGCGATTGAAACCGAAATCAGGCAAAAGGGCAAAAATGTTGGGGGGGGGGGAAATTGTAGGGGAATTCCTGATAAGTTGTCTATGGTGATTTATGGAAATGATGTGAACATAAATATTTATGAGGGGCAGAAGTAAGACTGGAAATTACTAAAGTTATTAAAGTAATTGGTGAAGTAATTAGAAACACAAACAAAAGCGAGCAATTTGTAAGTTCAAGGCATTATTACACAACAAATAGAGAGGTTTATTGAAGCGTAATCACAATTACTTAGGTAATTACAAAAGTAATTAAAAGAGCGAGCAATACAGAGTAGATTGTGAGCTTAGATCCTTAATTTAGCCCAAAAAATAGGTTTAAGTAGGCGTAATTACTCATTAATTGAACTTAACAGTAACAATTACTGAAGTAATTGATAAAGAAATTAGTATCACAAACATTACAGAGTGCTTTTTTGAGTAAATCTCACTTTTATATCCGAAAAAAGTAGGTTTAAATGGGCGTAATTACTTAGAAATTACAATTTACAGTCACAAGTACTAAAGTATTTGCATAAGTAATGAGCATCACATACAATGCAGTATAGTTTGTGAATTCAGAGCATTATTAATCCCAAAAAAATGGGTGTAATTAGGCTTAATTACTCAATAATTACAACTAAAAGTCACAATTACTAAAGTAATTGTAAAACTTATAAGAAACACAATCAAAAACGAGCAGTTTGTAG
Source organism: Lordiphosa fenestrarum (assembly GCA_035044985.1). Lineage (NCBI taxonomy): Eukaryota > Metazoa > Arthropoda > Insecta > Diptera > Drosophilidae > Lordiphosa > Lordiphosa fenestrarum. The sequence goes on from JAWNNO010001835.1 coordinate 1,877,580, forward strand.
TTTAGTTTTATTAATACACACCTAAAAGAATGGATTACTCAATAACTACACTTAACAGTCACAATTACTGAGGTAATTACAAAAGTCCTTAGATATACAAACAATACAAAGCAGTTTGTGGGCTTATATGGATATTGTACCCAAAAAAAATAGGCTTAGTTAGGCTTAATTACCCAATAATTAAACTCAATAATCGCAATCCCTGAAATAATTATATAATTAATTAGAATTACAAACAACACCGAGTAGTTTTTGAGTTTATATTATTATCAAGCCCAAATAATAGGATTAACTAATCTCAACTACTAAATAATTGCACTTAACAGTCATTATTACTGAAGTAATTGAAAAAGTAGTAAGAAACACAAATAAAATAAGAAGTTTGTTCGTTTATATTATTATAAAACACCAAAAAATTCATTTGAGTAAGCATAATTACTCAATAATTACACTTGAAAATCACAATTACTTAGATAATTGTAAGAGTAATTAGTCGAGGTTAGTAGCTTAGCTTAGGTTAGTTCTTTCACTTATCTTATGCTCATATTGCGAGTAAATGCAGCACCCATCAGGCGTTTCACTTAATTACAACAGAACTTAACATTTTATAATTAATTGAGATCTGTCAGTGGGGCAAAACTTAAGGGTTTTTAGGGTGCCTTAACTAACACACTGATTGCCTTCCAATCATCCGGGGCACTTTAATTTTCAATCCATTCGGGCAAGGCTAATGCATAAGCCCGGCCGGGGGATTAAAAGCTTCTTTGTGCCTCAAACCCCATCCCCATTCCCATCCCCATGCCCCAAAAATCAGAGCTGACGAATTGCGTATACGTCGGGGAGGCCGTGTGGCGGAAGCCTTTTCAACTGAATTTTCCAAAATGTGACAGCAAAATGTAGCAACAGAAATAAATAAGCAAAGACGACTAAAAGTGGAAGCTTTTCATTAAGTGTGAGTGTGTGTGTCTGCATGTGGGAAGCCCCTAAATGTATGCAATCGTTTTCGATTTGAAATTAAAATATTTAAGCCAAGCTTTTTTCCTTGCAATAGTTTTCAATTTCATAATTCAGTGAGCAGGCTCAATGACAGCAACTCAATGTGGCTTATAAAACAAAGGAGCAACCATCGTAGACCAAGTTACCCCAAGTGTTTATTACATTTTATTCACAAATTCACTTGCTCGAGTCACATTTTGAAATAATAAAATTTTACACATTTGAGAAGTCCTTGGAGAATTTATGCTGATTGCTGCCTGCAATTGCCGACTGTGTCCTGTGTGTCAGTGTCTGCGTCTGTGTCTGTGTCGGTGCATGCCAGGCCAATTAATTGCCCAAGCATTTCATTTTCATGCCTGTTATTTATGATGCGACCACAAATATTTGAAACGCCATTGATATGACCCCAAGGCATTTGATTTCTTTTGGCCCATTGAGATTCATTAATAGTTAAAGCTACCAAACTGTAAGTTCAGTCATTTAACAATAGTTTTATGTTTTACTTTGTTTTGCGGAAGAGAAAGCTCAATTTTAATTGAGCAGAAGTAAATGTATCATCTGCCTCCTTTAAAGCTGCTAAAGTTTGCAACGAGCAACGTTTAGGCCATCATTAGTTTTGGCCACAAAAGAAGCCATAAGCCCACTTTAAATTGATTGATGATATGGCCAATAGTAAGGGCAAGCAGAAGAAAGTTGCATAACAAAAAGACAAAACGAAACTTAACTTGAACCGAATGGAGCAGCTTAGATAATTTGGCCCCAGGGGTAGGAGGCATAATTTGCCAGCAGATCAAGATAAATGATTAGAAACGTTTCTAAGAAAAACTACTCAAAATGTAAAAAGGTTTCTATTCCTGTTACGGTTTTTTTTGTAATAAATTGTCAATAAAGTTCGAGTTGAAGAAAATGGGTAATTGAGCCAAAAGAGAAGACAAATAACCACATTTGCAATAGATGCCATTATGAAATTTAAAGGTTTTTACCATATTCATGAAGTTTGAGCTTGATACTTTGATTATTTGATTAGTACCCGTTTAATTACTTTGCAATTACTTTACTAGTTGTACCCGAAAAGTGTTATGTTTGAGTAGTTAGGCTTAAATTGTTGAAGCATTCTTGTATTTGCAGCTGAAATTCATTTTAACTTACCATAAAAGATTAAATCACACCTTACTTTTTTCAATTACTGAAATTATTGTAAGAGTAATTGCAATCAGAAGCTAAATGAAGTACTTAGTTAGCTTACATCGTTTTGAGAGCCCCAAAAATAGGCTTAAGTAGGCTTAATTACTCAATTTTAACACTTTACAGCCACAATTACTGAAGTAATTATAAAAGTAATTGAAATTCCAAACCAAAGAAAGTACTTTATAAGCTTATATTAATATTACACACCATAAAAACAGGCTGATGTAAGCCTAATTAATAAATCATCACATTTACAGTCACAATTACTGAAGTAATTACAACAGTAATTAGAATTACAAAGAATACAGAGTAGTTTGTGGGTTTTATATTATGTGCATACCCCAAAAAATAGACATAAATACTCAATAATTATATATAACAGCCACAATTACTGAAGTAATTGTTAAACTAATAAGAATTCCAAACGAAAGACTCCAAAACAAAAGCTTAAATTAGTGTAAATCACCATTCAAAGAAGTTTATGTAAGCCTAATTGCTAATTAAGCACTTTTACAGAAGTAATTGTAAAAGTAATTAGAATCGCTAGAGTAGTCTCTGAGTTACTATCATTATTTTACCCCTAAAAATATGTTTAAATAGGCTTAGTTACTAAATAATTTCACTTGACAGTCACAATTACTAAAGTAATTGAAAAAGTATTTAGAAGTTTTTTTTATTTAGTAAAGCATTTACTTCTAAACGGTGAAGTGAAGCTCTTAAACCTACGAATTTCTCCTTTTCGTTCGGCTTAATAAGCTGTGGCGCATAAACACAAACGCTCTCACCTTCCATTAGCAGTCCCTACAGCGGTAAAGGCTCATCTGCACCCTCAACTTCAGACTACCACAAGTTATAGCTAGTTTAATTTACCAAAATACAGCCACATCTTTAATTTGATAGCTATTTATCACACAATACAAACACTCCCCATCTCCGCTACCTACAATGCCAGTGGGCACTCAATTAGAAGACCTCCCACTCACTCCTTCTCTCTCTCTCTCTCTCTCTCTCTCTCTCTGTGAGTGTGTGTGGGCCTAGACAAAATCAAATCAAATCAACGCCCACTAGCCGGGGAGGCCTTTCTGAGTGCTGCTAATTCGGTTTGTACAGTTTCCATTGATTGAACGCAGCGAGGCGCAAGAAATGCATTTAATATTTGCACCCACTGTAGCTCTTACCTGTTGGTTAGCTGAGTTCAACTTCCTTTCATTGTTTACCTTTTGTTTTCTGGTGAACTTTAAGCGAATTTGTTTGCTTCGCACTACAACAACAACAACAACAAACAAAATAGACGAAGGAGTCGAAAAAGTACAAAAAGAGAAAAAAATTTGCCAATTGAATTCCATTGAGTTTTTCACATAACACAAAGGCCACGCCCCCTTGGGTTGAAGTGGGTTGGTGGTGTGTGGGGGGGCCGCCCACATATGCAAATAGAATCCGGATTTAGCCTAGGGTTATACGACTCAGTCAGATGTTGTTAGGGGGTCGGGGTTGGTAGGTTGTTAACTTTCTTTTAACTTGTTTCTTGCACTCTTATTGATATTTGTATTGCATTGTGTTATTTGTTGACTTGGAACTTTTGGAAAATTGCCTCTTGCATAACGAATGCGTTTGTATATAATTTTTCTTTTGCTTTTTTCTTGTCTCCATTTCAGCTCCAGCCCCGGCAACAGATTCGCCAGCCGATACGGCCCAACGTTGCAATACAGAAGATTGCGCTCTGCCGTATTGCTTCTGTTCCAAAGATGGCACCCAGATACCAGGTGAACTGGAGGCCGAAAAAGTAAGTGTAGACAATTAATATTTGGCGCCCAACGTGGGTGCCGCAAGGTCTTGTAAGCAATCAGCTTAGTTTTATCTTCTCGCTTGTTCACATTTTCACTTGTTCACTTGATTAGTTGTTCATATGCCCACAAATTTCTAGGCGCCCAATGTGAGAACCTCATGGACTCGGGCATATTTAGAATAGGTCAACTTTATGGTAAACTTTTTGCAAAATTGGTCAAAGAGTTTTAATTAGGTCTTCACTTTTTCACATTGTAAGTGATTCACTTACTCAGTTTTTCACTGGCTTAGTTGTTCACATGACCACTGTGCTTATAAAGTTTTTGGCGCCCAACGTGGAAACCTCATTTACTTGGACATATTCAGAATGGGTCACCTTTGTGGAAAACACTTTGTCAAATCAGTCTTCACTTTTTCACATTTTTAGTGGTTCACTGGCTTAGTTGTTCACATGACCACTGTGCTTATAAAGTTTTTGGCGCCCAACGTGGAAACCTCATTTACTTGGACATATTCAGAATGGGTCACCTTTATTGGAAACACTTTGTCAAATCGGTCTTCACTTTTTCACATTTTTAGTGGTTCACTGGCTTAGTTGTTTACATGACACCACTGTGCTTATAAAGTTTTTGGCGCCCAACGTGGAAACCTCATTTACTTGGACATATTCAGAATGGGTCACCTTTATTGGAAACACTTTGTCAAATCGGTCTTCACTTTTCACATTTTCAGGTGTTCACTTACTCATTTGTTCACTTGCTCAGTTGTAAGCTTGTTCAGTTCTTTTGGCAACCAACGTAGGAGCCTCATGAACTTTCTCAAACTGCTGGGTATTTGCATAAACTCAAAGTTTTTCCATAGTTCCTTACTTGTCATTTGTTAAATACTTAGTTTTTCACTTGTTCTGTGGTTAACTTGCTCAGTTGTTCATATGCTTTTACTCAATTTCGGTTTACTTACTCAGTTGTTCATGTTGTTTAGTAGCCAAATGTCTCAGCTGTTCAGTTGTTTACTAAGAAAGCTGCTTACTTCCTCAATTGTTCACATGCTTTGGTTGTTTGCCAGCTTCAGTCGTCCACTTGCTCAGTAATTTACTTGCAAACCAATTCAAACCAATTGACAGATTGTCTCTGAACAAACAAGAGCCCAAATCGACTTAGTTTGTATGAAATTTGAACAACAAAACTTTATCAATTTCATGATTTGTTTTAGATGCGTTTCCGTTTTCCGCAGCCATTTTCTTTTCTTCCTTCCGCGCTTCTTCTTTCAGCCTTCATTATATTTGCAAAAATATTTTTACTTCATAATTCAGCAGCAGCAGCAGCAGCAGCAGCAGCAGCGGCGGCAGCAGCGGAAGGAAACTCTTCTCTTTCCCTGTGGGGAAATATGCCTTTCAATAAGTAGAGACGCAAATGCAAGGAAATGCTGTCAAATCGATTCCAATTCCAATTGCAATCTTCATCATCATCTTCGTCGTCGTCGTCATCGTCGTCACATCATCTAAGCCACACTTAAGCTGACCGTCGTTCCCGTAGCTGGCGGCTGCTCTCTTCTCGAGTGTTTCACGCCTCTGCATAATTTAGCCAGCTCAGCGACGAAAGCGAACCGAAGCGTAGCGTTTCGATGGCCAGACGGTTCGCATTCAACATTAATATTGAATTTGTACAATAATCCTTTTTATGTGTCAGACCACCAACCAGCCCCTTTGAATCCCCCACCCCGAATAAGCGTTAAGTGCGGCGAGGCCACAACCGTGCCACACGCCCTTATGGCCAGCTCTCCTCAGTTAAGGGGGAAATGCATTTTGGATCTGGGCAGTTGATTTTGCTTTTATAATATTTTGGTATACCCTGGCAATGGCATAGGCAGAGAGCTTTGGTATGCTTTCTATAAAAAACTGTTGCCGGAAAAGCTCATTAAGTTTCGAAATGGTAAAGACGTTGGGTAACATGTGGTCCTTCGAGCCGGATTCGACTGTTTATAATCCGGCTCGAAGGACCACCTATTAGTTTTATAGTAATTACGTTCTTGTTTGGATATGTTTAAAGCTACAGCATTGTTTTTTGGCTGTGGTCATTCGATACTAGAATGTTGCTGCCTTTAAAGCTTTAAGATGGTATTTAAGCTGGTCCTTCGATGCCGATCAGTAAAGTTTGGGTATCTGTATTATACTTAGAAGCGTCTTCTGGATATTAAATGACTCTTTTGACTATTTCTTGGATGTTGATGCGTTTAAAGTTGACTCATACAGCTCTTATATGCTATTAATCTTGGTCCTTCGATGCCGATCAGTAGAGTTCGGGTATCTATATTATACTTAGAAGGGTCTTCTGGATGTTAGATGACACTTTTACTGTTTCTTTGTTGCTGATGCCTTGAAAGTTGAGTCCTACAGCTCTTATATGGTATTAAAGCTGGTCCTTCGATGCCGATCAGTAATGTTCGGGTATCTACATTATATTTAGATGGTTCTTCTTGATGTTATGTGACTCTTTTACTATTTCTTTGATGTTGATGACTATTATATGGTATTTACTCTGGTCCTTCGATGCCGATCAGTTAAGTTCGGGTATCTGAATTATACTTAGAAGGGTCTTCTGGATGCTATATGACTCTTTTACTCTTTCTTTGTTGTTGATGCCTTCATAGTTAAGTCCTACAGCTCTTATATGGTATTTACCTTGGTCCTTCGATGCCGATCAGTCAAGTTCCGGTATCTTTATTATTCTTAGAGTGGTCTTCTGGATGTTAGATGACTCTTTTACTGGTTCTTTGTTGTTTATGCCCTAATAGTTGACGCATACAGCTCTTATATGCAATTTAACTTGGTCCTTCGATGCCGATCTGTAAAGTTTGGTTATCTACTTTATACATAGATGTGTCTTCTGGATGTTAGATGGCTCTTTTACTGTTTGCTTGTAGCTAATGCCATCAAAGTTGAGTCATACAGCTCTCATATGATGATGAGTAAAGTTCAAGTATTTAGAGTCCGTAATTCCGTTCAAAAGTGTTTCAAAACCCCTTCAAAAGTAGTCCATTAGCTAAAAAACTTGACATTTTTTACTTTAGGGTATTCCAAGGGTCTGGCTATGTCCCTCACAGCTTTGGCTTGTTTTTATGGTGCATCATTTTGTTCCTCCTGCTTGGCGGTCTTTGATTATGGAATTGCACTTAAAGTGTTGCAGCTTCTTCTTACTAACCTTGCATTGCTTTATTTTCGTATTTTCGTTTGCCGCTCCACCCATTTTATATTTGGGGTGGCAATTTTTGTAATGGAATTTACTTTGAAAGTTGCTTTTGGAGGTGGGGGGTGAGTGGGGTGCGGGGCGGTTTATTGAAATGAATTTGTTTCAAGTTGTAACTCGAGTGAGTCGCGTCCCGGTTACCCACATGCCCACTAATTATGCTTAATGCTCAAGTTGCAATTTTGCGCTCAAGACGCACCAAAGTAGGCAGTTGGCAGTTGGCATTTGGCAGAAGGGAGAGGGAGAGGGCGAGGGTTGGCGGTTAAAAAGCGCAGCCAGGCGCAACGCAGACAGGAAAAACAAACGCAAAATGCAAAACCTTCAATTAAGAGCTGCTGCGGCTGCCAATGCCATCGCATGCCCGGCTGATTTTGAGGTCGGCGCTCCTCTAATTGGGCACACACGCACACGCAGCGGCAGAGATTACGGGCAAAGAGAGAGCGAGAGCGAGAGCAAATGTGCATATCATATAATTAAGAGCCTTTTTGCCTTTGGTGGTGGCATTTCGAATTAATATGCAAAAGGGCACAAAAATCTTGAATTCAATTTCAAATTAAAAGCACGGCGGAAATGTCAGCAGAGTTTTTGGTCAAACAACAACAACCACTCGGGCTTGGCATCACCCACCCCCGAAACTTCAGGTTTATCTTTGATGTGGCTGAACAAGATATCGAATTGTACCATCTGGTTATTTCAACCTTAATTTAAAGCAAATTTTATGACTTGTTTTGTGTTTGATAATGATTCCTTTTATTATTATTTCTGTACTCGACGCACACATAACTCTGGGCCAAATAAACAACAAGCGAGCGAGCGAGCAGGAGAGGGTGAGAGCGAGAGCGAGAGAAAAACCCAAACCGTAGTTATTAAACAGGATATTCGAATCAACAGGAACAACTGTCAGACAGCCAGCCAGTTGGTTGGCCAGGGCCAACAATAAGGGGAGCAGAGCAGAGCACAACAACACGAATGGCACAACAAATGGCAAAAGACAACAAGTACAATTTCCTTATGCAAAACGGCGATAACAGCCAGCCGAATGCAAATACATAGATTTATGGCCAAACCGAAGAGCCCCAACTCGGTCGCAATCCAAAGCGATCCACAGCTGCCATAGTCTCAGTTCTGTGTCGTAAAAATAAAAAGCTGTCAATGCACTTGAAATTTATCGCCCTGCAAATTAACACTTAAAAGGCAACAACAGCCAAACTGAAACAAAGACAAGGCAAACGGTGGGAGAGAGAGAGGGGGAGAGGTGAGATGAGGTGATTGGGTTGGTCTTGGAGAGGTGCAAACCGGATCTGTTGGCTGGAAAATGCAGGAAAGTAACAGCATTTCAGTTTAAAGTACAAGAAGCTGGGTTCAATTTTAACAAAGCGACATAATTCCGCCGCTGAAACTACACAAATTAAACATGACGACTCTTCAAGAGCAGGAAAATGTTATGGCTAAAGTAACTAAGGTTTGTTAAAGCGTCATAATTTCGCCATATTTCGAAAGCTACTTCAATTCGGTTTAAGAAACTAGCTTGAAACTAGCCAAATTTAGAGTGGGAAAATCTAAATCAGTTTATGCCAGACTATGCCACCTCAAAACGACATAATTCCGCCGCTGAAACTACACAAATTAAACATGACGACTCTTCAAGAGCAGGAGAATGTTATGGCTAAAGTAACTAAGGTTTGTTAAAGCGCCATTATTCCTCCGTATTTCGAAAGCTACTTCAATTCGGTTTAAGAAACTAGCTTGAAAATAGCCAAATTTCGAGTGGGACAATCTTAATCAGTTTATGCCAGACTATGCCACCTCAAAACGACATAATTCCGCCGCTGAAACTACACAAATTAAACATGACGACTCTTCAAGAGCAGGAGAATGTTATGCTAAAGCAACTAAGGTTTGTTAAAGCGTCGTTATTCCGCCGTATGTTAACTTAAAACCGCTTAATTTCAATAGAACTAGCATGTTTGGTCATTCAAAAGCTATCTTAGTTCGTGCGAAAAGCAAATAACATTATGCCTCCTTAGAAAACCTACTTATAAGGTTATTTTATAGACGACATAATTCCGCCGCCAAACTACATCATTTCTATTGAAAAAGATAGCAAAAATTAATCATTTAGTTTAGCAAAAACGAAACATAACTATTTAGCTTGAAAACGACATAATTCCGCCACTGAAACCATACAAATTAGAAAGACATAATAAAGTTTGATATTATTTTACCTAGCTACTAGTATTAGCTAATGAAAAATGGTTTTCCGAAGCAACAAAATTACTTTTAAGGTTTCGAAAACGACATAATTCCGCCACTTATAATGTTAATCAAAGACCAACAAGTCTCGCTGGAACTCATAAACTACATTAGTACGCAAAAAAAAATGAGCGACATAATTCCGCCATAGAAAACCGACTAATACTTTCGCATTCGCAATAGTTTTGCTATTTGAAACAGATTTTTTGATCAAATTTGCTCTCCACCTCGCAAATCTTGGGCGAATGTGAAAATCGAGGCAACAATCGGAGAAAGAATGTTATTTGAAAGATGTCACAATTCCGCCGCTGAGTATTTGAAAACAAAACATAACTCTGACAGAAGTAGCTTAAGTAATTATGCTAGAAAGTACATCACTTCAGATCAATATATCTTTGACATGGAAGCAATCAAGCGGTTTATGGATAAAGCACAAAACGACAAAGTACCGCCATAGAAAATCTACATTATTTCTAATCTTGTATCGAACAAAACTTGTAAAAATTACATAAGTAGCGCAAATTTAGGACACTTCAAACGTTTTTAGCTTGTTTTTAGCTACAAGTAGACGCTTTTGTGCCAGAAAATTCACTTAAAACTCACTAAAACTCCCACGAAGAGTTTAAAATTTCAAAAATATGTGAACTGATCTGATGAACTGATATAATAAATCGTTTTCAGTTCATTTTTGAATCAGCTTTTAATATTTTAAACAGTTTTTTTTTTAAAGAGTTACCCTTGTAGCACTAGAAAGTCAGGAGAATAAACTTAAATATAGAAAGAAATTATTGTTAACAAAATGTTTGTGTAAAATGTTGGCCAATAGAAATATTAAAATGGTTGTTTTGTTTTGTTGCCTCCAAAATATGCTGTAAAACTCTATAAACCCCCAAAAGATCCTTAAAAGAGTCCGACTCGAAGGGCCAAGAACATGAAAATGCTTTAATTTTGGCACTAGAATGTTTTCTTTTTCACTCAGAATTGGGTGGTACCTGTTTTAAATGTGAGAAATCTTCATATTCCCCCGATCTTACAGTTAGAGAATCCGGCTCGAAGGACCAAGAACATGAACATGCATTAATTTTGGGGTTAAAACTATTAGGATTCTTTTGGGTCACTCAGATAAGGGTGTTATCTTCATTGTTACCCAATCTAACGGTTGAAGAATCCGGCTCGAAGGACCAAGAACATGAAAACACGAGAGAAAAATCGTATCAATATTCATATTTTCATCAGAGAGTAATGATACTTCCAAAACAATAAAAAAAAACCTCAGTTAGAGCATCCGGCTCGAAGGACCATGAACATGAAACTGCTTATATTTAAGAATTATACATGCATTTCGTGAGAATCCAAACAATTTGAAATGATTTGGAGCTCTGCAAATTGAGTTACTCTGCTCTCTAATCGCTCACTTGCTCTCAGCAGCTCATTTTCAAAACAAATTTCGATCTAACGACCCTGATTAGCAGTTCATTACGTAAATTGTCACTTTTCACTTGGCTACAGCATGTCCAAAAAGGTTTTCTTTCCTAGCCAGTCTAGCTCCTCCTCCTGCTGCTCCTACTGCTCCTACTTTTCCTTTGACTGCTCAGTATTCTATGTGTGTGCTTTGTGCCTAGATAATTTCAACTAAAAGCGACTCAAGTTTGCATTTTAGTCTCTTGAGCAAATATGGCATTTAGCATAATACTTAGGGATTGGATTGAGAGAGATAGAGATAGAGAGAGAGAGAGAGAGGAGCAGCAGCCGGAGCAAGTTTTCCTCTGGCAAGTGAAATTTGCATAGTTTAGTTGCTCAATCGGAGCGGCAGCCTCAGTGACAATTGAGCGGCCCATTGATGATTGAGTGATGGCAAAAACTTTTGTGTAGACACGCACACACACACACACACACATATACATATTTTCCAATTTCCATTTGCCAGGAAATTGGACGCCACATGGCAAATGGAGCGAAATGAGTGAGAGCTCTAGCCGGAGCTGAGAAGCCAGCGATACAGATCAAAGGAAAGTTTTTTTGGCGTACACAAATTAACCGCTTGTTTGCGGTTAATTGAGATGATATTAATTATAATTATGCGCCCACACACACACACACGCGCACATTCACAAATTGAAATTGTTTTTGGCTGTTGGCGGGGGAGGGTGGGGCGGTACACATGTAAGCGCTAATAACACTTAAACAAGCACACGCACACACAGACACACAATCACAGCCAGGACAAACGGATAAACGGGACAGACAAACATTTCAATTTCGAAATTAAGTGGCTCACTTGGCCCTGTTTGTGTTTGCCTATGTGTGTGTGTCTCTCTCTCGAGTGTGTGTGTGTTTGCATTTGGCGTTTTGCGTTTTGTGTTCAAAATCGGCCGCCGCCGTCCTCGACGCCACATAAACTTCCGCTTTGCTTTTACCCGCTCGTATTTTCCTTCTTTTTTGTGTGCGCGGAATACCCTGAGCCAAATTCGAGCACATCTACAGTCACATTTTGAAGGATATTTTTGAAAAAATTTTGAAAATTTCCTTAACTTAGGTTTCAAATCATTTTTGAGCCTATAATGCGCTAGTGAATCGGTTATGATTTGACTACAAATCGATTGAGAACTGTTTCTGAATAGGTTTTCAATTGATTTTGTTTCAAATACAAAATTCGAATCATTTCTGAATCATTTTCGAGCCTAATTTGGAAATGGGTTAGAGTCTGGTAGTGAATCGTTGCTGATTTCTTCTCAAATCGGTGGGTAACTTTATTTGAATTGGTTTTCAATTGATTTTGATTCAATTACAAACTAGGAATCATTTTTGAATCATTTTCGAGCCTAATTTGGAAATGGGTTAGAGTCTGGTAGAGAATCGTTGCTGATTTCTTCTCAAATCGGTAGGTAACTTTATTTGAATTGGTTTTCAATTGATTTTGATTCAATTACAAACTAGGAATCATTTTTGAGTCATTTTCGAGCCTAATTTGGAAATGGGTTAGAGTCTGATAGTGAATCGTTGCTGATTTCCTTTCAAATCGGTGGGTAACTTTATTTGAATTGACTTTGAGCCGGCTATAAAAGAAGTTAGAATGACGTGAAAAAGAATTTGGAATCATTTTTGAATCATTTCCAATCCTAAGTTGGAAATTAGTCATAGTCTGGTATTGAATAGGTTTTAGTCCAGCTTCGAATCGCTAGTTTAGTAGATTTTCAATTGATTTTAAATCAATGCGGTTGCATTTCATAATCAAATTTCAAGTATTTTGATGAATATGCAAATCAAGAATCATTTTTGAATCATTTTCAAGCCTTAGTTTCAAATTGGTTATAGTCTGGTAGTTAATTGGTTCCGATCTGGCCTCGAGTTGGTAGTAAACTTTGTTTGAATTGGTTTTGAGTCAATTATAAATAAAGTATTTTAATGTAAAAAGAATTTGGAATCATTTTTGAATCATTTTCGAGCCTAAGTCTAAAATTTTGCATGGTTCGTATTAAATCGATTCGGATCTAGCTTTAAATCCTTAGTGAACTCTATTTGAATTGGTTCTCAATTGGCTTTAACAGATTTTGTAATCATTTTTGAACCAAAGTTTGAAATTGCTTATAGTCCGATACTGAATAGATTCCAAGTTATAGACGTTTATGACTCGTTTGGACATTGATTGTTTCTGAACTGAATTTGAACAAGAATTAGATTATAGTTGATTTAAAAATCATTTCAAATCGCTTTGGAATCAAGTTTGAATCATTTTTGAGCCTTAAATTATAAAACATAATGATTCGGTTGGATATTACATTACAAAAGGTGGTGAATCAGCAGAAAACTGTTGCTGACGCAGTTGGTAATTTATATTGAAATTTTTGATATTTAGTCTTAAAATGTGTTTTAAAAACATACTTAAATCAGTTTTGAGTCTACAATAAATGCTGCTGAGCAGCTGCTGCCTCTGTATATCTAGTGCTTACAGCCTATTAGCCCTACTTTTTGGGGAGACGGAAGAGTGTACTCAGCTGTCACTGTTCAAGCCTGAAATTCACTCTCACATTTTTCCCCATGTATTAAAGTGTGGTTTGGTGTGGCATGGGGGGGGGGCATTCTGGATTGACTCTCTGCCCTGGCATTGCTATTTTGCTATTATTATGCATGCAAAACCACAACTAATGTGCACTTCAAACTGTCTGTCAATTGGCAACACACACGCACACACACACGCACCCACAGAGAGAGATAGACGTGGCCTGACATTTAGCCGCGGCATTACTTCTCATACGCTTTGTCAAACAAAGAGAAGGTACAAAAAAATGGGTATAAAAAAAACACACACAATTTAAAAACACATAAATTAAACAAGAATTTAACCATATAATTTAGTGGCAAACTGTTTGGTCATAATTATGCAAACGCATTGTATAAACTAACAATAATAATAATAATAATAATATGTGAACGAGTTGGTACATATAATTGAAATTGTTATCGAAATGTGGGCTTTGTGGTGGTTGCCAAAGGTTAAAATAAATCAATGAGAGTAGAGAAATTTAAAGGACATAATTCATTAATTTTGCAAAACACTGTTTAGTCAAAACAAGGCATAAAAAGTACTGGCATATCCGGCTCGAAGGACCAACTAGAGAGAAATGGGCACACCCAAGCAAATATACAGCCTAAATTAAGTAAATTAGTTCTGTAAGCCATAATAATCGAGTTTCTGGCCATGGAGACTTTCGTTTTAGAAAATGGCGCCCCACGTGTGGCCTGCATATCTAATTTTTTCTTAATTTTTACCATTCTCTCGCTTGCAGATTCCTCAAATCATCATGCTAACCTTTGATGGTGCGGTCAACTTGAATAACTATGATCATTATCAAAAGATTTTCAATGGCAAACGTAAGAATCCCAATGGCTGTTTAATACGTGGCACCTTCTTCATGTCGCACGAGTACAGGTAAGTGGAAACTGACTGGAATTGAAGTTTAATAAGCCAGCTTGGCAGGCACATTATAATATTACGCATCGTCGTCATCATCAGCAGCAGCAGCAGAGGATGCACTTGCTGCTCTGGCATCCTCTCTTGTTGTACTAGAAGTGAACTTTTCGGCCAGAAAGTCAAGTGAAGTCTCCGTTTTGTTTGGCAGACAAAGTTTTCTGTGCAAAATACTTGTCACATACTTGGCCACGCCCACAAGCGGCCGACCCGCTCCTCCCATATGTCAGTCAAGTCAAGTGAAGTGAACGTTCGTTTCCCTCCCACTCTCTGTATGTGTGTGTGTGTGTGTCTCTCTTTGCTCTGCTCTACTAATTGTTGTTGATAAATTGGGGCTGACAAAGTTATGTCAACTGCAAAATGAATTTTCGCCAGAAATATATGTACAGTACCTCCCAAACGTGCATATAAACCATCTGAACTACTACACAATTTGACAGACTTATAAAAACGACACATCATACAGTACAGAGAAGAGAAGAGCAGAGCAGAGCAGAGCAGAACACACACAACAAAGTAAAGAAGCTGCTGATGAAGAGGAAGAAAAAGCAACGACAGATGCTGAAGAATATAAAGCGGTAGTCATAGATAAAGACACAGGCAGCAGCAACAGCAGCAACAGCAGCGGCAGCAGCGGCATCATCAACAGAAACAGCAGCATCATACATTCCTCCAAAAACTGATGTTGCACAGTGGAATTGTATATCAAATCGTACAGAAATAGTCACAAATTGCACATTTCTGTGGGTACAGTCACAAGTAACAGTCGCATTTTGTAGGTACAGTCACAAAATTGCACATTTTTGTAGGTACAGTCTTTAATGCTTTAAGTAAGGGTATTAAAACGGGGTCGCAGCATCTCAAAGTCTATTAAAAACCCTCAACACATGTTTTCACTTAGCTCTGCACACATCAAAGACTGAAACAAAAGCAAAAAAATTGGTTTTTGGTCTCTAAATCTATGAATTTATCTTCTAAATGGTCTTCCAAGTTAAGTATTCTATTTCAAAGTGCAAAATATTTGAGAGGAATGTTCACTTAGCATCACAGCTCACTTCAAAGATGGGACAAAAATGAAGTAAAATTGATTTTGTTCTAAAAATTTGTCATTTAAAAGTGTGTTTCTTTATTGTTGTGGTGTAGCATGAGAGATAAATGGTTGATAAGTTTTCTTTTTAATGTGGAAACTGTTTAAGAGAAGCGTTCACTTAGCACAGCTCACTTCAAGGACGGCACAAAAATGAAGTAAAATTGATTTCAGTCTATAAATATGTTGTTGAACATAGTGTTTCTTTTATTGTTGTGGTGTAGCAAGAGAAAAGAGTGTCAATGCGGTAAAGAGAGAGGAAAAGTAGAGATTTATTAAGGGGAATGCGTAGTCAATATTGTTGTAGTGTAGCTTGAGCGGCAAGAGAGGGCTTGGACCATATATAGAGAAATACCTTAGCCCAAAAGTAAGTGTATATTCAGTGTCTCAAAATTCTCAAATATTCTCAGTCTTAGCTCGCAAGAGTAGACAATTTCTGCATACCTAAACTATGCACTCTACTTTGTGAAAAATGGCGCCCAACGTGAGGCCTACAGCTGTCGGTTTTTGTAACCAATTTCATATCAAATTTTTGATCTTTATTTCACCCAAAGCTGCCATAGTACCCCTAGCAAAAACTAAGTGAGCGGCAACAGTCAAAAAATTTGCGAATGGCAAAAATCTTGAGTGAAGTTTAAAAGCTTTTTTCTACTTTTGCCACAACAGGCGGAGGCAGGCTGAGGCGGAGGGGCTTGGGAGAGACAGTTTTGAAGTTGAATTGAAATGCGCTGAATGGCAGTAATTGCCTGAATATGTTACATACGCACACACATGAGTGCGCTAATGTGTGTGTGTGAGAGAGTCCTGTATATACTTTTGCCTCTTTTTTTCGGGCAAATCATTTTTATGCTTTTGCCTGGCAGAAATACTGGAGACACACTTTTCATACTTCTTTTTTTTTCCTTCTCCTGCCTCATAAATAGTGGTAAACTGCAACTTGCCACAAGAAGCTGCCTGCTGCCTTGCTTGCCTGCTGCTCTTTAGTGCGGAAATGATTTAATGCGCTTCACAACTCTTCAGCTGAAGCTTTAGCTTATTTTGTTAAGAGAGCGACAGAGAGAGAACTGCCACAAAGTATGCAACGAATATTTATTCTTTTTTGTTTACGGCCGTTGAGGCAATTAGTTTTGCCAGTGACTTTTTTTCGCTTTGGCTCCTTTTGTATGCTCTGTGTGTGTGTGTGTCTGTGATTTCCTGGTAGAAATGGATAACAATGAAAATTTATGATTCAACTAAAACACAATTCATTATGGCAAATTGTATTGAAATTAAAGAAGAAGTTGCGTGCAGGAAAATAATCAACTACTTTGGTGAACTCCAACGGATTCTCGAGAGAGCCAAGTTTGTGATTGTGATGAATGTCACGGTCGCCAAGTTTTAAAAAGCGTTGATCGCCAATTAGTTGAGACGGAATTATATCTTTCGAAAATCCTTACTTTAAACTAGCTTCTGAATATCAAAATTTACATAAAAATTTATATAAATAGAGCAAATTTCAAATCAAGAGTAAAGTTAACTAACATAACCTTGATTTCACGGTAGTCAACTTTTTAAAAGATTTCATATTGTGTTAAAAAAGCTGGAACTCTTTACATAGGATTACTTCAGAGCTTAAGCTATATTCTTCTCATTGTCACGGTCGCCTACCTTGTAGAAATGTGATTTTAAACAGATTTCTTCTGGTGCAGTTAACTAAAGTATATAAAAACATAAAAAAAAAACTTATAGAAAATAACGTTTTAACATCCAAAACTGCATACAAATTCCAAAAATAAGAAGTAAAGCAAGTCGAGGGAAAAGTTAACTAATCCTAACTTAGATTAACGGTCGCCAACTTTAAAAAAGTGCTGATCTTTTTATTAAGTATAATTTATAAGCTCAAGCTATAACCATCTCATTGTCACGGTCGCCGTTCTTCGGAAAAACATGATCTACAACAGTTTTCTTCTTGTGCAGTTATTTAAAGTATAAAAAACATGTAGAAAATAGCCTTTCCATAACAAAAACTGTATACAAATTCAATAATAAGCAGAAGAAATAACAGAGGAAACATAGCTTCGGCTTATCTAAAGTTTGTATACGCTTGCAGCACGTTTTTCTAACTAAGACTTCTTTTTGGACCTTACTTTTCTATGGAAGCTATACCATCTAGATGTCCAATTTCGCCCAAACTTAGTGGAATCGTGCAAAAGCCTAACAAACGAATATGTAAGAAGTTTGGAGTCGATTACATTGAAAACAAAAAAGTTTTTCTCTATAGAACTTCATTTTTGACCGATCATTAGTACTGCAGGTAAATGCTATAGTCAACCGATTTTGACAAAACCTTGTAGAATTGTGTGAAAGCATATCAAATAAATAAATGTAAATTTTTAGGGCATTTCCATTGAAAACAAAAAAGTTTTTCTCACTAAGACAACTTTTCAGGCTCTACTTTCGTATGACAGCTATACTATATAGATGTCCGATTTTGACCAAACTTGGTGAAAACATGGAAGAGCATAGCAAACTAAGAAATATGAAGAATGGAGGCGTTTCCATTGAAAACAAAAAAGTTTTTCTCACTAAGACTACTTTTCAGACTCTACTTTTGTATGACAGCAATACTATATAGGTGACCGATTTTGACCAAACTTGGTGAAAACATGGGAGAGCATAGCAAACTAAGGAATACAAATTTTGGAGGCGTTACCATTGAAAACCAAAAAGTTTTCTTACTAAAACTAGTTTTAAGACCAATCGTTCTTATGACAGCTATAGGCCATAGTCATTTGAAACGGCTGGTTTGGACAAATGTGCAGCGTATTTGTACCAAGAGACTTTGTGCAAAGATAGCTTTCAAACTGAAGGAGGGGATAGCATAGAAACAGAAGGACAGACCGACATGGACCCTCTGCAAGGGTATGAAAAAGAAACTTTAGGTAAGCATTTTAAATTTGAAGGCGGCTTTTGAGATCATGTACAGATGCAGCCTCATCTACATACTCAGCGAAATGGGCCCATCGACCAAGTTCCTGAGAGACATACAGCATATGTAATAGGAAAACTAAGCAGCTGTCTGGAATGGCACATTCCGTCTAAATTTGAACTCGTTCAAACCGGTTTGAAGTCAGTTTTCTAAGGAGAAAGAGTCGAACTTCAGTTTTCCAATCTGACATATGCAACTTCGCTGCTCTAACGAACTTCCCTTGGCTCTCAACTTCCCATTGATTCATCCGGTCATAAGCAATCCTTCTAGGGTTTGTTAAATAATGCTGATTACTGTTGAAGATGCGAGCCTGCTGGCTATTCAAATGTGGCAGATAAAGTGCGGGGGAGGGAAGAGCCTTGGCAAATCTGCCTGCCAGTACACTGCAAACCTCTAGCTCTAACCAGCAAGGACATCCTCTGCAGAGGACAGCCAAGTTGATGCTGATCAAGCGTTCTTCTGGGTAGCCTTTGGCACAGAGTACCCAAAGAACCTAGGCTCAAGGGCAAGCGAGGCGGGCTGTCATGTTGTCAAGAGCAGAGTTGAGATTCCTAGCTGATTGCTAAGTAGATCAGTGGACACTATATGCACACATCAACTTGCATGTAGACTCCAGGCAAGTACAGCCGCTCATGGCCCCACGGAGTCTCAGTGCTTCTCCCACTGCCGCCCGACTCCAGGCCCGCCTGGGTTATGTCACGGCGCAACAAAACTCATACCGAATATCAGGATCAGTAGCTAACAAGGAGCTGCAACATTTGTACATATATAAACAGTTACCTGAACGAGAACAACAACAACAACATCAACAAATTACTTAAAGTTGGCCAGAAAAAGTTGTCAAACAATTTTACCTGTGTCCACACTTCGAGGATCGCTAAAGGTGTCATTTGGGTTTAGCTGGTTGGTTAACACAATGAAATTAATAGGAAAAAGCACTCACAATACGAAAATTTAAAGAAAAACCCGCACTAATTGTTCACTTTACCGGTTAGAAGCGTCGCTTCGCCAACACTAAACAGCTGATGCAGCTGCAATCGACATCGGCCAATCGATATCGATAGGGCGTGAGTGCGTGAGCGTAGCTATCGAGTGGCTGTACTTTGAATTTGAATTTGAATTTGAATTCGAAATGATAAATCAAACCTTTAAATGCCTCTCTGCCAGCAGTTGTCTGTTTAAGCACTTGACTGCGTTTCTCTCTCCTGCTGCTGCTGCTCTTACTACAACTAAAACTATTTAAAATAAATAATTGCACAGTTAAACCAGCTGCTGCTGCTGCTGCTGCTGTGGGCCATGTGGAGCAGGTGAGCTATGCTCTCTCTCTTGCAAAAGGCTGGAGCCATTTAGCTCTTGCTTTTAATGGTCAAACAGTTGGCTGCTGAAAAAGTTTGGTGCAGAAAATTTCTTAAGGCAAATTTAGTCCGCGGTTATGTGTAAAAGTTACTCACTTTAGCTTTGTCTTTTAGTATATTGTTAACAAGTAAAATTAGATTCTCTCTCTCTCGTATTTGTGTGAGTGTGTGTGTGTGTGTGCACTGAGGTGTTGCCTAGTTCTCGGCTTGTTAGTTAGTTAAAAGTTTTTGCGTGCAATTAAAATGCTGCGCAAAAAGTTTCCTTCTCTTCAATTCTTTTTTTTTTTTGTGTGTTTTTATTCCCTTTTTTTTTTTTGGTTTTTTGCCAAATACAAATGAACAGCATTGTCTCAGCTCTTTTACTACTCTTTGTGTGCGTGAGTCCTGTTAGCCTGCAGTCACAAAGTGTACAAAGTCCTGTGGCAATTGTCTGATTGTTTTCTTAGCCACAGCTGAAAGTTCGTTATCAGTTGACATTTTGGCGTATAAACAGCAAACTCCCTTCTTCACCTCTGGAGAGAGAGAGAGAGAGAGAGAGAGTGGGGAGTAGTCTGAACTGTGGGCTGAGTACGTGCCGGCAATGACAATTGAACAATTGAAACGTATATTCAAAAAGCAGCAGCCACCCAAAACCTAAGATTGTAAGGCAACGTCACTGCAATTAGCCAAAGAAGTTTACTAATTTAATAGTAGTTGCAATTTATTTGAATTTTTGCTGGTGTATTTATACAATATTGTGTTTCTTCTGATATGCTCTCAACATCTACCTTTGGTTGATTTCCTGATTTCCGCGTACTTTTAATACTCAGATTTCCTCAAAAAATGTTATATAAACCAACTGCAGCTATAATTGACTTATAGCGTCACGGTCGCCAGCTATAAAATTAATGGTAATTCTGACTAAGCTTCTGGAAACTAACTCACTTCTTTAAATATGTTTTCCTTTTAAACCAGCTCCTATTCTATCACAAACCAGCTTTAATTACAGTTGGTTTAAATCCTCACGGTCGCCAAATTTTTGAAGAAATCTTGTTTGTGTCTTAACTACTCTATGGTAGTACTTTTAATCCTTAGCTTTCCCTAAATAAAGCTATTTTTAATCTGAAAAAAGATAGTAGTTCTTTTCAGAAACCAACTGTAGCTATAATTAACTTACAGCGTCACGGTCGCCAGCTATAAAAATATTATTCAGTGAGTGAGTAGAATTAGTGAATAATAGTGATTCTGAGTAAGCTTTTTAAAGGACCAACTGAAAACCTAACTAAGCAATGACAAGTATGTGCATCTTCCAATAAGCGTTGGACTCAAAGATTCTAAAACAAAGACTTTTATGGTTTTACTAACTCTTTTACATTTCTTTCTAGTATTTGAAAATTTATTAAATTTCTAAATTCCTCTGAATGCTAGAACTCCCTAGTTTTATTTACATACATATATTGCTTGATTAGCTAAAAATGCTTTAAGCTACTCTGCTGAATGTAGCCTTTATTTTTTTTCTTTAGTTTATTCTCAAAACTTTATGGCCTCAATACTTTAAGCACACATATGTGAGGAACTGCTAGATCATCTACTTAAAAATGCAGGATTTTCCAAAAAAAGGCATCATTTAGATCTGCTGAACGTGGCCATTTTTTTTTTACAAAAAAGACTATCTTTAGAAATGTTGAAATGTTGCAGTGCTTTAGGCAGTTTAATCACAGAGTGCAGTTGACCTATAAGCTATTGATAAGCTAAGAAGAGATAAAATGATCTGCTGAGTGTGGCCATTATTTTCCTAAAATCAAAATTAAAGCTCATTTTATATACAAAATCCTACCAGCAGAAGCATAGCTGTCATTTTTGTACAATTTATGCCAAATCTTTGTTATTTGAGCACCAAACTGCGCTGCTGAACGTGGCCATTATTTAGAAAAGTAATGTTCTTAGCCAAATTGTATGGAATTTCTAAGAGTTTACATTTGAAACAAAGCAATTACAGCCCAATTGTGCAAAATTTAACTCAAATTCCTAGAGTAGCTTAAAAAACAGCATTTAGTAGCTCTGCTGAGTGTGGCCTTTAAGTTTCTGGCAGAGAAATGACATGCAGTTTTCTGAATAACAAAACTTGCTCCACCAAAAATAGCGCCAGTTATGCAAGTGAAATAAATTTCTTTAAAAATGGGCAGAGAAACGCGAGAGGGTTACAAATAGTGCATAGTTTTTAAGGGCCAACACAAAAAAAAAAACAGATGGCAATAAAATTATGAACCAAAAAAAGCGCAAAACTTTTCATGTATATTTATTAAACATTTCTGCATTCATTTGTGTTTGTGTGTGTTTTGAGCAAATATTTCGCAATGAAATTACGCCCTAAAGTCAAACTTTTGGACTGTTGCAGTTGCAACAACAACAACAAAACAGAAACAGGAAAAAAAACGTGAACAAAATAATAATGAATGCTGGCTGACGCACTTTTCAGGCCCACACACACACACACAGCCAGTACAGTGCGCGGGGGCACAAAACTATCTGACATCGTCAAAAAGTTCAGGCAAAAATGTGGAAATGTGAAAAGTTGTTGAAAAGCTGCCCTCTTGCCCCTCCACCCTTTCCTTATTCTCTCCCTCTCTCTCTCTCTCTCTGCGTGTGTGTGTGTGTGTGTGTGCGTGAGGTAGATTTATTGCATGACATTTCAATTGTTAGACAAACAGCTGGACGAACTGAGCCGGCACTTGTAGCCAAGGCCAAAACAACTCACAGTGTTGTCACGCTTTTTTTTGCAAAAATTTCCAAATCAAATTTCCCATAAATGCCTCAAAAGGTGTAGCCTACCTTAAAGGGTTTCGAAAAGAAAACAATTTGTTTTTTGTTTTGTTTGTTGGTGCAACCCTTTTTGTTGCATTTCCATCTGACAACCCTAGCTGTGTGCGTTTTTGTCAGCTTCCTTGAACCCCGAGCAGAAATGTCAGCAGCAATTAACACTGCCAAGCGAGGCAAGCAAAAGTAGGCAAAAGATGGTCCAAAATAACTGACACAACAAGGCCATAAAGCAGGCACAGACACCCACCCACGCACCCACGCACACCCACACACTCATTTGATGCATTTCCCTTTGGCCTTGTCGCGAGTGCCCCGGCCAGTAGCATTTTTTTTTGTTTTTATGGCCCAAACCCATTTGGCAGTACGTTTTTTTGTGCCCCCTGCCTTAAATTTTACTGCTTTAATGGGCCACAGTTTAAGTGGTTTGGCCTCTGTGAGCTGAGCTCTTGCTTTGTCTCTCCTCTCTTTCTCTGTGCTAACAAGTTCAATTTGCATTTAAAAAGGCAGAAACACATGTAATCTCAACGATTAGAAATTGTCAGCACACACACACACACACAAAACCGAAAGAAGAAAATATTGTGAAGGCCGTTGGTAGAATGAGTAGTTTTTTTAAGGACTTAACTCACGTATTCAAACAAATTTTCGCAGTTATAAAGGAAAGTTTACAAATTTTGTAGAAGAAACCTACATTTTCACTGGTCCTTCGAGCCGGATACAGTAGAATAGAGCCTTTGCATTGTGATAAACTAACAGCCCAAGAGAAATCATTGTGGAAAACTAATATGGGATAGAAAACCCGCAAGAAATTAATGGTCCTTCGAGCCGGATACACAGTTTCGTTGAACAGGATCACAGTTTTTTCTTGTCATTGTCAAAGACCTACACCTCAAGTCAAATCAAACAGGTACCGACCGAACTTTCCGCAAAATACAGCACTTTTGAATGGTCCTTCGAGCCGGATGCTGAAATTTCGTAACACAAAATCACTGTCTATGCCACAATTGGTTTGATTTCACAAGTCACCATTAGAATATCATGTAAACAACGAATTTTTTATTGGTCCTTCGAGTCGGATGCAAAAGTTTGCTACTTTTTTTTCGTTTTTATTGTGAAAAATGTGTCGCGAACAGAAATCATACAGATACCGGCAAAATTTATAGAAAATTGTCTTGACATTTTCAATGTGGATTTTAACACTCGCCACAGAATCTGCTATTGGCTTCTTGGCTGAAATGCTCAACAACAATTTCTAGGTTAGCATCTTATTTCAAACGCTCTGTTCTTAAGGTGCTGACTATTGATTAGGACGAGGCTTACATCGTTTAGAAGTTGACTTTGACAGAACTTAGCTCAAGAAATCTAAAGTAGCGACTTTCTGAAAGTTGGCGACCGTGACTTGACATTTTTTTTTCAGCTATTTTAGATATTTTCATCTATATTTGATGCAAGCCCAAAATCTGTAGTCTTTAAGTTAATAAAACTCTGTTTTCAGTACAAATCGAAACTTTTTGCAATGTGGCGACCGTGACTTTTGAAATTTATATCTAAATTTGAAGCAAATCTAACGAGTTCTGGAGACATTTGATGGGGAAATCACTATTTTTGGATTGTCTTAAGCAAATTCTGGCCAGTTCTTGTAGAATTAATGCACTGAAAAAGCAACTGGAGTCTTTAAGTCAACACAACTCTGTTTTCAGTACAAACTACAACTATTTGTAAAGTGGCGACCATGACTTTTCAAAATTTATATCTAAATTTAAAGCAAGTTTAACGAATTCTACAGACATAAGATCAGGTAATCACTGTTTTTGCTCATTTGCACTATTTGTATAAGGCCATGAACTTGTCATAAGCCAGTACTGACTGGGTTTTGATTAAATAAACCCCTTTCTAAGCAAAACCATTTAGCTGCTTGTACGGTTGAAGGCCTGAAATGGTGACGCAGCTTAGGCAAATCTAAAGCTCTGCCTAGTCAGAGTTTTTTTGTGAGCTGCAGTATCATTTCAGTCTAAAAGCAAGGCTCTGCACTCTGGCAGTGTAGTCAAAGCCAGCCACTTTGCAAAAATCCATTGCTTTAAAGCGACAGCACTTAGGTTCATACTGTAGCAAATGAAGGCATGTAGGTTCAAGCACTTTCACTTTGACAACCGTCAGGAATTTAGGGAAAGTCTTTAAATACAAGTTGGTCCTTCGAGCCGGATGATGGACAAATCAATAAACACCTGCTCCCACCTTTTTTCAAGATATTGTGTAAACTTTTGTTACTAACTTTACTCAGTTGATATGAAGAGTTATGTTAACTATTCAAATACAACTCAACTTGCTGGTCAACCCACGAAACGATACACATTCCAGACTTTACCAGGACACAACTCTTTCATATTTGTGTTCAATTTTGTGCCCTGGTGTGCCCAAAAGTATGCAATTTTCTTTTAATGTGCTTTTAAAAGCCGATATCTACAGGTTCTTTGTTGTCTTGCATCGTCGAACAGTGCACATTTCTCGTAGAGCAATCATGAGCTTTTTGTTTTTATTATGCCTTGCACCAAAAACTAACTTAATTTGCATGGAGGGTGGGGGCTGGGGCTGGCGAGTGGTAGAATAGTGTCTAACGAGCTTGCCTGACTTTGGTAAAAGGCAGAAAAACAACAACCGCCACACCCCCCCTACAACGCCTGCTTCGAAAACCTGCCTCCTTTTCAATAAAGCTCACACACACACACAAAAAAAGAAAACGAAACCCACCAACAACAAAATTCCCATGCAAAACAGAGGTAGGGGCCGAGAAATGGCAAAATTATGGCCGACTGACTTGCTGGCTGCGTTCTCCTTTGGTCCTGTGCTATGATCATCGTTATTATCAACACCAGTTAAGCAATAACAGTCAGCACATCCAGGATGGGAAGGAGGCCATATTGTGGGTGCGGTAGCGATTACAAGAACGACTAATAAAAGCAGGCAACTAAAAACAGAAGACGATGCACACACACACACACACGCACGCAGCAAGCACTCGACAGAAAGGAAAAAAAATGAAAACAAGGTCTAGTGCAGAGTGCTTGAATTTTGTCGAGAGCTTCTGTTGCAGCTTTATATATAACTATGTGGATGGTGTATATACATACGTACATGCATACGTATGGAGGAAGGTGTGTGCTGGGCGAGCAAAAAGTGTGTCGACTTGGAATGATACCCCTTCGAGATAGCTGCAGATGAAGCAACGACAGAGAACTTACATTCTTAATGGTCCTTCGAGCCGGATGCAGAAGAATAGAACAAGATCATGGGTTATCCTTATCATTGATAACAACCCAAATGAAATCGAAGAAACAACACAAGTTTTCAATGGTCCTTCGAGCCGGATACAGAAGTAGAATATGGTAGTATTTACTTTACATATTCAAGGGTCCTTCGAGCCGGATATAGAATTAGAATATGGTAGTATTTACTTTACATATTCAAGGGTCCTTCGAGCCGGATATAGAATTAGAATATGGTAGTATTTACTTAACACATTCAATGGTCCTTCGAGCCGGATACCAAAGAAGAGCTTGTGGTATTTACTCAACATATGCAATGGTCCTTCGAGCCGGATACAGAAGTAGAAGATGGTAGTATTTACTCAACATATGCAATGGTCCTTCGAGCCGGATACAGAAGAAGAATATGGTAGCATCTACTTAACATATGCAATGGTCCTTCGAGCCGGATACAAAAGAAGAACATGGTAGTATTTACTTTACATATTGAATGGCTCATCAAGACGGTTACAGAAAAAGAACATGGTAGTATTTACTTTACATATTGAATGGTTCTTTAAGACGGATACAGAAGAAGAACATGGTAGTATTTACTTTAAATATTCGTTGGTCCTTCGAGCCGAATACAGAAGAACACAAGATTCATTGTGAAAAACCTACACCACAAATGAAATCGAACAGGAAGACTTTCAAAAACTCTTCTAACCGGATACAGAACCTATCGAACCTTGCATTTGTGCAGAGCTGCTTCTTCTATCACTTAGAATCTTCTATATTAAAGACAAAATTCCTGAATTTTCATACTCAAGTCAAGAATTTTCAGTTACAAAAGTTGAATGAGCCTATAATATGCTTTATCCATCAGCAGAAATGTTAAGCACAACTTAAAATAAGAATTTTCATACTTAAATCAAGAATTTGTAGTTTCAAAATCCAGAAAAATGCTTGATTCAAAAGCTTTGTATAAAATCCCTCAATGCTTGCTTTCAAAAACGTCTTTGAAATGTTAAGCACAAGTTGGTATTCTTTTAAGAACTTTTAAAACTTCAAATAAGAATTTTCATACTTAAATCCAGAACTTTTCGTTTTAAAAGCCTGAAAATGCTTGATTGTTAAATCATTTCTAATAAAAAAAGGTTTTTGAAATGTTAAGCATGAGTCGAAATTGTTTTAAGAACTTTTAGAACTTAAAATAAGAATTTTCATACTCAAATCAAGAGCTTTTAGTTTCAAAAGCCAGACAAATTCTTGATTCAAAAGCTTTTTATAAGATCCCTTAATGCTAAGCACAAGCCGGTTTTGTTTTAAGAACTTTAAGAAGGTAATATAAGAATTTTCATACTTACATAAATAGAATTTTTCGTTTCAAAAACCTGCAAAATGCCCTTAATGCTTGATTTCCAAAGTTTTTCTGTATTTAAAGCACAATTCAGTGTGGTTTTAAGAACTTCTAGAACTTAAAATACAAATTTTCATCCTAAAATCAAGAATTTTTAGTTTCAAAAGCTAGAAAAAACTTTCAGAAATGTTAAGCACATGTCGGTAGTATTTTAAGAATCTTAAGAGCTTCATATAAGTTTGTCTTGGTTCTTAAAGAAAAATCAAAACTAATATACCCTTGCACTGTGGACGAGACTGTACCCCTACTCATGCGTGTGTGTGTGTGTGTGTGTGTGCGAGTCACCTGCAAGAGCTGTTAAAGTGTCGTTGGGTTGTTGTCATAGTCATTGTCAACGTTGTCGTTATCTTTATTTCACATCAACGACATTGTCATCATCGGAGTCAACGCCGTTGTCGTTTGGTGTTGGCGTTGGAAACGACATCGTATGCAGTCTAGGCACGGTCCAGGTCCGGCCCTCCATCCCCCATACCCATACCCATCCCCATCATCATCGTCATCATCATCAGCAACAATTTGCAGCAAGCAAGAAAAAAAAAGCAGGGCAAAGGGGAGGAAAGCAGCTTGCAAATATCTAACATCTAGATATGAATGTAACCCAAGAATTGTGTGTTTCTAATTGGAAGTTTGAACCGATTTAAAAAATTTAAGTAAAATCTGCATAACTGAGAGAGGGCCTCCGTTTACTTTAAGTTTTATCTGTGCTCTATAAACTTCAAAGTTGCAACGTGGCTGGCGGCTGGCGGTTGGCAGACAGCTGCTCAAAAGTTGTTCAGGTCATTTAGTACAAAGTTTTCAAGGCAAACGTCGACGGGAATGACATTAGCATCAGCATCCGCTTCATCTTAACAACAATAACAACAACAGCTTTGGCGGCTTTGGGCCTGCTTTTGAGCTGAATAACGCCTGCTGTTGGGCATAGACAAGCAGCTGTTGGACAAAAGTCAAGGTACAATACACACACACAACAACAAAAAAAGGGAGAGTTTTACCATGGGATGGAACGGGATGGTCAAAGTGAATATTTTTAGAGAGGTGGCGACCGTGACTTAGCATTAGTTTTGGCCATTTTGTTAGCAAGGCTAAAGAATTCTAGAGATTTTAGAGTGTTAAAATACTATTTCCACTTATATGCACCATTTTAAAAGAGTTGGCGACCGTGACTCAACACTTTTCGACCTGTGGCGACCGTGACTTTAGAGCAATTTTGCATTTTTTAACTATATTTGAGGCAAATTACTGTCTCCGCTTATATTCACCAGTTTTTAAGAGTTGGCGACCGTGACAAAAATTGTTGTCCTAAGCCAATCGAGGCTGGTTCTTGTATAAATGATCTCTTAATTGTACATCTGGAGGCTTTAGGTCTGCATCATTTTGTATTCAGTACAAATCAACACTTTTTAAATATGTGGCGACCGTGACTTTGAAGCAAGTCTAGCGAGTTCTAAAGACATTTACCTGGAAAATCACTCTTTCCGCTTTTATTTACTATTTTTAGAAAGTTGGCGACCGTGACTTATCGTTTGTGACTGGTATAAATAAGCCCACTAAAGATAATCTCATGCAATTCCAGTACCAATCCAGTTGGCGACCGTGACATGGTCTTCCTTTAAATTGGATTTTTTTTTTTTTGCCAAACATTTCCCTCACTCATTACATGGTACTTTCGCCTTGCGTTGTTTTAGGCATAGTTTAGCCGCCGCTGTTCGGCGATATTAATATCCAAGACAAGGCAAATAAAAATGAACTTTTCGTGGGTCCCGCGGCTACTTATGCATAAAATGAGAGAGGACAATAACTTAACATCAAAGTTAGTGCTTAGCCGCGAACAAGAAGCGACAAGGATGCTAAACAGATTAAGGATTTCGGTGGTTGTTCTTGTTGTTGTCATCTTTTTCCTTTTTGAGTAAGTTCAGACAGCCAAGGTGTTGATTACGCGTGTCAAACTTCAGAGACAGAGACAGTCCCAGAGCAACCGGCTATTGTGCGTGTTAAACATGTTAATGAAATGCAACACAAATGCCAAGCCAGTTGTTTTATTGATTTCATTAGAATCGAACCGACTAATCGTTGTGAGGATGTGACATGTCCAGGGGTTAAGGATTAGCATTGGTGCATTAAATATGCAATTAGGAAATGATTTGGACTTTGTTGGCGATTACATTTAATGTCGCATATGGGTAAGGCTCAGGGCAGGGCTCAGTTTGGTCTGGCGATTATTTATGGCCTTTTAGTTTGAAGTTCACAGGCTAAGCATGTTTAAACTAAACATAATTTCATTTCTCTTATTTAAATGGCCCCCTTCAGCAGAGCAGCTTGATGGCTTTTTTTTAAACTTAAGGAGTTTATGGTAAATTCTTGACCATTTCATTGCTCTACCTGTAAACTGCCCTCTAGAACTGTACTAAAAACCACGTTCAGCTAAGCTAATTGATCACTTTTAATTAAGGAACTTCAGTAAATAGTTATCAAGTTTCTGAAATTCGTTGTCTTAAGAGTAGAATCTTTGAAATGCCCTTAAAATCGTATTAAGAACTATCAAATCAAAATAATGGCCACGTTCAGCTAAGGTAATTAATCACTTTTACTTAAGAACTTTCAGTAAATTGTTATCAAGTTACTGAAATTCTTTGTCTTAAAAGTTAGGACCACAAAATGTCCTTTAAATCCTACTAAGAACTATCAAATCAAAATAATGGCCACGTTCAGCTAAGGTAATTAATCACTTTTACTTAAGAACTTTCAGTAAATTGTTATCAAGTTACTGAAATTCTTTGTCTTAAAAGTTAGGACCACAAAATGTCCTTAATATCCTACTAAGAACTATCAAATCAAAATAATGGCCACGTTCAGCTAAGGTAATGAATCACGTTTAGTTAAGGAACTTTCAATAAATTGTTATCAAGTTACTGAAATTATCTGTCTTAAGAGTTAGGACCATAAAATGTCCTTAAAATCCTACTAAGAACTATCAAATTAAAATAATGGCCACGTTCAGCTAAGCTAATTGATGACTTTTAAGCTACCCAAGGAATTCTAAGTAAATTGTTAACAATTTACTGAAATTCTTTGCCTTAAAAGTTGGAACCATAAATTGCTCTTTAGTTATGCTGTGGAAAATCATTATAAAAAAAATGGGCACGTTCAGCAGAGCAACTGTTAAAGGAACTTTAGTTCAATTTTTAACAGTTTGCAGTAATTTTTGACTTGAGAGAAGACTTTCAACTCTAATTGTAACATTTCATAGTAAATTAAGGGCCACGTTCAGCAGGGCAGCTATTTGATCTGTAGAACTGACAACATATAACCTGCTAATCACAAACTAGGACAAAAACAGACCCTCAAATTGAAGAAGATGTTTAAGCTAAGCTTCGAAAAGTATCATTCTGATTACCTGATGCACTTTTCACCTTCAAATTGAACCATAACGAACGCCTACGCCAACTAAAACTAATTCCTGTTGGGCTGCTAAAGTCATGAAGTGTTCTTAATTCTAAGAATTCGATTTGTATGGCCTTTGCAATTACATTCATTCGATTTCTGTTAGCTTATTGATAGACATTTTGCCCTTGGCTATAGTTTCAGTCATTGCATTTTCCGCTCAAAAAAGTTTCTTATGTCTGTTTTGAGCAGAGAATGGAGAACAACAAAGAAAATGTGTGGGGAATGTATTATGTTGCTAACTGTGAGATTTGAAGAATTTTGTGCAGCCAAAGCTTTACCTTTTTCTCCCTCTCCCTCCCCCTCCCCCCGCAAACTCTCATACATTTTGTTTTTTTTTGTAACTTTCATACAGTGTTCCGTGTGCTCGCATCTTGCTTTTAATTGGCAAAAACAACAGCAAAACAAAAAAACTCCACCTGAAGTGTCTGTGTGTGCCTGTTGTGTTGTGCATGTTGTGTCCGTCAGTTACTAGTTCGAAATTTGAAAACTTCTTTATGAATATGAAGAGAGTCTTTGTTTATGTGCATCAAGTGTGAAAATTATTTTGTAAAAGTAACTGAACAAACTAACATCAAATTAAGTTTATAATTTGCACAGTAAATCTGTGAGTTACAAGTGGAAATGTGGCAGGAGAAGAAAAGGACGAAAAATTAATAGGGGTAATCCAACAGAAGAGTTTAGAAACAATATGAAGCAGACAGTGAATGCTTTGTTAATGAAAAGACTTTATAATTTGACCATATATATATAACAGTTAACAAAATGTCAAAGAACTGCCTTACAGATAACAGCTCTCTTAAATTAACATTCTGTTAAGGTTTGGCTTTATGATTTAATCAATTTTTAAGACGTTCAGTTGATATTTAAGTAGGATTTTGGCTTAATAGTCTGATTTTGGTAAGCGCACTGTTAACTTAACATACTGTTAATGCTTTGTTTATAAAAAAGCTTTCTAATTTAAAAGTATATAGCATACATAATAGCTTAACAGTAAGCAAAATGCCAAATAACTGCCTTTTAGATAACAGCTCTGTTAAATTAGCATTCTGTTAAGGCTTGGCTTTATAATTTAATGAAGTTTCAAGACGGCTAGGTGATATTTAATAAAGATATTGGCTTAACCGTCTGATTTTGGTAGGCGCTCTGTTAACTTAACATACTGTTAGTGCTTTGTTTATAAAAAAAAGCTTCCTAATTTAAAAGTATACATCATACATATTAGCTTAACAGCTAACAAAATGAGAAATAAGAGCATTTAAGCTAACAGCTCTGTTAATTTAACATTCTGTTGGTTGTTAGCCTTAAGATTTGAACTATTTTATTACAATCAATTGATATTTAACCGAAATATAGGCTTTGCAGCTGTCAAAATGTCATATATTAATAAAATCTTTATGATTTCAGCAGTTTTCATGAAGATTGTTTCGTTAATAGCTTTGATACTTACTGAACAGTTTTGAGAATGCCAAATAACTGCATATAAGGAAGTATTTGTGTTAACTTAACATTCTGCTGATGTTAAGCTTTAAGATTTGACCAAATTTAACCAAATTTATTTAAACAGTGTCACTTGAAAGCTTTGAAAATACAGCTCTGTTAACTTAACATACTGTTAATGAAAAATGTAACAAATTTTCAAAGATTTTCTTGTTAAATATGAATATTGGCAAAACTAAGAGTTTAATTAAAGGCATTAATTAACATTACTGTTGCTTTGACACACTGTTAATGCAGCTTTGTTAATTTAACATACTGTCAATGAAATCTATAAAGTTTTCTAACAATTTTCAAGATAAATATTCAAGATATTGGCATTAAATAACATTTTTGTTAACAGTACTATAGATTTAACAGACTGTTAAAGCGCTGTTAATTGAAGATTCCCTTGAATTTGATTGAAAACGGGCAGCGCACACTTTTGAGATTTATACTAAATTTTTTTATACAAACACGCCCACTGCTGTTAAATTCCCAGTTCAATTGATCTGTCAGTCCTTGCTTTCTGTACCAGATAAGCCCCAGCACAGTAACCACACTCTACTGTTATGCTCTGTTAGTTAAAGTTGGCGACCGTGATCTTCAATGCTGTCTGACCCACGCCCACGCCCAGCCACTTAGGCTAACCCACATTTTCACACACATTCCCCGCTCCCTCCTGCTTGAAACTTTACTCATTGAATTGAGTTCATTAATTACAATTTATGGACAACATTTTTAGTGCTGTTGCGCACACTTCACACTTCATTTAAGTGTTTATTTGTATTGATTGGAATTTATGTGGTTTTTTTTTCCTCACCGTCTGTTTTCCTCTCTCTTTCTGTCTTGCAGCAACTATCAACAGATCCAGCATCTGGGCTATGCCGGCCATGAAATTGCCACCGAGAGCATCTCACAGCAACTGGGACTGCAGGACAAGGGCTATGAGGAGTGGGTGGGTGAAATGATTGGCATGCGTGAAATTCTGCGCCACTTTGCGAATGTGTCCGTCAACGATGTGGTTGGCATGCGTGCACCATTCCTCAAGCCTGGACGCAATACGCAATATAAGGTGAGTGGCGAAAAGGAAAATGCAAACAATGAGCAGAAGCATCATTGACATGCGATTGCATTTTGCTTTTTTTTTATCGCTTGATATTCGAGAGTGGAAATCAAAACGATAGATTTCTGTGGAGAGGAGTGAGAGAGAGAGGAAATGAATTTCAGCTGTACTTTTGGTTACTCTTGAACCAGTTTCAAACTGGTTTGTATGGAATCTGAGAGGAGAGGAGAGAGAGTTGTGAATGCTGCTGATTAGCTGCTGCCTTTTTTGCAGCGTGTCACGCTCCCATTTCCAGTTCCGCTTCAACTGAAATGGAAGTCAATTGAAAACCGTAACCTCAGTCTCCCACACACACACTCGCACAATCCGTATGCAAATGCCTTGACTGAAGCGAAAATGTCTGCCTGACATGACATGACATCAATGTCACACACACACACTTCAGCACACTTCACCTCTCTCTCTCTCTCTCTCTCTCTCTCTCCCTGTCATTTAAAATCATATCAATATCCAGATCATTTTACACCAGTTAATAATTTGTGCGAGGGCTTGTGTAAGTGACATGCCAAGTACCACTGTACACGGCTGAGAGGCCTAGTCAGGCATTAGACATTAATAAAATTATCCCCCCCCCTTTTAGGTTCTGGAGGACTTTGGCTATATCTATGACAGTTCGATTACTGTACCGCCAGTTCCTGTACCCGTTTGGCCCTACACGCTCGACTATAAGATCTCGCATGAGTGCAAGAGCGGCACCTGCCCCTCACGTCATTTCCCTGGTGTCTGGGAGGTGCCCCTGAATACCCATTATGTGGAGGGCTATGAGGGTGGTCACTGTCCCTATTTGGATCAGTGTGTGCTGCACAATTTGGATGAGAACGAGGTGTTGGAGTGGCTGCAGGAGGATTTCTCGCGTTACTATGAACAGAACAAGGCGCCGTATATGATGCCATTCCATACGAATTGGTTCCAGACGAAACCGCTGGAGAATGGACTGCACAAGTTTTTGGACTGGGCTCTCGAATTGTAAGTGTTTGACATATAATTTGAGCCTTTGACGTTTAAGTTTGACTAGCGATTTGATTAACCACCAGTGGTGAGTTCTTTCGCTGGCTGATTCTATTTTTAGAATAAGAAACGTGTGAGTTTGAGTAGAGATATGTTTAACCACCAGTGGTGGGTCCTTTCGCTAGCTAGAGAGCGTCCAAACGTACACAGTTTGACTACGATTTGACTAACCACCAGTGATGGGTCCTTTCGCTAGCTAAAACTAAGCAGAAATCCTTAATCATTTGACATACTCTGGTCCACCTTATTTCCAAAAGACAAATTGAACCAGTTTGACCAGCGATTTAGGTGACCACCTGTGGTGGGTCCTTTCGCTAGGACTACCACTTAGACTTGGTTCTTGAAAATCTATGGTTGAACCCATTTTCAGAATCAAAAACGTATGAGTTTGAGTAGCGATTTGATTAACCACCAGTGGTGGGTCCTTTCGCTAGCCTAGAACTAGAAAATTTAAGAAAGAACTTTCTGGCTTTAAAATGAAATGTTTCTTCTTGACCCTGAACTAGTTCCGTTCCAAATTAGTTGTTTATAACCTAAACTAGTTCTTTTTGTAGAGATCTGTATTATTTTTTCAAGGAATTGCTTTACTCTTAAAGGAACTAGTTCATTTGGCAATTTAACTAGCTCCATCAAAAAAGAGCCAGTTCATTTTTACTATCAACGAGTTCGTTTTACACAGAAATGTATCATTTTTATTGGAGAACTAGTTTATTTATAAAGGAACTAGCTTAAGTTTGCTGGGAACTAGTTCGTTTTATCAATTAAACTAGTTTCATTTGAATCTGATTCTCCTTTTCAAGCAACTGGTTCTTTTTTGTAAGGAACTGTTTTTGCTAAAAAGGAATTTGATGAAGAAAGAAGTTTAGAATATCTAAAGAGCTGGTTCTTTTTGACAAAGAACTAGTTATATTACAAATTAACCTGTTAATTCAGACCATGAACTAGTTCTTTTAGTAGAGATAGGTCTTTGAATAGAGACTTTTCAAGGAACTGGTTCATTTTTAAAGAAACTAGCTTTACTTTTCAAAGATCTTGTTCCCTTTTAACCATTCAACCATTTCAATTGGGATTGCTATGCTGTTTTTTACTTTTTTAGAAAAAGAAACTATATGGTTTTGCACAGAACTGGTTCTTTATGAAGAAGAACTAGTTCTGTTACTGAATCATATCATTTTAGCCTTATGTAGGACCTTTTTAAGTGATTTGTTTCATATTTTAGAATGGAACTAGTTCCAATTTTCAGAGAACTAGTTCCATTCTGCTTCCTATTTCAATTTGGCATTCTTTTTTATAAAAAAAGAAAAGATAATAGTTCATTGTGGTCCTAAACCAGGTAATTACAAACAGTTTCTTCTAAATTTTAGACCAATTCAGCTGCTTAGTTTCAAGAACTAGTTCATTTTCCGGATCAGCTCGATTTTAATCATAGAAACTAGTGCCTGAATGAACTTTTGAGTCAAGGTGGAAAAGAGATTTCTTTGCTTTTAGCAAAATAAGTTTACTAGTTCAAAGAACTGGTTCTTTTTTCTATATATTACCTTAAAATGTTTCGGCCTAAACAAAAAACCCGCCCATTTCAACCAAAGAAAAGTTCATTTTCTACATATTTCTTTTACTTTTACCAAGAACTAGTTCACTCCAATCAAACCTGATACATTTTTACAAAACTCAGACTGATTCGAAGAAGATAATTCAGAGATCTAGTTCATTCAGGCCATAGACTGAGTCAGTTTGCGTAGTTCTCTCAATCATTCTTGTCAGGAACTAGTTCATTTCGGCTAATAATTGAGTCATTTTAACAAAAGACCAAGGTCTTTTTAACCAATTCACTTAGTTAATTCAAAGAACTACTTAATTTTTTCAGATCCTTATACATTTTCAACCATTTCCTTTGCCTTTCAATCAATTCAGGTGGCCTAGTTCAGCGAACTAGTTCAATTTGTCACAAATCAATTTGATTTTAATCAAATAAATTTGTTTTTCTAAACTTTTTCGGAACTAGTTCAAATGTCCACTCCAACAGAGAGTGGAAAAAAGTTGTTATTCAACCCAATTTTGTGTTATCTGCCTGCTCTCAATTTTTCATAAATTTATTTCCCCTTTTTTGCCCATATTTTTTGGTTTTGCTGTTTGTTTTTGTTGGTGTTTTCTTAATTGAAAGCCAACTTCGTCTCACACATGCACAGGCGGCGTTTCCTGCAGTGCACTTCCGATTGCCACTGGCAAGTTTTATATTCAATTAAAAAAAAATACACTGAAACAAGCCAAGAGAGGGAGGGACAGAGAGAGGGACAGAGAGTGGGAGGGAGAAGCGGCAGCTAGCAAAATTGGCAATTGCTATAAAAATTGCTTGGCGGCCGGCATATGCTGGGGCCTCAGGTTGAGAGCCAATCCAATGGCCGCCCCCAGTCAGCCAGGCAGGCAGGCAGGCAGTCAGTCAGAGTCAGTCACTCAGAGAATCTCAGACCTACCTACCTACCTCCCTCCCTCCCGACAATGGCGACGGCGACGGCGACGCTGCGGTCAGCACTTAAAAAATACAGAAAAAACCATCAGCGGCACCAACAGCAGGCGAAGGGCGAAAAAAATCGCACGTTTTAATGAGAAAAGTTTAATTTTGTTAAACTTTCATTTTGAAAAATATCAATGCAGGCACAGACACAGGACCAGGTTCAGGCAGGCAGGTTGCGTCCGGCCAGGACGTACCCAAAGAAAACAAAAAGCTAAAGGCGAAAGAGCTAACTAAAAAGCCATGTTAAAGCGCACAGAAACAACATGCGAGGAGCTGGAGAGAGGGACAAGCGAAAGTGGCACACACACACCCTCATGGATAGACAGGGACAGGGGGACAGCGTGCATAGGGACACCAAACTTGCGTAATGAAGTTATGCTGATAGAATCGCACTTTGTCAGCGACCCTGTGCATCCACATTGAAAGCATCTTTGGGATTTGCCGCTGATGAGCTGGATGATGTTGTGGTCAGGACAGCGGCTGCTTAAAACAAGCGACTACTTTGTTATCCAGTATTAGTTTTGTCATAGGGTCTGTTCAACCACCAGTGGTGGGTACTTTCGCTAGCTAGGATTATGCAAATATACTTTATCTTTTCAAATTGCTAACTAGTGCTAGCCAAAATGCTTGCCTGATGCAATTTTAGTACTATTATTTTGACTAACGATTTGTGTCACCACCAGTGGTGGGTACTTTCGCTAGTTAGGGATAGCAAAACTAATTGATCTCTTGAAATAGCTTTCAAATCAAATCAAACTCCTGTTTGAAACTATTTTAGAGCTTTTATTTTGACTAGCGATTTGTGTAACCATCAGTGGTGGGTCAAAAGGGGTCAGCAAAAACTCTCAATCTTTTGATTAAACTATCTAGACTATTCATTGACCCTATTTTAGTACTTTTATTTTGACTAGCGAATTGTGTGACCACCAGTGGTGGGTTCTTTCGCTGGCTACTGTAACCAAAAATGCTTGATCTCTTGAAATAGCTAACCAGGGCCACCAAAATTCCTGCTTGAACCCATTTTAGTTCTATTTGTAAGACTAGCGATTTGTTTAACCACTAGTGGTGGGTTCTTTCGCTGGCTACTGTCACCAAAAATACTTCATTTCTTGAAATAGCTAACCAGGGCCACCAAAATTCCTGCTTGAACCCACTTTAGTTCTATTTGTAAGACTAGCGATTTGTTTAACCACTAGTGGTGGGTTCTTTCGCTAACTACTGCCAGCAAAAATACTTAATTTCTTGAAATAGCTAGCCAGGGCCATACAAAATTCCTGCTCGATCTCATTTTAAATATATTATTTTGACTAGCGAATTGTATAAACACCAGTGGTGGGTGGAGGTATCAAAAATACTTATATTTTTTAAAAAACCTTTTCCAAAGTATCTTTCAAATTCAATCTGCAAACCCAATTTCAGCATAGAAAACGTAACAATTTGACAAGCGATTCATGTGACCACCAGTGGTACACACTTTCGCCAGCTGCTGAAATCAGCATACCCTTCCCCACACCCTTTACATCATATTCTATTAATATTAATACAATTAAATTTGTTGTATTAAAAAAAAATTGCATCTAAGCTAAAAAAAAAAACCCTAAGCATCCTTTAGTTTATGGCAAGCTGTCAGTGTGAAGTTGGCATAACTATAAAGATTGGACCTGGCCCACACACCTGAAAGGGTGCGGGTGTGCGAGTGTGTGGGAGCTTGGGGTTGGGCGGGTAGCTCGGGCTTGTCTGAACAGCAGCAGCTGCAGAAACTATTTCTCGCACAATTGTACGAAGTTTTTAATTAGTGTGAATGACTTTCAACATTGCGTTGGTGCCGGAATGAGATGCCTGAAAATGCGTACATTTAACTTGAACATTTCTCCCCTCTGTCTCCCCCACAGACCCGATGTCTACATACTGACCGTTACCCAAATGCTGCAGTACATGACCGATCCCAAGGAGTTGCGCGAGGTGAACTCAATTGAATCGTGGAAATGTGATAAGAATATTGCCGTGGCGCCCAAGCCGTGTAATATTTGGCAAACGTGTGCACTGTCCTTCAAAATACCGGAGCAGAATCTAACGGATACCCGCTATATGGAGACTTGTCGCGAATGTCCCAACGTTTATCCCTGGTTGGGCGATGCCGGCGGCACGGGCATTTCGGGCAGAGATAATTATATATTCGCGGGTCCCAGCAATGATGCCACCGAGGAGGGCAATGTGGAGTAATCCACTACCACTGAACTCTGTCTAAATGCTCAAATTTTCCATCAAAAGAAAAGGTTTTTTTTTTGTTTTCCAAATTGCCGTTTATTTGAATAGTTTTTAAGCTAAATTGTGTGTCAAATTTGTTTGTAGTTCATAAGCAATCGAAATGTTGTTCAAAATGATATGAATTTTTTTTTTATGTACAAATAAATTGATTATTTTTCCAAAAATATACTTCATGAATTAGACTGAAACTGTTTTGCGCTCCCGAAGACCGGCCATTTAGGTATTATTGCGTAGACTATCGAAAATTGTAAGGTAAGGCACCATTTACTAGCCTTAAGAGGGACTCTATGATCCAAATCTGCTCTTAACATTAAT
The DNA here is from genome assembly GCA_035044985.1 of Lordiphosa fenestrarum. Lineage (NCBI taxonomy): Eukaryota > Metazoa > Arthropoda > Insecta > Diptera > Drosophilidae > Lordiphosa > Lordiphosa fenestrarum. The sequence continues at coordinate 1,917,033 of JAWNNO010001835.1, forward strand.
AATTTGCAGACAAAACCTGTCCAGCCCCAATCTTACAGCATTTAAGCATGAAAAAAAGGCTCGAATTTTATTCAAAAATCATGAATAGATCTTGTCTAAGCGTTAAGAGTCTTTTCTACCATGACAAGTCACGGTCGCCATGTCAAAAGAATGCATAAATCGGGCAACGAACCAAAATCTTACAACATTTGAGAATGAAAATAAAAAATTTCATATATAAACCATGAATAGATGTTTTTTTTACCATGACAAATCACGGTCGCCATGTCAAAAAATGCATAAATCGGGCTACGAACATGGATCTAACAACATTTGAGCATGAAAATTTCTTGAATTGCAAATAAAAATCATAAGTTGATCTTTTTTCTACGCTAAGGGCTTTTTCTACCATGACAAATCACGGTCGCCATGTCAAAAAATGCATAAATTGGGCTACAAACCTCGATCTTAAAACATTTGAGCATAAGAAAATCTAGAATATCAAATATAAACCATAAATAAGTGTTTTTTCAGCTGTAAGCGCTTTCTCTACCATGACAAATCACGGTCGCCATGTCAAAAAATGCATAAATTGGGCTACAAACCCCGATCTTACAACATTTAAGCATAAGAAAATCTAGAATATCAAATATAAACCATAAATAAGTGTTTTTTTCAGCTGTAAGCGCTTTCTCTACCATGACAAATCACGGTCGCCATGTCAAAAAATGCATAAATTGGGCTACAAACCCTGATCCTACAACATTTAAGCATAAGAAAATCTAGAATATCAAATATAAACCATAAATAAGTGTTTTTTTCAGCTGTAAGCGCTTTTTCTACCATGACCAGGCACGGTCGCCATGTCAAAAAATGCATAAATTTAGGGACTTCTTGAGTATTCGAATCATAAAATAGATGTACTTGAAAGTAAGCCAACAAATGCACCTATAAAAGAAAACAACATCTTCTCAAAATAAAATTGAGCTCATTTTCTCTCTCTGTGTAGAATCCCCACTCAATCGTTTGCCCGCACTCTCAGCTTAGGCGACCGTCTCTCGTGCACTTCTTTGCCAACTAACTTCTTATCAAACTGCCCTCTTGTGAATTTTGCGCTCATCTTTAAAGCTCAGTTTCAAGTCAAATGTTGTGCTTGCTCTCTCCCCTTCCTCTCTCTCTCTCTCTCTCTCTCTCTCTCTACACAACAGCAAATGTCAGCTGCAGCTGCATTTTGGTTATCCGCAAACTCACGACGCTCACGACGACGCCTCGCCACATTCACGAAATGGGGCCAAAAGCATAAATACACGACCAACAAATTTTCAATTACTTGTTTGGGATAATATTTTCGGGAAATGCAATTTGTCTGACTAACTTTATTCATTCATTTTCTGAGGCTGTGGAAGTTCCTGCAAACATACAAGCAAGCAAACACACGCACACACACGCACGCATACACATATGGACACTTGTTCTAAGCAAACAGCAGCCATGAATGCGCTTTCATGTTCTCCCCATGTGCGTGCGTGTGTGTGTGTGTGTGTGTGTGTGTTTGCTTGTGTTTGTAGTTTTGTTCCGCAAAAACAAAACTTTTCACAAAAACGAACTGTAAAACGAACGCACAACGTGTTGAGGCAAACGGACAGAGGTAACGGTAACAAACACTTTGGCGTTGCCACCCCAAGCCACACACTGCACCACCACTCGATGTCGTACACAGAACTGTGAACTGGTTCGAGAACCAGAAGAAAATAATCTCTTCGTAAAGTTTTGATGTACAGAATGAAAAAGAAGAGGCCGCACTTTAGTTTCTAATTAGATTGTTAATTAAGCAGACATTCCAGGGAGTTACTTGGCGTCGCTCTCAGCTGACATGGGCATGCACTAGCAGAGGAGGGGGCACAAGAGAGAAACGTAACGGTTCTTTGGCCATGAAATGAACAATGAGCAGTTGCAGGCGAGCTATCGACACCAGCTATTTGCGGAATGGTACAAAATGTCTTGGTTTATTTGAGTACTCACACATGTTGGTTCCATTTTGGAACTAGTTCCAGTGAAAATGCAGCTCCCACAAAGGTGGGGGGCGGATGTTGTTTGTCGCGCCTAAAGCAATGTGTGGGTGAGTATGCCGGGAACGGGGCATGGCCTCGCCCTCTCCTGCATCTCGCATGTTCCCTTTGACGGTTTGCACGTGTTTTACCCGCTGAAATTGTAAAAGTTTTGTGATTTTTTCCGCCGCCCTTTGGGCGCGCATTGTCAGCATTGTGGCGCTTTGGGTGTCGCGTTGTCGCCATTCGCCGTTCCAGGAGCAGGAGCCAGGAGCCAGTAGCTGCCGCGTCTAATTTCTGTTTTAAATACATAGTTGATATCGTTGGCAAAAGTTGCAAATTGTGCTTTTGCCTGCTGCTGCTGCTGCTGCTGCCGCCTGCTAACTGCTTTGAATAATGCATAAATGCAATTTGCAAGTTGAATTGAGTGTGTGTGTGTGTGTGTGTGTGTGTGTGCGGTTTGCATCTTGCTTGTATGAGGAAAAATTCGGTCATATGTACTTACATCTGTAGTACAATGTACCACCCACAGATGGCGCCAACATCAGCAGCAGCCAATCGATAACAGAATTGAAGCATTTTATTGAATGGAATGACCCAAATCTGCAGGCAGATGAAGTGCCACTTTAAGCTGGACTGGTAGAAACAGCCAAGGAAATAGTTTTAGAGCTGCGATCGGGTTATCAGATTTAGCTTGCAGCTGAGAAGAGATGAGCTGTTTTTATCGATATCGATGGAAAATCTAGCTTTATAACGGAAAACGGCTAGATCATTTAGCATTTTAATTGGCTCTTCGTGGGATGATCTGCCGAATGGATGTCTATTTATCTCTTATGAGTAAGAACACGGCAACAAAATGAGGTCTTTGCCAGTGGCACAGCTGACCAGTGATTCCAACCGTAACTTAAACGGCAAACAGGGTTCTTTGGTCCTTCGAGCCGGATGGCGTTTGAAAGGTTTCTGCAAAATCTCAGGTAAGTAAAACATTCTTAATTTTGGTTTTTGGGTTTTTGTGAGGTTTTAGTGCCAAAAATAGAGGAAACTACTTTTCGCACCTTACTTTGCCATGGATGATATACCATATAGTTGTCCGTTTTCGACCAAACTTGGTGGTATCATGTAAAAGCCTAGCAAACGAACATGTAGGACACTTGGAGGCTTTTCCATTGAAAACAAAAAAGTTTTTCCTACTAAAACTAGTTTTTCGAACGATTATTTGTACCGCAGCTATATGCTATAGTCAACCGATTTTGACCAAACTTTGTAGAATTGTGTGAAAGCATATCAAATAAATAAAAGCCAATTTTAAGAACATTTCCATAAAAAACAAAAAAGTTTTTCTCACTAAGACTAGTTTTTCGACTCCACTTTTCAATGGGAGCTATACTATATAGTTGTCCGATTTTGACCAAACTTAGTGGAATCATGGGAAAGCATAGCAAACTAAGAACTGCAAAGTTTGGAGGCGTTTCCATTGAAAACAAAAAAGTTTTTCCTACTAAAACTAGTTTTCAGACTCTACTTTTGTATGACAGCTATACTATATAGGTGACCGATTTGGACCAAACTTAGTGGAAGCATGGGAAAGCATAGCAAAGTAAGAACTACAAAGTTTGGAGGCGTTTGCATTGAAAACAAAAAAGTTTTTCTTACTAAAACTTAATTTTCGACCGATTGTTCCTATGACAGCTATATGCTATAGTCATCCGATCCGGCTAGGTCCGACAAATGTGCAGCGTGTTTGTACTAAAAGACTTGGTGCAGAGTTTGGTGAAGATAGCTTTCAAACTGAAGGAGAAGTTAGCATAGAATCGGATAGACTGACGTAGGGACAGCCTCAACTCAGCTTGTCCTGATGATCAAGAATATATATACTTTATATAGTCGGAGATGCTTCCTTCTATGCGCGATTTGTCTAAGCAAATTGATTATCAAAAGGAAAGGAATACACAAACTGAGTACTACAGATTCAAGAGTAGATCACTTAGTTCATAGCCTAGCAACGAGCTACTGTAAACTAGGGCACAATTCAAGTGCCCAAGCTGCTACCCATAACCAGACAGGGCATATCTACATTACAAATCTTACATTTTGGGCTAACAAATTGGCTTCTGTTTCTATAAATATGTGAGATTTTATTAAAAATATGCACAATAATGTTCAATTCTCTGAACCTTGTGATAAATTTGGGTTTACATTTTGTGTTAAAATGATTTGAGCAGAGAGAAAAAAACAGTTGTAAATTTAAGCAAAAGTTTCTATATACCAAAAGCTGGCGGTACCTGTCTTACATCGATTTCTTAGCGCTTTCCTTTTCTTTTCTCAATTTTCGATTGGCTTCTGCATACAATTTGCGCCACTTCAACTCCTCCTGCTTGTAATTAACCATCCAAGTGGCCAGGGCAGCATATAAACCCACGCGAAAGGGATTGTGATTGACGGGCAGCTCAAAATTATCACAAAATGAGGGATTATAGATCAGGCCATCAAACTCTTTCTCAAATTTGGCATCATTCATGGGAAACACACGGGTTTCAAGCATTTCAAAGCTGAAATATGAAGGCAGTGTAAGTTTATGAGATTCTTGTTTGAATGATGATAAGGTCTCACCTGGGCAAACGTTCACGCAGATAGCGCAATCTTCGCCCACAATTATATTCCATCAGCTGCTTGCTATAGTGATCACTTTTACCGGCCAAACCGGCCTCAAACATTAGCCAATTGATGCTGGGGTTCAAGTCCTGTTTATGCGAAAGTCTTAGATACATAATGCTCTCATCTGCAGCCAAATCCTTTAGCTGGGCAAACAGCTCCTGCCTTAGGGCAAGCTTTTTGAATTGTGTTACACTTTCACGATGCCAGTGCAGACCCAGGGGATGGATATGGGAGACACAGCCACGTACAGCCAGGGCGGGCGTTTCGGCGAAATGAGAGGGCAAGAACTTCAACTGCGTGCGCGGCAGCTCAGCCCCCTGGCCATGGTCCACATAGTAAATGGATATATTTTCCTCTGCCGTCAAGGGTGCGCTTGTGATGAGGGCCCGCCGCCAGTTGTGATCCTCAAGAGCGGCACAGATGTAGCCGGCTTGCAGAAAATAGTTGGGCAAGTGTTGGTTGTAGTAGTTGAACTTGGGGTCGACCAGGTTGTAAAATTTGCTGTGGAAAAACGGAGTGGAAATTAATGATGTTTGGACTTGATTTCATAATGAACTTACTTAATGTTCCTGCTCAGCTCTGCCAGGTGGTTTAGGTCAAGCATTTCGTTGACAAATTGAAACCAAAACTGAAAGGGCGAGTAGACCTAAGAAAGTAGGCGAGTTTAGGCGAGAATTTGGTTAGGTTTTGCTTTGCAAAGCTCACCTCGCATACGAAGACCTTTAGTATGGCATTCACTTGCAAGTGCTCTGCCAGTTTTAGGCAAGGCAACTTTTGCCCCAGACGCACCGCATCCTTGGGTTTGTCCACGCTGAAAACGGCATCGGACTGAAAACAAGTTCAAAGTTATGACAAGACAATTTCTCAAGGCAGGTCAACACCCACCAAAGCATATTGTGGCACAGCCACCTTGGACTCCAAGCGCTGAAGAAAGTCATGCATGCTGGGCAATTCTTCCAGCTTGGGTTCGGCCTCAGGCAAAAACTGTGCAAAGGGATTTGTGCCTTGCAAGCCCTGCTCTTCTTCCTCATAATCATCACTGTCCCAGTCCCAGATCAGCTGCGGCTGTGGCTCCTCCTGCTCCTCATTGTCTGCCAGCAGACACTCACACTCCTCCTCCTCTTCCTCCGCCTCCTGCTTGCCACAATCTAAAGCTTTGAGCCATTCCTGCAAATGATTGTAAGATTTGCTCGATTCCGGCAGCCCCAAATCAATTGGCTGGCGTTTTCCATGGCTGTTTTCATCTGAGGATGATGTTTCATCCACTTGCTGGTGCATCGAGGAGCCCGAGCTGTCCTCCTCCTCTCCTTCTGCTGCCTTCAATATGGTCACCGCCTGCGGCGGCGTTTTGGCGATCGCTGCCAGTGCCAAGACCAGCGTCCTGGGGAATTGTTTCAACATTTTCTGTTGATTGACTGGAGCGATTAGCTCATTAAAAAGTGCAAGCGGTGTTTGTATGTTAATATTGTTCGATTTTTCCATATTATTTTGTCACGATTTGCTTAGTAAACACATGCGGTGAAAATAACTGTAAATGTGTGACAGTGTTGTACAGTGCACAGTACGAGGCACGAGGTGGCAACGCTTGCCTAGAGATGTGTGGCAGTTGAGTCACGAATTTTGAATTTGTTGGCGGAAAATAACCAGTTTCTACAAAATCTTGGCTAATTTGATGCACATTTCTACTTGAATTAGTTTTACTTGGAAAATTCTTCAATTCAATTACTGTAGTCAGTTTTTTTCAAAGTTTTTAGACTATTTTAATTTATTAACCATATTAAAATACTTTAAGTGCACTTCGTTATTACCTGTTTATTTGGTGTAGAAATTGTGCAAAAAAAAATTTCAAAAGGATCGATCAAGTAGATGTTGAGCTATTTTAGTAAGTATTTAGTTTAAGCTTTATCTGTGCCAAATTTGTATACAATATCTCAAAAATTGGACTTGTATGAACACTTTTAACTTGTTGTAAATTATACGCATAAATATTTACTACGCTTATTGTGTAAATAAACAGAATATCATGAATTCAAGCACTCACGAAAGTTGACTTTGGAAAAAAAATACTTCTGACACCCACTGTGTTTAGTGCTGGCAGGGCTAGCAAAAATTTCAACAGTCTGGCAGCACTCTGGCACATCAACCATATTGCAAGGCGACGCCTTTGGAGTAAACACAAATGGCGAGTCTCCTATTTTAAAGCATAGTTTACTTTAATCTAAGCAGGCCTGGACTTATACAGTCTGTGTTTTTTAACCTACATTCTAAACAAAATCAAAACATATACATACATACATACCTCTTGGACGCTACAAAATTTTAAAGTGCACATCTAAAAGCACACACATACATACATACACACATACTTTCCTCACCCCTCTTACCCAGCCACAGCCATGTCCTACCAAGTGAAGTGCTCAATTTATTTTCGACTCCTGTTTAATAATAGCTTAAGAAATGGACAATTCCAGCGCCTGCGCGAGGAGTACGAACACCTGCAGATGTTTGGTTTTGCTGATCAGTTGAAGAAGGACCAGCCAGCCGCAGCAGCAGCAACTGGAGGAAGTCGGCCCAAAGAGCTGGGCAAGTATTACTCTCGACACCATTGGGAATTCCCGGAAGTGGTGGCAGCGGCCAAAGCCCAGCGTGAGGCCCAAGACAGACGCGACAGGGCAGCCAAAAGGATTAGCTATGGCAATGCTCAGTCCCAGCACAATATGCAGCGTATGCTGCGCCGTCAAAGGGGAACAGCAGCAGCAAAAGCAATGGAGGCAGAGCTTACCCCAACAGTGGAGGAGTCAGGCAAGCTTGCCAGTCTATGTACCAACTCTGGCTCCTGTGGCCATATTTGGCTTAACTCAACGGATCAAGCAGCTTGCTTGGCAACTGAGACCACAGCTCAGGCTGTACCCAAGTCCTTGTAGTCGTGTCGCTGCCCACTAGTCAGGCAAGCTTGCCAGTTTGCTATGTGCCAATTCTGGCTCCTGTGGCCATATACGGCTTAACTTAACGGATCAAGCAGCTTCCTGGGCCCCGGAGACGACGGCTCTGGCTGTCCTTATAGTCATGCCGCTGTCCACCGTCAACAGATTTCTTTAATTTTTGCAAACGGCGTCCAGAGAACCTTGGGCAAACATCCACATCCTCCCACTGATTACGAGGTAAGTGTCTCAACACTTCTCTTGGCCTTCAGCTGTAATCCTTTATACCATTCCACAGGCGTTTTGGTGGCCACAATTGCACCATTTTTTTGTTTTTGCCCAAGAAGAAGATAGACAGATATGAATGTCTAAAGAAAATCATCTTTATTTTATTTGTATTTGTTTTTACCAATTTGATAAAAAAATTTGGAAAGTTTTGGTAAATTTTATAAATTTTTTTCTAAAGTATACAGATACCAGATGAAAATGGGTTAAAAAATATGAAATAGGTGTAGTTTCTATATGTAACAAGGTCAAACCCACCCAAAAAACCAGCAAGTGCTATATTATTCGGCTAGTTTTTGGCTTGAAAGTTTAAAACAGTTCATAAAACAGCTCAAAACTCCTAAATTCTGCAAAAGTTTTTGGATACAAAGCCACGAATCCTTGGCCAAGGCTTAGTATCGCTTTCCGGAACACCACATTTTGGTTTAAGCCTTGAAATCTTCTTAGATATTTGAAAAAGGGATCGTGTTTGACCTGTTTTTCTATTTCATTTCAATCTACTACCTCATAGGTGCTCTTCTTAGGCTTCCAAAAGTCCCTGAAATTGGTTATTCAATGGTTTACCCCGTTTTAGGTATGAAAAATTCTTTCCATGAAAAAAAAGGACTAACAGGGAACACAAAAGCTGTACAACTTAAGGTACAAAACAAAGCACACTTTACTATCGCAACTACTATCAAACCTGTATTAGCTGTTTACCAGCTCTAGTCGCGGTTCCATCCCTATTGGCTGGTCACACGATCGTTTTGCTTTAAAAGTTATCGATAGTTTACTTAACTGTTATTTAAAATGCAAGATGAAGCTGCTTAACTTCCACCCACCCACCACCCAACCAAAACCAACCCACACACACACACACCTTAACCGCAATGTCACGTGGGTATAGGTGCTGAGTGGGCGTGGCTAGGCAGTTGGGGTTAATTGTTAAGTAGCGTGTGACTTTTCCAGCCACAACACTCACACACACACACGCACACAAAAAAAAGTTACAGGAATATGATGTCAAGAGCGTAATTATTGAATTACTTGACACACACTCCACCACTGCCCCACCGCTCCCCGCACCGCCGCAAAAAAAGAAGAAAGAAGCAAAAAAAACAAGGTGGCACATGTACGTGGTAATATTATGCAATATAAAGTGGCAACTTGTAAATGCGTAAAATGGCAGTTACCTCAGAACGAGAGTGAACAGTTGAGAGAGAGAGAGGGTAGGAGCAGGGCAGGGAGAGGTTGAACAACAAAACACCAAAACATGAGGACCACCAGCCTTGTGTTACCTGACACCAACAACAAGAAGCAACGGTAACTGGCACGTCCGTGTCTACGACACACACACACACACGCGAGTGTGCTCGCTCGCTACATTCGTTTATGCGGTTAAAGTAGTAGCCAACGGTAAAAACTCCACATATATGGCATAGAGATGAGCGTGGAGAGGGAGAGAGAGAGAGCGAGAGAGAGAAAGAATTGACCATTGTTCATTGCAGCAGATTTCAATCATTTGTAGCTTTTTGCTTTCAAGAAATAATGCTTGAAAATTGCACTTTTACGGTAGTTTATATAATATATATGTAGGAGGATTTAATGCATGCATTCAGATTAAAGCGCAGATATATAAATTTGAAGAAGTTATCATTCCAGGAACTCCCTTAATCTCAACCAAAGTGCGCTTTAAGCTTAAACGTTTCAATTGCCCATGTCATTCAACATATCACAAGGCCAATCTTTGATTGTCAAAGGTCGAAAATTAATAGTACGTGGCATGTTCACGTGTGGGCAAACCCACAGCTTGAGTAGTTCCAACTCCTGACAACAAATCAAATAATGTCAGATATCCTAAAGCGCGAATCTCCAAGCTTGGGTAAGTTTATTGCCTGCATATTTAACAACTTTCACGCTGTCATCTCTAATTGCATTCAATGGTGAGTGTTCCTTTTGTATGTATGCATGTAAATGTGAGTAAAGCGCGTGCCTTTTGGCGTTCATGTGGTAACAGTTACACCAGCACCTACACACCCACACGCACACACACCAAGAGAGACTCGCATCAAGCTGTTCGCATATGCATAGAAAGAAATGTTTACCTTAAATTGCCGCCTCGCCCCTCTCCTCCCTCACCACCAGCCAACCAAACGTGTGCTCGTGAGTCGCAAAACTTTGTCATTCAGTTAGGTGTAAGTTAGTTTTTGGCTTAGCAACGCCAACAGTAATACTAAAACACTTTAAACATAGCCAGAGGCAGACACAGAGAGAGAGAGAGGGACAGAGAGTTACCGTAATTTAGTGCAGTTGGCAAAATGTGCGTACGTGTGTAGAGAGTGACACACACACACACACACACACACAGCCACTGAACGACTTAGTTTTTAAAGTTTATGTGAAACATTTGAGAAAGGTGTTAAAAATTTTAATCAATTTGACGAAAAAAAAAACACGGTAGAGCTTTACAACACTTTGTAGACTGAGAGCCAACTAAAGAGGTTCAAATTGGTAGAAATTTAAATGGAATGTTGGTCCTTCGAGCCGGATTTGTGCTATAAAGTGGAATAAATGGAAAAGATATCAAAACTTTTATTGGTCCTTCGAGCCGGATGTGTAGAAAATACGACTGATCCGTTTATTCTTTTACCTCTTATAAAACTTGTGTCCTTTAGTTGCTTATAAAAACGCTTTAAATCTGCATAATAGGAAGAAGACATTTGAACTTTGATTGATTGTTCATTAATACGTCGATTGCATGCAAATCGTTGGTCCTTCGAGCCGGATGTGGTGAAAAACTCGCTTAGAACTAGGAGAAAAGGCTTGCATTTTCATCATTTATACGTTCATTCTTCTACCTCTTATAAAACTTGGGTCTTTCGAGCCGTATATATGCATTTAGTTGCTTACAAAAACTCTTTAACTGTGCATCACAGGAATAATACATTTATACTTTGATCAATTGTCCATTTATCCAACGACTTCCTGCAAAACATGGGTCCTTCAAGTGAAATAAAGGCAATTGATTGCTTATTTTAACTGTTTTTGTCGAGAAATATAAGTAGCCTTTGATTAAACGTCCATTTATTCACAGTCTCCGTAAATAACATTGGTCCTTCGAGCCGGATTTGTGCAATTAGTTGCCTATAAAAGCTTTAAATGCTTATTAAATGGAAAAAGAACTTGAAACTTCTATCAACTCTTCATTTGTCTACCCACTCCCTAAAAAATTATTGGTCCTTCGAGCCGGATTTGCACAAAAAGTTGCCCATAAATGCTTTTAATGCTTTTTTACTGGAAAATGACTTTGCACATTCCATGAATTCTTCATCTATCCCACCCACTCCACACAAAACATTGATCCTTCGAGCCGGATATGCTTTAAAATAACACTTTAAAAGCCTTATTTCTTTAAGAAGACATTTGTAACTGTACCATTTACCCCTGTAAAACATAGGTCCTTTGAGTCAAATGTGTGAAAGGACATCGTATATTGCTATTATTGATCTGTGACAAATGAATGTATTCGTTAGGTTTAGTATTAAATAATAAATTTTCAAATTGATCAACTAAGCAAACACATCGAAAACGTCATGTTTTAGCCCCCTCAACCGCCCACACCTCTTCAACTATTCCACATTGGCACTCGTTTTTGGTCAAAACAGCCATTTACATAGCAGGGCGGCGGCTCCCTATATTATTCATTAGTCGGCATCGATTTTGTGTGACATGACAACATTTGTTAGGCGAATGAAAACAAGTCTACAATTTAGGAAATGGTTGACACACATCATCAATTTCTTAATACCCTACAGCAAAAGCTAAACTAATGTACAAAACAAGCAGCAAAAGGGTCAACTTCAATTGTGAATTGTGTTGAATTGTCTTGAGAGTTTTTGTAACTTGATTCTTTGCTTGGACTTTTTTTTCTTTCAAAAGTCTCAAGTACCCGCCACTCTCCGATTGTGTGGGCGTTTGTCATGCGATATATTTATGCAGACATGATTTAACAACAACAAACCAGAGAACACAGAAACAACCGCGGACAATGAAAATTACACATGGAGGAGAGCTAAACAAAAACTTTTGCCTGCTAATGACAGCAAAATTTTTGGCGAATTACCCGGGCAAGGAATATTGAATTAGAAAATTCTTTTAATGGGAATTAAGCGTAAAAGTTATAAAAGTTCAAAGTTGGATTCGCAAATGTGTGGGTAAAATGTGTGAGGCAACATTTAAGAGAGATGAAACAGAAGAAGTCGAAGCATTCGTGCAATTAAAAGAACAATTGGAATGAGTTGGAATCATTGCATATATCCGGCTCGAAGGATCTATGTATGGAAGGAAGTCGTTGGATGAATAGGTACAAGTAATCGACTCAAAGGACCAATGATTTGTAGAAGATCGAAGAATACATGTAAAATTGATAAAAGTTCAAGTGTTTTTGCATGAAAAGGGTTTTTAGGCAATAAATTTAACATATCCGGCTCGAAGGACCACTGTTATGTAAGTACTTTAAGGATAAATGAAGAATTGATCATAATAAATATGTTTCCGTGCAGTTTACAGCCAAGAAAAGTTTTTATAGACAATTCATTGCCTCTATCCGGCTCGAAGGACCAGGGCTTTTTAGCTAATCGGAGGAATTATCGAAAATTGACCAAGGTAAAGGTGTCTTCTGCTAGTTTTTAAACTTCAAAAGATTATGTGAGCAATGAAATGCACATATCCGGCTCAAAGAACCAATGTTATGTGAGTATTTTAGGGATAAATGAAGAATTGCTCAAAGTAAATACGTTTCCGTGCATCTATTCGGCTCGAAGGACCAGTGCTCTGTAGCTAATCGGAGAATAAATATGAAATTGACCATAGTATAGATGTCTTTTTTTGGTTCTAAGGCTCTTAAAGATTAGATGAGAGCTTAAGAGCACATATCCGGCTCGAAGGACCAGTGCTTTATACATAGTCTTAGGATAAATAGATAATTGATCAAATTATTATTGACATTCTCTAGTTCTGAAGCCTTAAAAGTTTAGATGAGCGTGTAAAACCACATATCCGGCTCGAAGGACCAGTGCTCTGTAGCTAATCGGAGAATAAATATGAAATTAACCAGAGTATAGATGTCTTTTTTTGGTTCTAAGGCTCTTAAAGATTAGATGAGAGCTTAAGAGCACATATCCGGCTCGAAGGACCAGTGCTTTATACATAGTCTTAGGATAAATAGATAATTGAACAAATTATTATTGACATTTTCTAGTTCTGAAGCCTTAAAAGTTTAGATGAGCGTGTAAAACCACATATCCGGCTCGAAGGACCAGTGCTCTGTAGCTAATCGGAGAATAAATATGAAATTGACCATAGTATAGATGATTTTTTTGGTTCTAAGGCTCTTAAAGATTAAATGAGAGCTTAAGAGCACATATCCGGCTCGAAGGACCAGTGCTTTATACATAGTCTTAGGATAAATAGATAATTGATCAAATTATTATTGACATTCTCTAGTTCTGAAGCCTTAAAAGTTTAGATGAGCGTGTAAAACCACATATCCGGCTCGAAGGACCAGTGCTCTGTAGCTAATCGGAGAATAAATATGAAATTGACCATAGTATAGATGTCTTTTTTTGGTTCTAAGGCTCTTAAAGATTAGATGAGAGCTTAAGAGCACATATCCGGCTCGAAGGACCAGTGCTTTATACATAGTCTTAGTATAAATAGATAATTGATCAAATTATTATTGACATTCTCTAGTTCTGAAGCCTTAAAAGTTTAGATGAGCGTGTAAAACCACATATCCGGCTCGAAGGACCAGTGCTTTGTGGCTAGTTGGAGGAAAAATATAAATTTTATCAAGTTTTTAAAGGTATTTTTGTACATCTGAAGCTTTAAAAGATGTCATTGGCAACTAATAACACACATCCGGCTCGAAGGACCAACGGTTTGTAGTTATACGGAGAATATATAGATAATTGATAGAAGTAAAAATGTCTTTTGCTAGTTCTAAAGCTTGAAAAAAGATAAATTAAGCTTCTAATTTTCAATATCCGACTCGAAGGGCCAATGTAACCCTTCAATATTCCATCAGACCTGCCAAATCATCCTGTTTTATGCCACTTCAGCTCAGCTCTGCCTTTTTGGGAGTTGCTCGCTCTGCGACACCTAATAAATTTGTAAAAATCTCGTTTGCTCATTTGATTTAAATTTACATTTTGAATTTGAGTTGTTGCCCAACGATTAACAATTGCCCCACCAAGTTGCGTCACCTGAAACACTTGGGGCCATGCTGATTATTTTCTACTTTGCAACATTGCCGCGTACCCAACGAAGGGAGGGGTGTGGGGGCGGGCAGGGGTGGCATTTTGAAGCCGTGGCATGTGCTTGTGTCAGCAACAGCTCAGTCTTAGGTAGGTGCGGGGTGTGTAAGGCAACAGAAAATCGATTAACATGGCTTTAATGGCCGCCAACCGACTTCAAGCTGCTCCTTCAATATTGTTGACAATGAGAACGCGCGCGCCTCTCCAACCCCCAGCCCCACCACCATCCCCACACACACACACACACACAAGCACACAGCAACTGGGGCAGCAGTTTGACTTTGTTTTTGCGTGGAGGATTTTAATTGTGACAGATTTAGGCATTTCTTCTGCCATTCGGCCTCAAGTTGACGAGCTTCAAATTGCTTTAACAAGAAAATATGTTAAATTGCGCCTGCCCCAAAAAGTGTGCTATGAAAAATGACACCCAGGCAAAATGTCATTTTGTGGCCACAGAATGTAATTGATTTGCTCACTTGTCAAAAACCACACACAAACACATTTGTAATAATCCATAATTTGCCATATTATAGTTATGATTGATGCCAACGCACACGCAGAGAGGCGAAAAAATGAGAGTTTTGCAGTATTTTAACAACTTGAATAAATATGCAAAATGCAAGGCAGGTTTTTGCATAAATCAAGTCCCGATTTCCTGCTCTAAGAATGAAAAACTATCGATAACACAATCGATTTGGTTAGGTTTCTAAGCAAAATTGATTGTGGTAGAGCTAGAAACTTAGTTTTAAAGCTTATTGATATTTATTCTAAATTAGTGCAAGTATAGAAGTAAAACTATCGATAACATAGTCGATTTTGATACTTTTTTTGAACTGAATCCTACTTTTGAAGCTTATTGATATTTATTTTAACAGTAATCTTCCTCAAATTAAGTCCCGTTTTCTAATGAAAGAAGAATGGTAGAACTATCGATAAAACAATCGATTTTTATTCCATGTTTTTAACAAAAATCTACCTTCATCCTACTTTTGTAGCTTATTAACATATTTAAATCTAAGTAAATTACAAAATTTTCCTTAAATAAAGACAGAATGTAGGTAAAACTATCGATAACACACTCTATTTGTTATACTTATTTTAAACAGTTTCCTAGCTTAGAAGCTCACTAAGCACCAAACTTCTTTAAATAAAAAGCCCCTTTCTCTTAAACGAAGAATAGCGGTAGAACTATCGATAACACACTCTACTTTTTAAACTTCTATTGGGCAAAATCCTAGTTGAAGAGCTCTTTGGTACTAATTTTAGCACTAAACTTACTTCAATTAAGCTCCGTTCTTTTAAACATAGAATGGAAATATAGTAGAACTATCGATAACTCACTCTATTTTTTCTACTTTGCTTAAACAGAATCCTAGTTAAGAAGTTGATTGGTACTAATTTTAGCATCAAACTTACTTAAATTAAGCTCCGTTCTTCTAAACATAGAAAGGATGAGAACTATCGATAACACACGCGATTTCGATTTTATTTTTTCACATAATCGATTGTATTAGAATAAGTTATGTGGCTTATGGGTACTTTTTGAAAAGGTACTTTGCCTTAAATTATATTCCGCTTTCATTATGGAAGATTAGAAGTAGAACTATCGATAACACACTGGATTTGGATTGTTTTTTTTATTTAAGAATCGATTGTATTATAATTAGAATCCTTATATTGAAGCCAAAAGACATTTATTTTAACATAAATCTTGCGCTGGAAGTAGAACTATCGATAATACAATTAATTTTTTAAACAAAATCGATTGAATTAGATTTATAATCTAAGAATCGATATTGATAACATACTCTGTACCAGTTTTAAGGCTTATAGCTAAACAACATACTTATAGTTACATATTTTAACAGTAATCTTGGCATGGAAATAAAACTATCGATAACACTATCGATTTAGTAAACAGTAACGATTGTACTAGTATAAAATTGTTAGTTTGTAACTTATTTATTGTTATTTTATAACTAATATTCCTCAAACTAAGCCCTATTGTCTTAATACAAAATTTGAAGTAGAACTATCGATAACACATTCGATTTTTTAACTTTTTTTGAACCTCATTCACTTACAACCTTATCTAAAATATGTCTTAACAATAAAATATTCTGAAATTAAGCCCTGTTTAGCTAATCGAAGAAAGCTAGAGCAACTATCGTTACAAATAATCGATTCTTATACTTTTTAAACTCTTTACCAAAGGTACAAGGAGTATATAAAGCTACCACAGGCACACAGAGTAAATAAAGATAGTCAAATCAGAAAAAACAGATCCCAGATATGGTAAAAAATAGACATATATGGGACACACTTAGCCATCAGCATAGTTTATCGATCCGTCAAAAGAATCGTAAAGTTCGGATGAAGGATATTCGAGTGATAAGAAAATCAAACCCTAACGATGGGCAGCACCGCTTAACACAAACTTTGGAAGGACTTGCTCACTTATTTCAAATGCAAAACTGATGAAATTCGAGTTGCGTATCCTAATTTCAATAGCTTAACCATATTTATTGCAATTTATTTGATATTCAGTTCTGTGTCTCCTAATTCTCATCCTCATCCCCCTCATCATTATCCACTAAATCTTCCTCCTTCGGCTCAAAGGACTCAATACGTGCCTCCAACTGTTCCACCTCCTCCCACATTTGGCTAGCCTTCTGCCAAGACGGCGGCGGATCGGCATTAATCATTTGCATCAAACAGTCCAACCGGTCGCGATCCCCATCGATGGCCTGGGCCCGCCTCTTGGCCATCACGGCCCTCAAATTATCCATCTTGCCGACAATTACATGGGATTCGGCTACCGATGAGGGTCCCAGGCCGGTTTTCAATGTCTGCACAGCCTTATTACGCGTGGGATCTGTGTCCTCATAGATCTGGGTCTTGCGATGGAACTGTATGCCCGTGGGCAGGGCTGCATCATACACCTCCGAGGTGGGTCGACTGAGGCGACGAGTTTGTATCAAATTACGCAAGACACCGGGCTTGATGGCAACGGTTTGAACACTTATCGAACGCGAGTTGTCCGCGTTCATCTGGAAATTGGGCTCCGCCTCGCGTGTCACAATTCTGGAAATGCGTTTCTTGGGTGCCATTGCAAGAGCTGTGATGGGTTCGTTCAGGTACTTTCGGTAAACACTTTGAGCTGAAGATCTCACCTTACACACAGAACGTCTGCGCTGGTTGTTTAATTTTTGTTTGTTTTTTTTGCTGTTGATTCCGTTTGGCAGAGAAAAAGTTATGCCATTTGGTTTTTTGTTAATTCCAGTTGACAACAACTCAAGTATCAGGGCCAACTTGATGTGGATGAAGGAAGGATTTGGAAATGATAAGGTTATGTGCCGGGAGAAGGGAGGTGTGTGTCCTTATACGCATTCTCATTTTCCTCAACAAAAAGTCTTGCGGACCCTTAGCTTAGGATTACAAAAATATTGCCTTCATTTTTGGGAAAAAGACAGCCATTGTGATGATGCGGTGTTTTTGCGGTGTTTTGAGGTGCTTTGTTATGCTTGGCGGTCTGTACTTTATTGTGCTTTCCGATGCCTTGTGGTGTTTAGAGATGTTTTGTGGTATTGAGGCAATTCCAAACCAATTCAATTCATTCCAAGCGATTTCAAACCAATAAGAATCGAGTCTTAAACGCTTCCAAATTAATTGTAAGCTATCCAAACGAATCCACATTAACCGAATGAATCTCAAACAACAGCAAATCGAATCCAAAACGAGTCCTAATCGAATACAAACGAATCCAAAACGAAGGGTATCTAAAACGAATCCAATTCGATTCCAAAACGTACCTAAATCGAACCCAAATTATCCTAAACGAATCTAAAACAAAGCGAATTCGCATCCAAAACGAATCCAAATCGAATACAAGTCGAATCTTCATCGAATCGAAGCTTTACAAAACGAATCGAGTCCAAAACGTACCCAAATCGAAGCCAAATTATTCAAACGAGTTCAAAATGAATCTAAAACAAAGCGAATTCGCATCCAAAACGAATCCGAATCAAATACAAGTCGAATCTTAATCGAATCGAAGCTTTACAAAACGAATCTTAAACGAATCGTTGCCAAACCAAACCTAAATTGAGCCCAAATACTCCAAACGAGTCCAAAACGAATCTAAAACAAAGCGAATTTGCATCCAAACGTATCCACATTAGACAATCGACTCTAAGACAACAGCAAATCGAATCCAAAACGAGTCTTAATCGAATCCAAATCGAATGGAATCTAAAACGAATCCAACTCAAACCAAAATCGTACCTAAATCGAAGCCAAATTATTCAAACGACTTCAAAATGAATCTAAAACAAAGCGAATCCGCATCCAAAACGAATCCAAATCAAATACAACTCGAATCTTAATCGAATCGAAGCTATCCAAAACGAATCTTAAACGAATCGAGTCCAAAACGTACCTAAATCAAAACCAAATTATTCAAACGAGTCCAAAACGAATCTAAACCAAAGCGAATCCGCATTCAAAACGAATCCAAATCAAATACAAGTCGAATCTTAATCGAATCGAAGCTTTACAAAACGAATCTTAAACGAATCGTTGCCAAACCGAACCTTAATTGAGCCCAAATACTCCAAACGAGTCCAAAACGAATCTGTAACAAAGCGAAATCGCATCCAAAACGAATCCAACTCAAATACAAAACGAATCCTAATCGATTCGAATCCCAGACGTACCTATGTCGAGTCTAAATTATTTAAACGAATTAAAATTATTCAATCGAATCCAAATTGAATATAAAATGATGCGAAAACGAATCTAAAACGATTCCAAATCATTAACAAATCGAATCTTAATCAAATCAAAGCGATTCAAATGAGTCAAAAACTAATCGAGTTGAAAACGAACCTAAATCGTGTTTAAATTATCGAATCGAATACAAAACGAGGCGAAATCGCATCCAAAACGAATCTTAATCACTCGATCGAAGCTATAAAAAACGAATCTTAAGCGAATCGAATCCAAAAGTACCCCTAAATCGAGTCCAAATTAAGCAAACGACTCTAAAACTATGCGTAATCGAGTCCAAAACGAATCCAAATCAAAAACAAAGCGAATCATAATCGAATCCAAACTATGCAAAAGAATTTACAAAGAATCTACGATCTAAATCGAGTCTAAATCCACCAATCGCATCCAAAATGAAGCGAAATCAAATGCAGAACGCATCTAAATGAATCTAAGTCGAGTCTAAAACGAACGATTTATCCAAATAAACCTCAAACGAAACCAAATCGAGTTCAAAACGAGTCCAAAGTGAATCCTATTGGATCTTAAACGCATACAAATCGAAACTAAAACGATTCCAAATTATCCCAAGGAATCCAGGCGAATCTGCTGCTGCTTAACCAGTAGACATCCCTGCTTGCCCCCACCCTCTCCCCCCCCCCCCCTTGAAATGACCAAGCGTGTTGAAGCCTTTGTGCATATTTAAGCAGCAGAGGCAGCAGCAGGGCTAAAAGATGAACTCAGCAGGACTCGCAAAAGCAGTGGAGAATGTGGAAGATATGTCTTCTCATGTCAGTTGGCCTGCATTTGACGAATTTTCACGCGTCACGCACTTGCAGTGACCTCAAGGCCTCAAAGCTTCCTGCTGTTCCTGGGCCGGCATTTTCGTTTGGACAAAGTTTATGCGTCTACCGGTTTTTGGGTAGTCAAACTGCACCAAGTCTCGCCATTTTGTTACAGTTGGCGACCGTGTTGAGAAGGAGTTTTTGGTTAAGTTCACACTTAATGCTAACAAAATGTAACGCATAAACATGGTTTCGGACCCAGAGTGTGGGCCCTGTACTGAGCTAGTTGATGCTCAATGCAATTGCAGGCCATCACCTGCTGTTTATACGGCAGGACACACGCACACACGGAGAGTGGGAGTCGGGGCAATTGGTGGCATCTTTAGCTGGTGCCATCAACTCCATTGGCCTCATCATGTGGCCTCGGTTTGCATGTACTTATGTTCAACATGTGCATATATTTGCACTGCCTTTGGCTTTTGGCACTGTCCGAGGTGACCGTCAACAATAACAATTTCTATGCGGCGCTAAACTTCCGCTCCCAAAAGTCAAAGCCAATTTACATCAAACTACAAACAAAGCATTGTATGGGAATCACGCACATGGTGGAGGTGTGATGTGGAGTGGGAGGAGTAGTAGGAGGAGAGCAGGTGCCAACTGCTTGGAAACATGACGAGAAGCCCCAAAATTTGTGTGTGTGTGTGTGTGTGTGTGTGTGTGGTTTATGCTTGCCGCAGCTTCTTTGGCAGAGCTTGACTTTAAAGGTTGATTGAAACAAGGCAGCAGCAGCTCAGCAGCAGCTTGTTAAAAATTTGCCAAAACTGCTTGAAAGTAAACATTTCAAATAGATTTGCCACAAACCTATCCAAGTTTCATTTTGAAACTGCTTTTCGAAAGCTTTTAACTTTTTGTTAAGCTTGTTGAAAGCTTTTCTTAAAGCTCTCTCTCTCTCTTTTAAAGCATTTCACGATCATAAAGCATTGTTTGTGTAGGCATCTTTACCACAAATATGCCTTATCAAGAGGCAAACCACACAATCCGAACCATAACAACTCTCAAATACCCTTGCCACGATTCAAGAATAGCATTTTAAGGCTGCTTAACATATTTGGTTTTAAGCTCTGGAACGTAAATGCAGAGTGCTTAAGTTTTGCACACTCGATAACATGCCACATATATCATAAAATTTACAAATTTATGACGCCTTGTGACTTGTTTATGGAAATTGCAAATGCTAGATTCACTGGGAAAGGCAGAGATTTGAATTGGTACAGCAAATCGATTCAAGTCAAGGAATTTGAGGAATTTAGGCATACTTTTAAACTGAACAGCCCTTTTTTTTTAGGTAGTCTTCATTAGTTTGGTACATAATGAATACAGATTTAACTTTACGCCAACTTTAAGTTCGACTGCAGTTCAACACGTGGTGCAGTAGGTGGTCATTCCTTTACGACAGCAAAGTAAATACTTTCTGAGTTGTTTGGAGAAAAAAAAGGACATTATAAAGTATCCATTAGATAAATTCCAGTATCCATTTATCCCATTATCCCAACGATGCCGAAAATCATCCTCAGAATATGAAAAATTATCAACATTTGGATGATATTTCAGCTTTGTAGAATGACTAAAAGTATTTCAAAGACATATCCTGTCCAAATGGATCGTAGCTTATAGTTTTCTTATATTTTGGAGGGTGAATTTTACCCCTCAGTTCAGCTCAGACCTGAAACATAGCTGCCTCAGCCCTGAAATGGAAGGACTGGTACTGAATTCAGCTTAACTCATGGCTAAGTTGCATGGGTAGCACTGAATTCACTTGTTCCCGCTGTTCAGAACTAAATCAGTCATTAAAAATGCAGTACTAAAACGTAGTAGTGCCCCAAAAACCATCTTAAAATCATTTCAGAAAACCTTTCTCTTTGGTTTTAAACAACAACTGCAACATTCAACTGAACTTACCCAAACTTAAACCAAATTTACTAAATGGTGACCCCGACTCGGTCAACTTGATGACTAAACAGCAACACTCCGCCACCTCGGTAAGTGTATCTCAGTGAAGACAAAGGCCTTCAAACAGCTGTCTGGCTTAACATAAGCATTTGTACCTCTGAAAATGCCTCAACCAATTCTCTTAATCCATGGCGGAGCTGGTGATATAACGGATTCCCGTATAGCAGGAAAATTCCAAGGCATCAAGCAATCCCTACGTGCCGCCTGGCCCATATTGCAGGATCATGGCACCACAGCCGCTCTAGATGCCGTGGAAACGGCTGTCAGAAGCATGGAACTAGATGAAGCCTTCAATGCAGGCTATGGTTCATGCCTGAATAGCCTGGGTGAGGTGGAAATGGAGGCCAGCCTGATGGAGGGCAAGCATTTAAGCGCCGGCTGTGTCACACTGCTACGCGATGTGTTACATCCCATAACGCTGGCACGAAGTCTCCTGGAGAAGCAGCGTCACACTTTTCTGGGTGGTGAGGCGGCTGAAAAGTTGGCCAGTAAGAAGGTGGCACCAGGTTCACTAATAACTCAAGCTGCCCGTCTGGCTTTAAAGGAATTCCAACAGCAAGAGCAACTGGGTAAGGATATAACCTATGCACGCACCGAATTGGGAGCAGGTGAACCCAGTGGTGAGACTGTGGGAGCCATAGCCCTGGATATACAAGGCAACATAGTGGTGGGCACCTCAACGGGCGGCATAACAGGCAAATGGCCGGGGCGTATAGGTGATACACCAGTGTTGGGCAGCGGCACTTATGCGGATAATCTGGTGGGTGGTGTCTCCACCACGGGACATGGTGAGACCATAATGCGTTATAATCTGGCACAAAGGATACTGATGGCCATGCATCATCAGGGTCTAACGGCACAGCTGGCCTGTGAGCAGGAATGTCAAGAGATGACGCGACGCATTGGTGGCACAGGTGGAGCCATTGTCATTGACAAGCAGGGCGAATTGGGCATCAGTTGGACTTCAAGACGCATGGCCTGGGGTTATGTCAAGAATAACATCATCTATTATGGCATCGAGCAGCAGGTGGTGCACGAGGAGCCACTTTGAATGGTAGAGTTGGAGAGTTAAAGACACAGTTTTGGTGACTATTTTTTAAACAAACTTATGTGCACACAGATTTTCATATCAAATATAGTATATATTATATATGTACAAACTTAAAACTAAACTGAATTTACAATTGGTTGAGAAGAAAGGAATAATCTGCCTAATCTTCCTGCCAGGTTGTGATCTCTGCAACTGGAAAGATACATTTAAACACCGCAAGTTCTTCTTTTAAGCATTACAATTTGACTTTATCTACTTGTAATACAACTGGCTTGCACTTAAACGTGCATAGCTTTTAGTTTTCATTTCATATATGTTTGAAATTCGTTTGTATACAGAGACGATATACCTTATAGATGTACTTATACACTTGGTATATCGTTTACCAGGCTTACAAAACTTATTCCTACACATCAGACAGACATTAGTCACTTATTTATAAGTATAAACAATTGTCTTAAACTTCTATGTCACACACACATAATACAAAACATATAGAAAGTCGTTTACAAAACATTAACTTAACTCGAGTTAATCTTATATGTGTACTTATTTACATGCATTGGCCTTAACTAAGAAGGATTTACTAGCTTGTGTAAGCTTCTGAATAAGTTTACATCATGTGATATTCCTTTATATTACAAGAAACTCTTTAAGTGCTATAGAATTGTACATTATTGACACCTGGAGCTGAATCGTTTGTGTTGAGGAAGAGCTTTTCAAACAAAATACAGCCACTTAACCGATATTCAAAGCGATTGTATCAAAAATACTAGGTAAATATTGGCCGGTACGTCTTATTCTAGTCAACTAAGACTTGGCAGACACCTCTCTACGGTTAAATTTCGAGAAAATGTTTGAAATTATATGAAAAAGTTGGTTTGAAATACCTTTTCATTCATTCCATTTACTTGATACACGGTTCCCAAGTCTTGTACTTTGTAAAGCGACTTTTTAATGTGTAAATATAACTAGGAAACTCAGTTTCTAAAGTTAGCAGCGGAAATAAATCAAGAGATAATGCTCTGCAGTGGGAAACTACCCCAAAATTTTAGACTGGGAATCATTTTTTGATTCACTATAGACCTAAAACTCGTTTGGTAAGTAGTTTAGACGAAATAATTTGATTCAATGTGAAAGAAACCACCCCAAAGAGGCAAAATTCACAGAAAATTGATTAAGGAAATCCATTTTTTAAAATCCTGCCGAAGCTGATTAAGCTGTTTGGATGAACTACCTAGTTAAACGTCGATCCCTAACACACTTCCCTCTATGTAGAAAGCCCAAAAATGAAGCCTCTTCTATAATTTTTACTAGACTGTTGTCTTTTAAACTCATAATTATTAACTAAAATGGTTCACTAGACACAAATAAGAAAAAAAACATGTTTCCT
The DNA here is from genome assembly GCA_035044985.1 of Lordiphosa fenestrarum. Classification (NCBI taxonomy): domain Eukaryota; kingdom Metazoa; phylum Arthropoda; class Insecta; order Diptera; family Drosophilidae; genus Lordiphosa; species Lordiphosa fenestrarum. The sequence continues at coordinate 1,941,220 of JAWNNO010001835.1, forward strand.
ATAATTAAGGGTAAGCAGGGCATCAAATAGATGCCTTCAGCTACCTTTTGTTGTCTAATTATCAAATCTTTCAACACTTTGAGACTCATTTTGTGTCAAATCAGTTAATTTTTCTGCTAAAGTTCAATTGTTTATAATTTAGATGTGTTTTATGTTCAAATTGGCGCCCAACGTGGCACAAATCATACAAATTCCCTGCTTTGCTTACACTTTGAGACTCATTTGAGTAAGAAATATGTTTGATTGAGTTAAGAAAAGTTAATTCCGCAGTTGAAAGGAATTTTTAGGCTAAAAAATACTAGAGTACGCATCAAACAAGTGGCTAGACTTGAATTTGGTTCTCTTGTGTGTTGAAAATGAAATTTGAAGTCCTTTTAAAGATCTGTTTGGCTAATCTGCTAATCTCATACATTTCCCTTTTCGAACAAATCTCCATTAAACATATTCGATTGCACTCTATCTCCCTCACACTCAACCATTTGGCATTTGAGGTGCCACCACACGCTGCGATTCATGCGCCTCGGTTGGCCCATAACAATATTTGGCTCGAGGATTACGATATTTATTCTCATGCTCCACGGAATGTGAATTGGTGCGACATTTCACCAGGCATAGCTCAAAATGATCCTCCACCTGTGCATAGACATACTTCTGTGTATTATCCGAACGTAGCACCAGCTCCAAAATGGGTCTCTTCTCCGGATGCAGGCAACAGGAGACACAATACTCATAGATTTCACAGCAATTGCTGGTCAAATTGCAGGAATGGCAACTGTAGTAGCCCACACCGGGTAGTTCTACATTGCAACAGCCGCTGGCCAACAACTGCGTACGCAGGCAAACGAATCCCAGCTCATCGGCCAGCAATTGGCGACCCTGCACCGAATTGCGGCAATGCTGTTGGGGATCACGTGTGCGATTGAGTTGCTCCTCGGGTGGGAGCAGCTGTTGTTGCCACAACAAGGGGCGGGTGCGTTGCACCACATAGTCATCATAGTGCAGGGCACCAAACGGACCCTAGAGCAGGCAGATTGCAGGTGTGAGAAGATGTGCTAAAGGTTCATGAAAGCTCTTACCCGATCAAATAGCTGGCCAAAGATATAGATGAGCAGCAGTAGTACTATAACTATGTAAATGATGCGTCGTCTGAGGAGGCGTGTCAAAGCAGCTGGCCACATTGTGTGTATGGATCATGCTTTCAGGCACCTCCTCCTGCTCGGGCACAGCGCTCCACTGGTTCACACGCAGCTGGAAGGGCATTGGTGCCAATTTGTGGGTAATGTGTTGCTTATGTTGGCCAAAGAATGCTAACAACAAAAGGAAAACTTAAAGAAAATTGTCTTTTTGGCTAATTTTGTTTTGGTTTTGCTGTGGGCAAAAACAGCTGCGCATAGAGTTGCCCTCAAGCGATAAATGGGGGGAAAAGGTATCGATAACTGAAATACAGTGGGCACTCGGTAGGGCAATAAATTTGTAGTGTTTCATCTGAAATGCATTTCTATACTAGAGTAAATATCATAGAAGATAACTTTTTTTTCAAAAATATCAAGTATAAAACAATAACTTATAAAAATATTTATATGCCTTATTTATTTTATAAAAATACTTTTAAATACTTAAGCTCTATTCCAGCCTAGTCAGGCTTGACTGTTGCCATGTAACTGTAACTAACGCTAGTGTCTTAGCATATGAATTTCAGGGGTTGACAACCCTGGCTACTAGTTAATCCTCCTCCGATGATGATTCCATGGCCAAGGCCCTCTCCTCCTCCCGTACCTTTTGCAGCATTTGTTTATCCTCTTCCAAATAATGCGGTTGTATATAAGCCTTACTGCCGCAACCCAAAACCGGACAACGTACGGCCAGGTTACCCTTAATCACCGCATTCACCGAATCTCGATCATAGATGTGGCCACATTTGATATTTCGCACCGGATTACGCATCAAGGCCTTGGACCAGGGATCATACAAGGAGACTCCATCGTTGCCATCGACCACCAAGCTGATATCGTCATCCCCACCCAGCTGCTGGGCTGGTCGTTCGCGTACGTTGGCATTTTCCAACGTTCTTTTGAATTGCTTGTAACCAGCCTGAGATTTGACATTGAAGCGCTTTCGTTCCAACTCCTGGGACTTGGTTGCATAGGCCGTTTCGAATTCCTCTAAAGTGCTACCGGCATCCTTGGCCTGTTGCAGGGCCAAATCGTGCGCCTTTTGTTTGGCCTGCAGCAGGAACAATTTCTCGGCATGCTGTTGACGGGTTTGCAGCTGTTGCTCCATCAATTTCTTCAGCTCGTTGGCTCCTGCAAATCCGCTGACGCCTGTAAGCAAAACGAAAGGAGTTGAGTTGTGTTTGCTGGTGGGTGGTTGGGCTGCGGCTTACTGTCATATAGTTCACCCAGGAATTTTGTATTATCCAGGAGCATAGATTTGGCCCGTTCAATATGCATATCAGACTCCATGGTGCCGGGATGATATGTTAAATTAATTTGTTGACGTTTTCCCGGTTTTGGTTAAGCATTGGGGTTGCCTCCACCGATAGACAGTTGTGGTGTGCTATCGATATCGCTGATGCGAACACCTTATCGATGTGCGTCAAAATAGCGTCGAACTGCAACGGTGGAGTGTGGATCAAAAATCCTTTTTTTATTTTTGAATTTTCTCAGGAAATACTTAAATTTTTAAGATAAAATATATTGCAAAATGTTAAGAAAATAAAAAACTATGGTTTTTAATGAGAGATATTTATACAAATGTAGGTTGACAAATTTTTAACTTGATATTTTTGGTGCTTTCAATACTCAAAACCAACCAAATCTTATTAAAAACAATAGTTTATTTTTTTCTTAACATTTTGCAATTTATTTTGTCTTACAAAATTAAGTAGTTCCTGAGAAAATTAAAAAAAAAGTATATTTGATCCACCCTCCACCGTTCCAGTTCGACGCTATTTTGGCGCACATCGAAGAAAAAGCAGATAGAACGTTTCAGAGTTGCCGGAGGTGAAAGTGCTAACCTGCACCAGCAGCAGCAGCAGCAGACGCGGCAGCACCACACTAAGACTGATTAACAGCTGCTCCCCAACCACCGAAGATGCCTCGTCTCCTAATCACCTGCCTTCTAGTGGTCACCGTCTGGCCGACCCTCAGTCTGGGTCTGCTCGAGGGACTGTACTGTGGCAAAGAGAACTGCTACGATGTGCTGGGGGTGACACGTGAATCGTCCAAGTCGGAAATAGGCAAGGCCTACCGATCCCTGGCCCGCAAATACCATCCGGATCTGCATCGTGGCGTGGAGGCCAAGGCCATTGCCGAGGAGCAATTCAAGCTGCTGGCCACCGCCTATGAGATTCTCCGGGATGAGGAGTCGCGCACCGACTACGATTACATGCTGGACAATCCGGATGCCTACTATGCGCATTACTATCGCTATTACAGACGCCGCGTGGCGCCCAAAGTGGATGTGCGCATAGTCATAGTGGTCACCCTGACCATCATTTCGGTCATCCAATACTATTCCGGCTGGCAGCGTTACGACGCGGCCATCAAATACTTTGCCACGGTGCCCAAGTACCGGAACAAGGCACTGGACATAGCCAGGGATGAGATCCAGGAGCGCATACACAATCGCAAGGGCAAGAATCGCTTGTCCAAGAACGACCAGAAGGACGAACTGGAGCGTATCATACGCAAGGTGATTGAGGAGAAAATGGATGTACAGGGAGGCTATGCCAAGCCCACGTTATGGGATGTGCTGTGGGTGCAGCTGCTCATCTGCCCCTACACACTGGTCACGTTCCTCATCTGGCATGCCCAGTGGCTGTGGCGCTATACGCTGCTCAAGCAGCCCTATGGCCGTGCCGAGAAATTGTATTTAATACGACGCTACCTCAAGATGGGACAGCATCAGTTCAATGCTCTCGAGGAGAAGCAGATTGAGGAGTATCTGCATCTCGAGCTGTGGAAGCGGGAACAGTTTGAGGCCTGGAAGGCGGAACAGGATGAGGAGATGAAGAAGAAGCTGGCGGAGAATCCACGCTACAAGGCCTATAGGAGGTATATGAAAAACCATGGACCCGGACGCATCACCTTTGAGGATTAGGATTGTAGATGTCGAAGCGAAATGATTAACTTCTTCTTTTTTTTTTATTTAAATAAATTATGTTAATAATTTTGCAAACGGCTGTCCCCCCAGGGCCAAAGCATTGACCTCGCCTCAGAACCGGTTCAAGAACGTGGTTAAGTTTTTTTTTTTTGTCTACTCTGCAAATTCTTACAGTGGAGACTGAGTATGTGAGCCGCCCGCGCGGGCTTGTTAGTTAGCACAATTTAACCCATTCCCCCCCCAAGCCCTCCCCAACGAATATAAAAACAAAAAATATATATTTTTTAAACAAATTTAAAATGTTAACAAGGAAACAGCTTTGCAATGGGGGGAAAATGTTTGAAATTTTGCAACTTTTCAAGCTGCAGTTCGATAACATATGGCTGGTAAGTCTGGCTTCTTTGGCGGAAAAGCTAATCTATCTTTTTTAGCTGCCAAAGCAAAGCCGATAACATATCGCTGGTGAATCTAGCCCTTTAGCAGCAAAAAGGCTAAGCATGCTGGTGATAACGGTAAATTGAATAAATACACTGAGAGAATTTTAGCATATAATACTTGTTTTTTTTTGAAGAAATACAATTTTAATTCAAATTTTATGGGTAACTAAAAAAAAAATGATTTACTATACAAAAAAAAATTTGAGGAATTTATATATGAGAGTCCACTGTAGCTGGCCTTCTTTTGGGTAAGTTTACACAGTTGCTGGAAGTGGCGTTCCAATTTATAAAATTTTCGTTCTTCGTTTTATTTACACAGTTTTTCTTTTCTTCTTTCTCCCCCAGCCCCCACACCCCCCTCAATCCATCAAATATTTGGATTGTGAGCCAAATTCATCTTCGTCCAGCAAATCCCCAACGACCAGCTCATAGGGACCCTTAACCGATCTCACATGCCGGAAATCCTCATCATCCAGATCCGCCTCCTCCACGGGATGCTCCTCGCTAAACATGAAATCATGTGTGACAATGCATTCCTCCAGCACTTTGGTCTGCTCCACCATCAGCTGTTGGCCGGCGGCAGGTGGCGACGGCGCTTCCGTTTTCATTTGAATGGGCATTCTCAGCTCATCCGCCTTTTGCTTGAGACGATGCTGCTCCTGGTGGGTGGCCAAATAGGACTTCTTGGTGAAACCCTTGTCACACTCGGTGCACTGGAATTGCTTGTTGCCCGTGTGGGTGCGACGATGCACGGAGAGTACATGGGCGTAGGCGAAACCCTTGTGGCACACCTCGCACACATAGGGACGCTCGCCGGTGTGGATGCGCTCGTGCTTTTTGCTGCTACCAAAGTCGGAGAAGCGTCGATCGCAGTAGAGGCAACCGTAGGGCTTCTGGCCCGTGTGGACACGCATATGGCGACGCAGTTCCACATTGGAAATGAAAGCCTTTTGGCACACCTCGCAGGCAAACGGACGCTCGTTGTTGTGACGCCTCATGTGGGCATTGAGGGCATGCTGATATTTGTAGGTATTGCCGCACACATCGCAGATCTTGGGCGGACAATGGCTGAGGCGGCGGCGTTGGGTCTTCATATTTTTATCCGCTATCAAGTAGTCCTCCTCCGCTGAGAGGGGCTCAGCCGGTGGCGGCGGCGGCAGTGATTCGTTCTCCCAGTTGGTCTCTTTGAGAGGCACCTCGTCTAGCGACAAAACCAGCTGCTCCTCCTCCTCCTGATCCTGATCCTCCTCTTCATTGGGCTCCTCCGGCTCTTTTTTAGTCTCCACTCGTTTAATCTTCAGGCTGGCCGGCACCTTCACCTGCTGCTGTTCCAGATCCGCCTTCAGCTGCTCCTCCAGCTCCTCGGCCAGGCCAGCGGTGGCCGACATCACCGTCTGGAACACCTTGGATGCTTCGACACATTTCTGTTGAAATCTGTAGGTGATGCTTAGCTCATTGCGACAGCCGTGACAGATTTTATCCGGCAATTGATTCAGTTGACTGGCCTCCAGTTTCCAGGCACTGCAGTTGCGGATTTTGTCCACTATCTGCATTTGCGGCGTCTCCAAGTCCTGGCCAAAGATGGAACAATAGCCGGGCTCCTCGCGCAAACAGATGAGACAGACCGTGGCCAGGTCCACCAGGCGAGAATCCGTGGCGCTGGGCATTTGGGAAGCGAACGACAAAAAAAATAACAAAATTTCAATACAACAACACACCAATACACTGGCAAATGCACACGCTTACACATGTACACGAGTTAGGGATGGGCGGAGGGTTTCTATTGCAGTCATCGATAGTTGGACAGTGGGCGGCAAAAGGTAGCAGGACATATATGAATTTGGTTAAAGATTTGCCCAGCTAAAAATTGTTACCTAACATTTCTTTTCAACTATCAGTTTTATATTATGCTAGGTTCTCACCGCAGTGATTTAGATGTGCGTCAAAATAGCGCCAGCGATTGGTGGTCTCTGCCAGCGTAGCTATCGATAGCACTGACAGCGCGGCCATCGTTTATCGATAGCAAGTGAACTATTGCGGTATTTCGGCAGTGGCGAAATTTGTGCAACTTTTGGTTTATTTTACATGTCGCTGGCAAATCCCATCAACCTGTTGACCCGTCAACTCTTTGAGTTCTTTGCCGAGCCTTACACTCAGGATGCAGTGCAGCGGTTTCAGCGTTGCGGCGAACTGGTACGCTATCACAACGAGAATCTGTCAACAATGGGCGAGCTGAGCATAGCGGCCCAGAGAATCAATTGGCAGTGCTTTTGCCAGAAGCAGGGACTGAAGTTACGCGAGGAGCAACAGCAGCAGCAGCAGTACATGTTGCCTAGTCAGGAGGCAGTGCAGCAACTGCTACAGCAGTCCCAGAAATGGCTGTTCCCCCTCATAAGTGTACAGGAATTGCCCAAGGAACGCTATGCGCTGCGTTTTCAACGTAATCTGGTCATTAAGCATGTTTTAAAAGCCATAATGGAGCAGGGCTTGAACTATGGCAAGGCACAGGAAACCAGAGCCAAGGCTACACTCTGCCTGAGTCTGGAAGTGGTGGGTGAGGAGGAGGAACTGCTTAGCTATCGCCAACAACAGTTGTACTTCATATGCCAGCGCCTGCTGGAGTATTCCCCTCGTTGGCGTTTGATTAAACAGGCAGAGGCTGATGAGCAGACGCTGCAGTTGCATGTTAGGGCACAACGTCCGCCCAAACAGCAAAAGCAGCACTCGTATCTCATATGTGGACCCGTTCTGGAGCCCATCAAGAAGACCTGCACCACGTTGACCAGCAGCAGTTATATGGCGTAAGTTGATAAGGCGTCTCTCTCTCTCTTAACTAGGCAACCTTTAACTCTGGTTCTCCCTTAGGCTACGTTCCAATGACATGGTACTCATGGCCATGCATCGTAATGGCGTAAGAGGTGTGCCCAAGGGCCTGGATTTTGAGTGTTTAATGCAACGTTTGGGCGCTGCTGCCGTCATGGTGGATCTGTTTGAGGTGCGTCATGCCTCGGCCGCCAGTGTGGTGCGCAATGGCCTGGGCTGCTCCAAGGGAGCTGCCTATGTGCTCTACAATTCCGCACGTCTGGAGACTTTACTACGCTCCTTCGATGCCCAAGTAAAGGCGGGTGTCTATGAGCCTCTGCCACCTTTAAGTGATATCGATTTGACTTCACTGGAAGACGAGGTGAGTCTTGGGTCATTTTTTTTACACCAAATGTCTAGTTCTTACCCCACTTTCAACTAGCTCGACTGGCAGCTAATCTTTGGCTATTTGTTGACCTTTCCGGAGCTGGTGGAGTCCACTTTGGATCAATTGCCTCAGGGCCAGTGTTCTGTACATCTGCTGGTCCAGTATATTGTTAGCTTGGCCAGTTTATTCAGTCGTTATTATAGAAACAAACAGATTTTGGTACAAAAGCGTGAGCAGCTAATGCCCACGCTTTATGCTAGGATTTATTTGATAAAAGCGGTGCGAGAGGTGCTAAATGCGGCGCTAGCCTTGTTAGGAATTGAACCCGTGGACTATATGTAATGTACATTTAGATGTACTTCTTCTTAGTTGTTAGTTAGAGACTAAGACGTTTGGTCTACCTCCTTGGCTAGAGGCTAAGCTTTGAAGCCTGACATAAGTGTACATTTGATTCACTGGGCACAGCCGGCCGTTGTTAAGACTTTGGTCTGTATTCTAGGCCTGACCCTGATAGAGTAAGCTACCGCTTGAAATTACTTGATCAGAGGAAGGCGGCAGCAATCTAACAAACAAAATATGTAAAAACTACATGAAAATTAAGGTTTTCTATACGTTTGACAGGGATTTGTTCAGCCACTACGTTTTATGTAGCTTATCTACATGCCGAGTGTGGGCAGGAAGAGTAAAGGCATGGGCAAGGCGGAGCCCACTACTTAAATTTATGTTTTTTCACTCTCCATTTCTGCGGTTCAAACTCACAAGCTCACTTACCTTGCCTCTAGGTAACTTAAACACAAATGTCGGCATCTCAGCCCATACGACTATCCAACATTCGCGCGGTATGGCCCCAAATCACAGTAATAAAGGGAAGCGACAAGCTTAAGAGGATGAATCAGGGACTAAAACCGAAACCACAAACGTAATTTTTAACCGCTATAGCCGCATCAAACCGAAACTGTAACCAATACCGTAACCGTAACCCAAAAATAAACCGTTTGTAAAATATGAATACAAAAATATTTGCAATATTTGAAAGTCACGACTATTCACCCAAGTCACACGCCCATCGCTAATGAAATGTCCATCAATAGCAAACCAATAGAGATGTAACTTCAATCGATAGGCTCTCTGCTAGCTTCAAGGGAAGTAAACAAAAAGAAAACTCAACCCAAAGTTGTGCATTTGAAATCATGTGTTGTATTTTCTATGTTCATTTACAATTGAAAAACTTAAGAATGTAATAAGATATCTACCTAATAGGTAGGTAGGGTATGAAAATGAAGTTTGGTACATGTCACGGTCGCCAACTTTTCGGTTAAAACTTATTATTTTTTAAAATTAAATCTACTTAAAAGCATAAAATGCGGATTCCTTCAAATAGTTTGTTCTGTGAACAATAAATTCAATGTTAAATTACTTCAAACTGGAACAAACTCAACTAAATATCACATTTCTGTGGACTGAAAGTGAAGCTGAATGAATGGAAAATCTAGAGAAACTAAAAGAATCTCAAATGCTGTACAGTAAACCAACAACAAACATACGAAAAACATACATCAACCAAGCGCTCAGAAAGTACAGGTAATAGGAAAACTTTCAGTTGAACTACCAAAACTTATTTATAGATGAATAACTTACTTAGTCTACACACTTAAGACTTAGGAACTAATGGATTCATTCGTTTTTCATTCACACTCCAGCAAACACACCTAATACTATGAGGGCAAGGTCATGGTTAACTTTTCATCATCAGCTCGCCTGTTGCTTTTGCCTATTGAAATCCGCTATGAACTCATAATTCTCCCGATTCGTATAGAACAGTTGTTCCATCAGCCGCGTACTGCCCAACGAATTGGCCTTGGTGCCCAGACACATGTTATACTGCGGCGCATCCAGTTGCACATCACAGCTAATGTCATGATACACATGCACCAGCGTGGGATCCGGTGCCCTAAACACGCTCAGGCGTCGCCACTGTTCCGCCTCCTGATTATAGTCGGTGGGCAGCTCAGCTGTGTTGGACAGAAATCCACGCTGACGTGTACCCACGCGCACAATCTTCTCCAGAAACTTGACATCCTCCAGTCCCCAACCGGTGATGTCCTTGTCAAAGCCATTGATATCCTCATCCAGTATATCCGACTTGTAGATGGCGCATATACCAAAGCCGAATTGCCGAAAATAACCATTCTCATCGTCCACATCCAACTTGGCGCCGGCCCTGCGCTGCGGATCATACTGACTGAACACTATGGGCAGGTACACCTGATGGCCGCGTCGCGTATGCATGCGCACACGCTGCAGTGTCTCCACCTGATAGATCATGTCCACATCGATAAACAGTATGATGTCCTCCTGTCGTATGTAGGACGAGCGTGCGGCTATGTCCAGGGCCACGCCGCGTGAGAATTCGCCATTGCGCTGAATCCAATTGATTTGCTGGTAAATGTGCCGAGCGTGCAGTTCCTGCAGCAGTTGCAAATGTTCGGTCAGTTCATTGCTGGCGCCGAAGATGACCACCAGCAGGTCGCAGTGTTGCTGGGCATCGATGCAAATGCGCTCGTAGGTGAGTAGAAACCGTTCGAAGGTGGCCAATCGACCGGCTATGGGCAGTACAAAGACAATCTTGTCCAGCGTGGGTGGCAGCAGGCCACTGGCCATGGTAAAGTGACTGCTCAGACGGGAAATACTGTTCTGGATGAGGTTGCCGAAGAGACCTGCAAAACGGAGAAGAATTGCGGAATTGAATTGGGATTCTACCAAGCGAAATGGAGGTGTGAAACGCTGGAGACTTCCTCTTTTCGCCTGATTCTCTTTCGACCTTCTTTTCTTCATAGTTTTCTTTTTGCTTATTCCCTCCTTCCTTCTTTCTTACTGCTTTCTTCCTCTTTTCTTTGTATTTACTTTCTTCCTTCCTCCTACCTTCACTCTTCCTTCCCTCGCCCTTCTTTCTTTTCTTCTTTTTACCTTCTTTCTTCCACTTCCACTTTTGTCTTCCTTCCTTCTATCTTCCTTCATTCCTGCTTCTGTCTTTCTTCTGTATGTATTCTTGCTTCCTTCTTTCCTTTTTCTGTCTTCCTTCTTTCTTTCTTTCTTCCATCCTTTTTTCTTCGTATTGCTTTTCTCCTATCTTCATTATTTCTTCCATCCCTCTTCGTTCTTCCCTTTCTTTCTTCCTTCCTTCTTTCTTTCTTCATTCTTTCTTCCTTCTTTCTTACTTCTTTCTTTCTTCCTTCTCTCTTCCTTCTTTCTTCATTCTTTCGTCCTTCCTTCTTTCTTCCTTATTCCTTCTTTCTTCCTTCTTTCTTCCTTCATTCTTCTTTCTTTCTTCCTTCTTTCTGCCTTCTTTCTTCCTTCTTTCTTCCTTCTTTCTTCCTTCTTTCTTCCTTCTTTCTTTCTTCCTTCTTTCTTCCTTTCTTTTCCCTCCATCCTTCCTTCCTTTATTTTTCCTTACTTTGTTCCTTCTTTCTATCTTCGTTCTTCCTTCCTTCGATTCTACCGTCTTTCTTTCTCTCTTTCTTCTTGTTTCCTTCGTTCCCTCCTGCCTTTTTCCTTCCTTTCTGCCTCCCTCCCTGCCTTCTTTCTTCCTCCTTTCTTCATTCTTCCTTCCTTCCTGCTTTTCCCCTGCCTTCCTCCCCCTCTACTCACTTTGCTGCAGCGTCACATTATAGAAATCCTCATCGAACTCCTTGACAAAGATCCCCGTAAATGCCCGCTGCACATACAAATGCCGTCGCACCGGCACCGTCATCTTCTTCCCACGGTATTTCTTATATATAAGCAGCAAGTCCAATATCAAATCCTGTCCATGTATGGCATCCAAACGATGATATCCATACAGCAATTCCCGGAACTCAATCACACGTCCACGTTGACGGGAATAGTTGTTGATATTCTCCATCACCTCAGTGATGACATCCTCCAGGCCCTCTCGCATGGCCGAGTCAATCTTTTGCTTGGGATTCGCCGAGGTGGCCGAGTACAGGCTGCGGGCTATGAAGGACCAGTCCAGCAGATCGTTCGTACTGCCGGGCACAAATTTATTCAGCTCGGGACTAATGCCTGGAGGGGAGATAATGCATTACAAGCTGATTGGAATTACACGAATGAGGTGAATGCTAATTTCGAACTCCGATTACACCCAACCGAGTTGGCCCCTTAAAACTTCCATTTATTTCCACCTTGTGGCTCAGTTTGTATTCAACTGTCAACCGGAACAGGCAGGAAACGAGGAAGATGCTCAAGTTCCTGACACTAATCCAGCTGGTGGGCCTTCTCGTGGCCAGGAGCGATGATCTGGGGCCACGTCCTGGAGAGCATTACGCCAGCTACTGGCTGCAACAGGCCCAGGCACAGTTGAATGTGCGCTTGGAGCGTACACGCCAGGTGGTCAGTGATAAGCGCGTGGCACGCAACATCATTATGCTACTGGGCGATGGTCTCTCTCTGACCACCCTGACAGCGGCACGCATACTCAAGGGTCAACGCTTGGGGGAGAGTGGCGAGGAGAGCCAACTGGCCGTAGAGCAGTTTCCCTATTCGGGTTTCTCGAAAACCTATTGCATCAATCGACAGACAGCCGATTCGGCCTGCTCGGCTACGGCCTATTTGTGCGGTGTTAAAACCAATACGGGTACAGTGGGTCAAAGTGCCGATGGCGAGCAGGTGGAGTCCATTGCTCACTGGGCACAGGGTGCGGGTAAGGCTACGGGTTTGGTGACCACCACACGATTAACAGACGCCAGTCCAGCGGGAACGTATGCGCATGTAAGCAAACGCAGTGAAGAACTGGAGATAGCACGTCAGCTAATGGATGAGGAGCCGGGACGAGGACTGAAGGTGATACTGGGTAGGTTTTCGAATAGTTCTGCCTTATTGTGCTTTTTTCGTGTTGGTTCTTAATTAGTATAAGGTAAAGGTTGTTCATTTCACTGAACATGTTCATCTTATTCTTCTCTACTTGAAAATTTAGAAGTCACTGAACAAGAACCATTGAAAAAGAGTCACTAAAGAACGGGCACTGAGCCACAGGCTCTACACAACAGTCACTGAACAAGGGTCACTGAGTAAAATCACTGAAAATGAGTCAAAGAACAAATGTTCACTGAGTAAAAGTCACTGAACCGTAAGCACTGAGCAAGAGTCACTGAATAGCAGTCACTGAACCACAGGCACGGCTCCACAGGCGCTGTACAAGAGTCACTGAATAACAGGCACTGATAAAAGACACTTAAGAAGAGTCACTGAACAAGCATCGCTGGGGAAAGTCACTAAAAAAGAGTCAAGGAACAAAGGTACACTGAGAAAAAGTCGCTGAACAAGAGTCACTGCTCAATTAACACTGAAAAAGAGTCACTGAACAATAGGCACTGAACAAATGGCATTGAACAAGAGTCACTGAACAAGGGTTACCGAGAAAAGGTCAATGAACAAGAGTCACCTACTTAATTATTACTGAACAAGAGTCACAAAACAAGGATCACTAAGAAAAGTCCCTGAACAAGGGTCACTGAAAAAGGGTCGTTGAGAAAAAGGCACTGATCACTGATAAGCATGAATTTATAACACAAATAGAACACCTTTCGTTTATTAGTTTCAGTATTTTTCCCCAGACTGGTAGTCACAGTTCCTTTAGCACTTCTTATTCAAGATTTCATAAGGATACCTTATGATCCATTAACTGAACCTGTCCTTTTTAATGGCTGCATTCAGCTGTAGAGCTGTTAATAACTGATCAACTACTTTTATGGATCTTTCCAAGATGTTTTGTTTTTTTATCAAAAGTAAAATTTGTATATTTTTAAATATTCCTGCTGAACGTGTCCCTTTTCCTTATTTCTAGGCGGTGGTCTGGGTAAATTCCAGAGTGAACGTCAGGATGAACGAGATCTGGTTCAGGAATGGCTGCACAACCATCCCGATGGTTGTTATGCTCGCTCGCTGTCGGAATTGCACGATTGTCGTCACACCAATGGCTCTCTACTGGGTCTCTTCAGTGACAATCATATGGCCTATCATCTGGCCGCCACCAAGGAACAGCCACGTCTCTGTGAGCTGACAGCCACGGCCATTGAGCGTTTAGCTCAAAGTCCACAGGGTTATTTTCTGTTCATCGAGGGTGGACGCATTGATCATGGTCATCACGAGACGCGTGTGGGCTATGCCCTGGATGAGACGCTGGAGTTTGATGCGGCCATTGAAACGGCTGTCGATATGACCGATCCCAATGAGACCCTGATTGTGGTTACAGCGGATCATGCGCATACCTTAAGTATGGCGGGCTATGCCAAAAGGGGTACCTCTATACTGGGCATGGACGAGATTCAGCAGCTGGATGTGGATGGGGTGCAGTACAGCACCTTAAACTATGCCATAGGCAAGTGGCAGAGTCTGAACAAGGAGGGGAAACGAGAGAGTCCGGCCAAAACACTGAGCAAAAGTGAGTGGAGCTTGAGTAAACAGAAGTCGGGAGTTAAATATTTTCCCAATCCTTCCCTTCAGCTTCCTACACTCCCAGCTATATACATGGTCGCAAGGGTGTACACTCGGGTGAGGATGTGGCCATTTTTGCCCAGGGACCACAAGCGCATCTATTTAGCGGCGTTATGGAACAGAATCTGCTGCCACATCTGATGGGCTATGCCGGCTGCCTGGGTCAGGGTGTGACCCTGTGCCAACACGATGAAGTATAAACAATAAATCGCACTCACCCAGTATGTTGTGATCCTCGAAGTGTCGCTTGTTCGTCTCACCATCAGGCGATATGCTGGGCACCATGTAGGTGGCCTCATCAGGTATTTCCAGGTATTTAGACATGCGTTTGATGTCCCGATGTAGTAAAAGTGATTCCTGACGCAGCTCTTCGGCTTTGAGTCCCTGTTTTTGTTGGCAGAAGGGGAATAAGTTGGTTTCTTCTTACTTCTATACTTGGCTACTCACCTGTATATAGGAATGTAGGCGATACATAAGCGGTGCCTGCTTAATGGGATGCAAAGTGATGGCATTGTGGATTTCCTTGCGTTTCAGTTTACCCGTGTAGGCATTACGTCCGCTCGAATTGTGACGTAAAATGTATTGCATCTGAGGTGGGCGAAATTGTGGGGTAAAATGAGATACAAAGAGCGGTGTTTGAGGTACTACATTGCCATTGCATTGTCAGTATTTTTATCGTAAAGTATGCATCGCTCCTTTTTAAACCCATTTGAATGCTTTAAGCACCTCTTTATTCCTTTTTTTAAAACACAAACACCGCTTCATACCTAGTAAAGTACTATTGGCAATTTTAGTACTAAAAACACCGCTTTGTACCTATTTTGATACCATAAACACTGCTTCGTACCCATTTTAGTACTATTAGCACCGCTCTATACCTACTTTAGTACTTTAAACACCGCATCGTACCTATTTTGATACCATAAACACTGCTTTGTACCTATTTTAGTACTATAAACACTGCTTCATACATGTTATAGTACTATTAACACCGCAACACACCCATTTTAGCGGGATAAACACTTTTTTATACCTGTTTGAAGACCTTCATACCTATTTTAGTACTAAAAACACCGCATCATACCTATTTTGAAACCATAAACACTGCTTTGTGCCTATTTTAGTACTTTAAACACAGCTTTGCACCTATTTTAGCTCTATAAACACTGCTTCGTACATATTTGATACCACAAACACTGCTTCGTACCTATTTTAGTACTATACACAGTGCTTCGTACCTTTTTTAGCACTATAAACACCGCATCGTACCTATTTTGATACCACAAACACTGCTTCGTACCCATTTTAGTACTATTAGCACCGCTCTATACCTACTTTAGTACTTTAAACACCGCATCGTACCTATTTTGATACCATAAACACTGCTTCGTACCTATTTTAGTACTATAAACACTGCTTCATACATGTTATAGTACTATTAACACCGCAACACACCCATTTTAGCGGGATAAACACTTTTTTATACCTGTTTGAAGACCTTCATACCTATTTTAGTACTAAAAACACCGCATCATACCTATTTTGAAACCATAAACACTGCTTCGTGCCTATTTTAGTACATTAAACACTGCTTTGCACCTATGTTAGCTCTATAAACACTGCTTCGCACGTATTTTAGAACTCTAAGCACCCCATCGTACCTATTTTGTTCCCCTAAACACCGCTTCATTTCTATTTTAAAACCACAAACACCGCTTCATACCTATCTCAATACTATAAACACCGCTCTAAGCCGATTTTAGTACTAGAAACACCATATTATATCCATTTTTTGAGGTATTACAATTGGCTGCTGAGCGGTGCTCGCCTATTTCTAGTTTTCTATAACTTTTTGCACTCACCTCATAATTCCATGTACACGGTATACCGGCAAACTTTTGCACACAGCGTCCCACCTCCACATCCTCGTGTGTGCTATACAAGTTCTTCAGACACGTGGGTATATGCGGTGCCACTCGCCTCAGTGTCTCGCTACTCAGTATCACTCCCGGTCCGCCCATGCAAAAGTTCTCATCAAACTCCAGCGACAGCAAACCAAACTCCTCGCTATTCCCCTTGCCCGCCTGACCAATGAACTGCGGCTTCGAGCTATCTATGGAGCGCAGAAAACGTTCCAATTTGTCCGGTTCCATATAGACATCATCGTCTGCTCGTATAAACCACTCGAAACGATCAATATAATGCTCATACATATAGTACAGCATCATAAATGACTTCTTTTGCGGCGGATAACGATCGTCGACATTCTTCAGCCCCACCACGGGCAATTCATCCGAATAACTGCCCTCCGAACTGAAAAAGGCTATACGGCCGGGCACCTCTTTGCCCCACGTATCGTACACGGCACGTGCACGTCCCTCGAGGAAACTTTTGGCCGTCATAACGCCCACAAAGACCAAATTCCTCTGAGAATTGTGTATGGTATCCTCATCGTCGAGACCAATTATTTCTTGGGGTGTCTTCAGATTTGTGGACTTGATGCTGCAACGCTTCACAATCTCCAGGGCGCGATAGTTTTTGAGTACGGTGCCAATGCAGAGGCCCAAGACAATGCCAAAGCAGGCTATGATGAGCGTTTTACGCTTGGTCATCGTGTGTTGCAGCATTATGGAACGTGCGCATAGGGCAAGGGCGGAGAGTGCGGGCTGCTAAAATGAAATGGAAAATCAGAGAAATAAGTGGGGGAATAAACTAATTGAGTAAAAAGGCACGCGTCATGACGCGTGGGCATATTTTTAATAAAAATAAAAGAGACAACCAGAAATATGAACTACTTTCAAATGCAACCGTCACTTTTAACAACTTATATATCGTATTCTAAGTTCTTAGCTCAAACCAGTACTGAGTTGTGGCGACGAACCACTTTTCAATCAGTTTCAGAACCAGTTTTGAACCGAAAAAAGTTATCTTAAACAAATTTCTAAGTCAAACATCAAATCTTCTGTTTATATGTTAAATACTTTCGTAAAAGTAACTCCGAACCGCTGTGAACCACTTGTTTCAAACTGGTTCGATAACTTTTTTGAACCAGAAAAGTATCAAACTTCACTTTAACAAGCCTTACATATAATTTTAGGTTCGTTGCTTAAATATTATCTTATAAATGCCTCTGAACCACTTTTGAACCGCTCTTTCTAAGCAGGTTCGGAAGCGGTTTTAAATGTTGAGCTTTATAGGACTACTTTATATACCAAATCTTGGGTTCATAGCTTAAGTAATTACTGAGATATGCCTCCGAACCACTTTTGAACCGCTTTTTTAAAGCAGGTTCGTAGACGGTATTGAGCAAGTAAAATACTTAACTACACTTCAGCAGCCCATATATACCAAATATAGAGTTGGTAGCTTAAATAGTTTCTCAAAAATGCCTCTGAACCACTTTTATAAGCTGGTTCGGAATCGGTTTTAAATGTTGAGCTCTATGGCACTACTCTTTATACCAAATCTTAGATTCATAGCTTAAGTAACTACCAAGATATGCCTCCGAACCACTTTTGAACCGCTTTTTTAAAGCAGGTTCGTAGACGGTATTGAGCAAGTAAAATACTCTAAACCAAGCCAGCAGGCTACATACACTAAATCTTAGGTTCATGGCTTCGATAGATTCGAAAATATGCCTTTGAACCACTTCTGAACCACTCTTATAAACTGATTCGAAAGCGGTTTCAAATGTTAAGCTTTATGGCACTAGTCAATAAACCAAATCTCAGATTCATAGCTGGAATATTTAATGAGAAATGGCTACGAACCACTTTTGAACCACTTTTCTTAAGCAGATTCGTAGACGGTATTAAGCGTGTAAAATACTTTACTCCCTACCATTAGCCCATATATATCAAATTTCAAGTTTTGTAGCTTCAATAGTTTCAAAAGAAATGCCTCCGAACCACTTTTGAACCACATGTTCGGCATCAGCTTTGATGCATAAAACTGCTTAGCCAGTAGCTGATACGTATCGATTATAAACCCCTTCCTAATCACAATTTTCAACTGAATCTGAACTGAGAGAAAGATCATTGAACGCCCAAAAGGCAGATAAGACTATGAAATAGTCTGCCCTAAAGTATCTCTCATATTTTGCAGTCTTTTGTAGGCCTTATCACATAACTGATAACCGCACACACAAACTTGTCTACTGTAGAAAGAGAGAGAGAGAGCGCGAGACCTCCAAAATGGGGAAATTGAGGTATTATCAGAGATACAAACAAACAAACAAACAAAAAAGTTGCATAATTAAAGAGTTGGACTGAAAGACCTCGCCTCAACACCACCAGCCAGAGAGCATGCCAATTCCCATCCCATCGTGTGCTGCTCCACTTTTTTGCCTTTGATTTGGTACAAACCAAATAGTTTTCTGAGCTGTTTGTTTATTTAATTAGCATTTCTGTGCATATGTGGAAAACACGTCAGTTCTACACAAAAAGAAAAAGAATTCTAAACCGTAAGGTGTCGCTTTTTCTCCCCCTAGCAGATACCCGCCCCCTTTCCCCGTCTGCGGTTACAATCTATACCAATTTACGGTCGGGCAATCTAAATTTAGCAGCTGCCTCCGCTCCAGCGTTTATTTCAATCTCAGCTCAAGTACTCGAATCGTATGGGGGTAAAGTGCTTTAAAAGACACTGCCTGATGCTTAACTAATACTTAGGCAAATGTGCGAGTGTGTGTGTGTGTGTGTGTGTGCGAGCGAGTCAAATGGCAAACAATTCCAAGGAAAACCTTGCCCAGGCAATAGTCAAATATGTGTGTATAGGTAAGAAAACATTAAGCAGGCACCGAAGTTGGCTAGAAAATTTGAAGATGATATTTCCGATGAGGGGTCAAGCTATAATTAAACCGGTTCAGAAGTGGTTCTGTGCCATGTTTCACTCATTCAGGTGAAAATGTGCTCCGAACCTGTTCAAAAAAACTGGTTTGGAGTCATATTACATATATGATTTGAGCTGTGAACCTCAAATTCATTTAAAGTGTAGAAGTAGAGTTCGATGTAACACAGGTTCAGTACCGGTTCCGAATCTACTTAGAAATACTGGTTCAAAAGTGGTTCTGAGACACTCACCAGCTAAAAAATTCATCGTTTGGCTGGGTACTATGAAGTAAGATCTCTTTTGGTTCAGATCTAAATGGTTTAAAACTATTTTGTAGCCATTTCTTTCATTTTATGTAAGATATATACTTAAGGTATATAAGATATTTGACTTGGTTTTTTGTATAGAACTTCTGTTTTCGAAACAAAACTGGGTTTGAACCTGTCTTAAAAAGTGGTTCGAAGCCTTATCTCCTTAAGAACTTAAGCTGTGAACCTGAAATTTGGTTTATATGGGCTGTGGGTATAGAGTTAAGTGTTTAACTGGCCTAGTACCGTTTCCGAACCCGCCTTAAAGAAGTGGTTCGGAAGTGGTTCAGAGCAAACTTACAGTTAATAATTAAGCAAAGAACCTACAATTTGATGTTTTACTTAGTTATTTGCAAAGGATTTACTATTTCGGACTAGTATAGTGTCTGAACCAGTTTTTAAAAGTGGTTCAAAAGTGGTTCATTGCCCTAACTCAGTAATGCTTCAAGCTTTAAGCCTGAAATTTGATAAGTAGGTTATTTGGATCGAGCGGAACACTTTGTAAAAGTTAAATACCCTCTCCGAACCTATTTAAAACAAGTGGTTCAAAAGCGGTTCATCTCCCTAACTCAGTAATACTTCAAGCTTTGAAGCTGAAATTTGATATGCTTGTTAGTTGCCTAGAGTGGGACACTTTTTAACAGTTAAATACCGTTTCCGAACCTGTTCAAAAAAAGTGGTTTACAAGTGGTTTATCACCCTAACTCATTACTGCTTAAAGCTTTGAAACTGAAATTTGGTAGGTATGCTATTTGCCTACAGTGGAACACTTGGCAAAAGATAAATACCGTTTCCGAATCTGTTTCGGAAAAATGGTTCAAAAGTGGTTCGTAGACATATCTCAGTAACATTAAGGGCTTTGAGCCTCAAATTTGGTATTAAAGTGCTTAGCACTGTGCTTAACAGTTAACAGGTTCAATATTGTTTCCAAAACTGTTAAAAAGTGGTTCAGAGCCATAGTTCAGTATTACTACCAGCTTTTAAGCTCATATTTAAGGTTTGTCATGGTAAAATAAAGCTATTTGTTTTTCCGGTTCAAAACTATGTTCCGAAGCGTTAAGAAAAAGGGGTTCAAAAGTGGTTCGGCCTCAAATCTAGCCAATGATTTGAGCTAATGACCTGAAATTTGGTATATACATTGATAATTCAAAGATTTTTATGTTTCTGTAACAAAACTGGCTGCGAAACAGTTTTTTACAAAAAGTGGTTCAAGACCACATGTCAAAAACTGTATGAGCTGGAACTTTAAAACTTGGTATTTAGGTTTCTTGTATAGAGATAGTTATTTTGAACCGACTAAGAGTAACTTGCCATTCTGCAGGGTTAAAAACTAGTTTCGACCAAGTGTTCCAGTTGGGAAATTGGTCTTAAGTAGGCTTCAATTTGTTAAAAACTGGTTCAGAAATAAGTTTAGTAGGGTCTTACAAGTTGAAACAAGTGGAATGAAAGAAAGTTGATTAAACTTGAGACTTGAAACTTGAACAAACTTCGACTATTTGAAAATGAAATCATTTTGGAATTACTGGAAATATTTTCCACTCGATTTCTTCTCATTTTTACTGCCCATTTCGCAAACAAACAAACAAACACACTCACACACACACTTAGCATGTGTGACCGCCTCCCTTTTGTGCCCAGACACAAACCTGTGTGTACTAGCCAACTGTTTGACTCACCTGTTGATTCTGTGTGGCACGTTTCTGTTTGCAATTGGCCAAGCAACAATTTTGTAGATTTTATGCCAAAAATTTTTGCATTTTCAACTTAAAACAAGGCATCCAACTGTTGACAATTAAACGCCGCTGGGGCAATTAATGTTGAATAACACACACACACTCACACGCGGCCAAACACACACACTCACTTGTGTGTGTGTGTGTGTGTTTGTGTGCTTGCATACGCTCTTTAAATTGTTACGACAATAAGTTCACAAAGGTCGAGAAAAAAATACTTGTTAATAAATTTTTGTATAAATTTCACTTTTATTTTAGCTGATGAAACAAATTTCGCTTTTTTGTTGGTTTTTTTTTTAGGTGGTGGTGGTGGTGGTGGTATCGGTGGTGGTGTGATTCCTTTTTGCCTCGTTTTGCCACAACAAAAAAAAAATAGTAAAAAAAAACGTCAAAAAACGCTGAATTCTGTCGAAGAACTAAACCGAGAATGAGCGACCGCCAGAGTTGGAAACCATTGCCCCGACGACTTGTTGTTCACAGAGAGAAAGAGAGGGAGAGAGCGCCGGAGAGAGAGCACTTTAAGGCAGCTACGCACAAGCCCACCTCTGCTGTTGTCTGTAAAAGTATCTCTCAGATACGCGTCCGTCGCTCTGCCGCCTCAGCCGGCAGCTGTCTTGTCGAAAGGTAGTGATGAGGCGAGCGTGCACACCGGTGAGTAATGCCCAAAGATCTAGCGCTAGGGAATACGGTAAACAGTTTCAGTTAAATATTTGTTTAGATTTTTACCGATTTGTTCTACGGTCCTCGCCATGCGTCACGCCTCAGGGCCACATGTGTTTAGTTTAACTTTAAGGGCTTGTTTTTTTTTTGCTAATTTCTGGGGAATTAAGTTGAGCAAAAGAAGCAGCTGGTACATAAGTTTTTTTAAGTGATTTTTGTCTTGCTTCTTTTTTTTTGGATCAGAATTCAAAATTTGTGAAAGTGGGCCAATGTTTTCAGTTTGTTTTACTACCAGGTTGCGGTCTTGGCTAGGGGAGGCTTTTTCGTATAACAGTGTAGCAGCCTTTTCGACGAGGTTCGTGTCTAGGCTAAGATAGTTTCTGACTTGTGTGAGGCTTTTAGGCGAAATGGTTCAAATAAAATAAGTGGAGTTGAGAGTACTTATACTTAATCTCTTGCTTCGATTGTCTCACACGACTAGAGTTGCTTTAAGTAGCTATTAAACACGAATTGCCGAGTATAAGAGCTAAATGACTCAACTCTGTTAAGAAGTGGAGCTAAGAGTTCTTATACTCGATGTAATACTTGAAAGATCTTTAGCTAATCGGTGGCAAGATATGAAAATACTAAGGGCGAAGGGATTCTGAGAGAAAAGCCTGTAAAGAGAAGAGCAAGAACAGACTATGATTCTTCTATCTTTAATTCTCTATGGAAAGTAAGGCAAGACAGTGGCAGAGATATACAGAAAAATCAAAATAAAATGCGGATAAAAAAAGGAATATAAGACTTAAGAGGTCTTAGAAAGAAAGAAGGCATGAAAGATTGAAAAAGAAAGTCATAAATTCAAAAAATAAGAACTCCGAAAGAAAGCTGACAAAGCGACAATAGATAGAAGGAAGAATGCAAGTAGAAAGGATAAAGATTGTAAAGATACAATCAAATTTGCATCAGCCACGAGGTAAATTTGACACAGTATTTTCTTTGTGCTAGTTTATGTTTCTTCCTTTATTCCTTGGTTCAGAGCTAAGAGCCGGGAGTAATAAGCTTTCAGCGAGAGCTGTTAGAGTAAAATTCGCCATATTCTTCAACCGATTCTGCCTTGATTGTAACCAAATTACCCTGAAACTGCAATTGTAGTATAATAATATCAGCTGATCACTCAGTTCGGTTATTATAACAGACTTTCCAACTGGGTTTAAAGATAGTTCTTTCAATTACATGTAGCAAGGCCACATTTTCGGATCTTCCACAATTATACCACTATTATCCTTCTAAGGAACTTTGATTAGATTCTAAAATAACATTATTTAGCTGCACAGAGGGAAAAAACCAAGAACATTGGACTCAAAGTGAGAACATTCGGTGTCAAAAACTAATCTTGACCGGATTTTCTCACTTCAAGAACAATTTCTCACTTCGAGAACTTTTTTTGAGAACGCAAAGTCTTGATGTGAGTTGAAATGTTCAGTTTTTGACTCAACTTAAAAAAAAAATTTTAGGTCCAGAGGCGTCCAGGGACCCCCAGATACCAGGGGCGGCGGCCAGCTCCAGTCCGGAGAACCCAAGTCCAAAAGTCCAATTCCCTTTCCAAGTCTGTATATTGTCTTGTCCAATTCCAGCTCCAAGTCCGCAGAGACACCTCCCCCCGCCTTGTACAACACCCCACCTGCCTTAGATAATTAAATTAAAGAAAGAAACATTTTTCGGACTTACTGGGAGTAGAGCCCCAGACCCCCGCGCGCAACGACGCGACGGCGGACGTGTTAGCTCGCTAGGCTATTGCCCACTTCTGCATCCGCACGTCTGAATGGCTACTTATACATTTCGGTGATGAGCTGAATTGTGCTCATTTCGAGAACATTCGGTACATTTGTTCTCAAAAATTTGAGAGAACATTCTGTGCTTCTGAACACGGGTTTTCCCTCTGTGTGGGTCTTAGGTTTTTGACATTTATGTTGACATTTGAAAGCAAACCTAGATCACTTAAGCTTCTTCTTTTACTGCAAGCTTGAGAGTTCATTTGTCTGTATACTGCTTACCCATCTATTGCACTATTACTAGAAAGTACCTGAAGAAGTTAACAATTTACAGCAATAAATCTCTATTAGATGTGGAAAAGAGGAACAAAGGAGGAAGTGGAAGATAAAGCTCAAGAAGAATAAGAAAAAGAGAAGAGAAAGTCAAGAGCAAGTGGACGAAAAAGAACAAGAAGAATAAGAGAAAGATAAGACGAAAAAAAAGGAGTCAAGTATAAGAAGAGAGAGAGAATTAGTAAAGAGAAGAGAGCCAAAGCGAAAGACATACAAGGAAAATCGAAAAGTAAGAACCATTCGTCTCAGTTGCAAGTGTCGTCGTCCCAAACACAAAACAAGCACCAAAAAGATAAAGGAAAGATGAAACATAGAGAAGCGGCAAAGAAGTGCTAAAAAAGACGCATTTCAACCGATGACAAGGTACATTTGCATACTTGAGTAAAACGTTCATAATAATCATTCATTCATTCAAAAAAATAAATAATAAATAAGAGAAAAAAATGGTAGAAAAATGTAAACAAAAAATCTGTGTTCAATTAATGCGGCAGCCAACAAATAATGAATTATGCAAATGTGCGCCCGATGTTCTGCTCCGTGTAAATTACAACTAACACTATAAATTTTTGCATTTCGCCATTAGCTAAAATGCCATCATAAATTTTGTAGGCAAAATATAATCGAACACACACACACACACACACACACATTAGAGTGGGTGAAATTCCTGAGAAGAATCGGGGGGCGGGGGGTGGCTCGTTGAATTTCAATGATGCAAACTAAAGTGAGAAAAGCTTTCAATTGATTTTAAATGTGAAAAGTTGATATGCAAATCAATTGTTGCTTACTTTATTTATTATTTATTTATCTATTTTGCTGTCGTGTTTGTTGTTGTTGTTGCTGCTGGCATATAAACTTAATCTTTAATAAATGGGAACATTTAACAGCCCACAAGTTTGCAAGTGGTGGCTTTCCAACCATTAAAAGCACATTAATCAATTGTCCTCTCGATTGGCAAGTAAAAAATCTGCCCTAAACACCGATTAATCAGTTGAGGAATTCTCCCCCCTCCTAAAGGTATGCATACAAATGCAAATATGTCGATATCCAATCTCGTATGGATTGCTCTCCAAAGACCAGTGGCAATGGGACATGGGACAGACTGCGAGCACAAAACCCATTTAACAAATGCTCCAATTAGCATTCGTAGGCGGACTCAAGAGGTCGCTATTTGTGCTGCGTGTAAGTTGACATGGTGGCGGGGTGGCAAGGGGGGGAGGCGTACACAAATTTCGCAAAACTAAAAAGGGGCAGGCGGGGCGGCCGGTGTTACAATAATCACAACTAGAGGGACTGGCCTAGACTTTTGGTTCGAAAGCCGTTGGGTTGATACTCTAAACGGGCCAAGCATTTGGTTATTGTTTCCGTTTCAAACACTGGCCGGCCCTTGGAGCCGGATGACAATCAATGGAAGGCATTGCAATCATAAGAATATGTAGAAAAGCAGCATTAAATCATATTAGACTGAAGTTTGTTGTCTTAGGCAGAGTCGGTGGTGCCTACCTAGATCATTTTCCTCTGCTGAAATGCTGGGAAATGATTCATCAAGAGCTTAAAGTATATCAATACATCTATATTGGAATCTTTCTAGTCTCTCTTGGTGGCAAACTTTTACTATGTCTTAACTCTCTTTGATATGATTCTAAGCTACCATTTCTTAGCTGTAAAATAAGCCACACTAAACATTTCTGCTGTTTTTTTAAGCTAAGGTATTATATTTTTTTATACAAGTGCTTAAAATGACATTATTTTGTATCGCCCTTAGGTAAAACTTGGTTATTGTTGAACATTTCAAAAGAAGTCAATGTAAGGGACGAGCCTGGCATTGCATAACTTTGGTCAGCGGTTAAAAGGGAAAGAACACGAGCAAAGGCACTGCAAGGTAATTTTATCAAAACTCAATCTAATATCAAAACATACCTTAAAACTCAGCAAGAGGAAGTCCTAACCCACCCACTGTACCCGCCCACATATTTTCGCCAAGTCACGATATATATACATATATATACGATATATCTTTAGCGCATATTTTACCGAGGCGATAAATCGGATATCGAATATTTTGTACTGGATTTTTTTCGGTGATTGTTTTCGAATTTTATAATTTTAGATAAATAGAACAGAAGGTAGCATCTACGACCACCTAAAGTATATATATATTCTTGATCAGTACGATGAGCTGAGTTGATATAGCTATGTTCGTCTGTTTCTTCTGTATCTCCTCCGTCAGTTTGAAAGCTATCTTCACCAAACTTTGCTCGAAGTCTTTTAAGACAAACACGCTGCACATTTGTTGGAACCGGCCGGATCGGATGACTATAGCATATAGCTGTCATAGGAACAACAGGTCGAAAAACTAGTTTTAGTAAGAAAAACTTCTTTGTTTTTAAGGGAAACGCCACCAAACTTTGTATATCTTAGTTTGCTATGCTTTACCATGATTTTACCAATTTTGGTCGAAATCGGACTTCTATATAGTAAAGCTGTCATACAAAATTAGAGTCTGAAATGTGGTCTTAGTGAGAAAAACTTTTTTCTTTTCCATCGAAACGCCACCAGATTTTGTATTTCTTAGTTTGCAATGCTTGGCCATGATTCCACAAAGTTTGATCGAAATCAGGCAACTATATGGAGTAGCTGTCATAGAAAAGAGAAGTCGGAAAAGTAGTCTTTTTTGTTTTCCATGCAAATGTCCTTAAAATTAGCTTTTAGTTATTTAATAAGCTTTTACACAATTCTACAAAGTGTTGTCAAAATCAGTTGACTATAGCATATAGCTGTTATAGGAACGATCGGTCGAAAATGAAGTTTTAGTGAGAAAAACTTTTTTGTTTTTCATGCAAACATCTCCAAACTTTGTAGTTCTTAGTTTGCTATGCTTTTTCATGATTCCACAAGGTTTGGTCGAAATCGGACATCTATATAGTATAGCTGTCATACAGAATTAGGGTCTGAAAAGTAGTCTTAGTGAGAAAAACTTTTGTGTTTTTCAAGGAAATGTGCTTAAAATTGGCATTTATATATTTGATAGGCTTTCACACAATTCTACAAAGTTTTGTCAAAATCGGTTGACTATAGCATATAGCTGTCATAGGAACGATCGGTCGAAAATGAAGTTTTAGGTAAGAAAAACTTTTTTGTTGTCAATGGCAACGCCTCCAAACTTTGTATTTCTTAGTTTGCTATGCTTTTTCATGATTCCACAAGGTTTGGTCGAAATCGGACATCTATATAGTATAGCTGTCATAGAAAAGTAAGGTCTTAGTTAGAAAAACGTGCTGCAAGGGTATATAAACTTCGTTGACGCAGTTAATTTTCCTCTACTTCTTTTATCTTAGATTCGGTGAACTAATTTTTGAACCCAAAATTTTTGTTTTCATTGGTAAATAACTGAATGAAACGGATTCGAACCACTGAACCGAACCTTGTCCAGAATTTCAAAGGCTTGTCGCCTTGATATTCTGTAGTGCTTTGCAGCTTCAATCCCTTGATATCCTTCAATTTCAGTATACATTTTGTTGTAATAGCCGTCAACCCCATTCTTCTGTTAGGGTATTCCATCCATAATCAGACCCATATTCAAACTTCATTGTTGTTGTTGCCGTTGTCACGACATTTAGCTAAATTATGGCCAGCTTCACGTTGACGTTGTCTCGGCTGCTGACCAAAACGAGGACAGTGGCTTTTGATTGTTTCTTTTGGCCGTGCCCCACCACCCGTGCCGGGCGAAACGCGTTTGTTGTCAATCAGTTGAGCGGCGGCAGCTGTTTTCGGCGGGGGCGTATTGCATGTGTAGAGGGGAGGCGTAGTCGACCCCAAAAATAAAAGAAAAAAAAAGCGACACGCGCCACCAAAGCAAACTGCATGCATGCCACTTGGACTTGACAAATTGTGAGCAACATTTACAATTGAAACAATTTAATCAACCCAGAGAAGCCGGACAAACGGTGGCAAATCAACTGAGAAGGCGTCGGCGACGCTGAGTTGCACACACAAACAAACAAACAGACAGACAAAACGAACTGCTGACAAATTGCCGTGTGGAGTGGCCACCAGATTTGGGCTTGTGGGCAGCTGCAACAGCCTTTTGGCCCAATCTCTGGCCACTCCAAAACAAAGCCTGGAATGCTGCTTCCTGCTCACCTTATCTGCCTCTTAGTTGTCTTTAATTAATGACTCGGTGAGGTAATCAATTTGTAATTTAATTTGCAATGCTATTTACATAGCAATTGATTTTGATTGTTGCGTTACAATTATACCCAAAGCCCCTCCGGCTGGTCTGCGTCCACAGCTCACATCTCCACAGCTCTGAGAGTGGCTTTTGCTACGATTGCATACGATTTGCATGGCATTTGGTTAGAGCGGAACATGTTTCCACATTTGCTGCTGCTGCTGCTGCGGGGGTGTGGGAGTTGGGCGGGGGTGGGGGTTGTCGCCTTTGTATCATAAATAAAAATAGATAAAATTCCACACACACACACACACGCCGAAAGGTGTTAAATGCAACCGCGCACCATTTGGCATCATCGCCTCCATTTTAATTCAATCAAACTGAAATATTTGCTAGATTTTCGCCAGTCTCTCACCCTTTGGCCAAATCGGTGGCGATTAATTGGCGCATTTTGTTGATGTTTATTGAATATTATACTGAAGTTGATGGCTTTCGGCTTGACAAATTGGTTTCACACTTGGCCCACGCCACAGCCGCCAAAACGACGGCTTTCATTCATGACCAACGCCCACCTTTAGCCATGCATTTCAATTTCGGGTTCGGTTTTGGCTGTTGGTTTTTGGTTTGGCCTGCATTTATAATTAGTTCCAAATTTGTCGACCAGATTTGTTTGGCCCGTTTTTATGGCCACGTCCAGTTCCAGTTTTGTGAGCAGCAACTGTTTTGCTTCTCTCAACTAAAAAACATAGCAAAAAACAAAACAAAAGTCTGGCCATTCAATTCATAAAAATGTTACGGACATTTTTTGTGTTTTGTATCAATTGGAGCATGGAATTTGGCTGGGAATTGTGAGGGGAGCAGGTAGGGTTGGATTATGAGTAAGCGAAATCTCCGGGCTTACATACTTAAAGTGTAGAACTGCTTAAGGGAACAAGTGAACAAACTGAGCAATCAAACTAGGACTGTACTTCACTTGTCGAGAACTCATCTGAGTCAGTTTACTATGAGTTGGCTGCCCAAAATCACTTAAGAGAACTCAGATAGTCTACTTCTAATGCAGCTTCTCATATATTTTTGTTCTTCTTTTCAGTTTGACTATCACACTTGTCTGATATCGCATTTAAGAAACTTGAGATGAGATATCAGACAAGTCAATAAACAGCTTAAGCAAGTGAGCAACTGAGCAAGTGAACTACTGAGTAAGTGAACAAGTAAGCAATGTTAACTGAACAAGTAAACAACTGAGCAAGTCAAGAATTAAGCTAGTGAACAACTGAGCAGCTGCTCAAAAATACAACTAATACAAGTGAATAACTGAACAATTGAACATCTAAATCTGAGCAACTAAGAATGTGAACAACTGAGTAAGTGAATAACTGAGCAAGTGAACAACTGACCAATTGAAATACAAAGCGAGTGAATAACTGAGCAAGTGAACAACTGAGCAAGTGAGTAGCTGAGCACGTGCACAACTGAGCAAGTGAATAACAAAGCAGTCAACAACTGAGCAAGTGAACTAATAAGCAAGTGAACAACTGAGCAATGATAACTGAAAAACGAAAGAAACAATGAGTTGAGCAATAATCAACTGAACAAGTGAATAACTAAGCAATTGAACAACTAAGTTGGTGAACAAATGAGCAAATGATCAACTAAGAAAGCGAACAATCGACCAAGTAAACAACTGAGTAAGTGAATAACTGAGCAAGTGCAACACTGATAAAGTAAATAACAAGCAAGTGAATAGCAAAGCAAGTTAATATATGAGCAAGTGAACAACTGAGTAAGTGAACAGCTAAGCAAGTGAATAACTGAGGAAGGTGTACAACTAAGCAAGTGAGCAATTGAGCGCGAAGAGCTGAACAACTGAACAACTTGGCAAGTGAAGAACTGAGCAAGTGAAAAACAGAGCAGGTGAATAACTGAGCATGTGAACAATTGACCAAGTGAGCAACAGAGCAACTAAATACCTGAGCAAGTGAACAACTGATAAAGTTAAAACAACGCAAAAACATATAGTTAATAACAAAACAAGTAAATAAAAAGGCAAGTAATTAAATGAGCAAGTGAACAACTGAGCAAGTGAACAACTGAGCAAGTAAACAACTGAGCAAGTAAACAACAGAGCAAGCGAATAAATGAGCAAGTGAACAACAGAGCGAGCGAATAAATGAGCAAGTGAACAACTGAGCAGGTGAATAACGGAGCAAGTAAACAACTAAGAAACTGAGCAAGTAAACAACTGAGCAACTGAACAATTGGGTAAGTGAACAATGTTTTTCTAGTTTTCGTTTTAAAAATGGGGATAAAGGAGATCATAAAGTGGTTCAAATGTATGTAACAGCCAGTAGGCAGCATCTCCGATCTCCATAAAGTATATACATATAATATATTCTTGATCAGTATCAGACGAGTTGATATAGCCAAGTCCGTCTGTCTGTCCGTATGAACGCACAGATCTCAGAGATGGTAGAAGATAGAGGTCTGAAGTGTATGGGAAAGCAAATACTTATACTGGCAGCCAGTTAAAGTTGATTTTCATTTTATGCCACGCCCACCTAAAAAACCTCATTACTTCCACAGTTTTAAAGATGGATGGTTCGCACCTTCTAGACATATTTTGTAATCAGAATTTATTATCGGAAGATCGGATGAATGGTTGTCGAGCTATGATCCAAAGACTGTTGGCTGCTGTAGCGCAGTAGGTGCGCTGCTTTCAGCTGATCAGAGACTTTAAGGGGGTTTTCCCGTGATTGGGGTTGTTTTTTTTTAGGTTTTAATGGATATACTTTGATATTTTCCGACTGATTGCCTCCGAGTCGAATCTGTGGACCGCAAGGCCAAAATTTAGATAGTTTTGTGGTATCAAATTGATGTGGTTGGTTGTCAAAAGACTGCCCCTTCTATTTAATAAGCAAAATCTCTCAATCTCTGTGCTGGTTGTTGTTGCTGCTGTTGTTGTTGTTGTTGTTGGTTGTGTCGTTGGCCAAAGCAAATGAAATCGAATAATTAAATATTGGCATAGTCACACCTTGTTGACAATTATTGACAGGCTGATTGGCAAACAAATGAATACGTCGCCATTTGTCTACACCACCACCGCCCCCCCCCCCCCCCCCCCCTCCCCCACCCCTTTACGAATGGCATAGAGTAGGGGCGCGGTCGCTGGTGGGCGCGTCCAAGCGGCAGCACGACATTTGGTGGTTTGGGGGCAGGGTGGGTGTGACTGCTGCCGGCTACCAACACACACAGGGAGAGAAGGAGAGAGAGAGAGAGAGGAGGTAGCATCGCCCAGAAGAAGAGATGCCAATCTCAACTGCCAGCTCCAAACAAGGCCTCAACTCTGGCGTTGGCGTCGTCGTCGTGTTGACAGTGTCGGGATGATGGCATCTCTTATATGGCAATTCCTACGGCGCTTTTGCCATTTGCATTTTGGCCAGAATCGGCTATCGGCAATCAGAAATCAAAATTCAGTTAACGGCCATCAATTAAATGGGAATTGGGCAAACCTTTGCCAAACCCAACAGCCTCCCCTTTGGACAACAATTAATAAGAGTCATTTCCCACTTTTGTTTTTTGTCTGTGTGTGTGTGTGTGTGTTAACTGATTGCATGCAAATGCGTTAAAAAAAAAAGGGTCAAATCATGTTGACACTCATGTCGCCGGCTAATTGCTCCAACAAGCAAAGCTCTCTGCTCACTGCAAATTGCCACAACACTGGCGAGGCCAGGCGAGAGATCATCATGGGACTAGAGGTGGGGGGGGAATAATCCCAACTAGGAAATTAATTTGATGAGCGGTTTTTTGTAGAAGGTTGTGTTTGCCTATTGGGCAGAGTGGGATCAGAGTGATCCCGGTTGAAAAATTGGAATATTCTTATCATTTGGACGTGTTGTGGTGTAAGTTTTGTCTAAGAAGACACCAGATTCAGTAGAAGCCACCCTTTCTGTAAGCTGGGAAACATCTTTAGACCCTCTGACACACTTACAGCAGCACTTCACTCAGTTCTAGTGATGCTACATATAAAATGAATCAAACTTTGGCCGTTACGCGGTATTTTATAGTCGGAAATGAGTGACTTTCAGTTTCTTTTGGAGCACCTCGACCCTTCTACGTATATTTATCACGAATTCTAAGTATTTGGTCGCTTTCGACACACCAATAAGAAAAAAAGTTCTTCAAAGTGCTGTCTACTTTTTGTACTTTTGGCTTAAAGCCCCTGGGTAGACCAGTCTCCAGGTGTAGTAAAGTCTTTAGGTGTATTAACACTATGTGTAGTCAGCATAACCCCTCACCTTGCTTGTGCAGAGGCGTACACAGGGGGAGAAAAGGTTTTAGAGGCTAAAACCCACCAACCCGCCGCCCACTGAACGTTTGAGAAGTTGCCATTATGTTAGAAAATTGCATGTTTCTTAATCTTTCGATTGACTTGTACAATCCTTAGAGCAATAGGTACCAAATCACATTTTATTATGCGCAAACATGCTGTCCTTGCTGATATCTATCTCAAGAGGCATGATTTTCTGTTTGCGCAGTGCGCAGGATTTGGACGAGTTTGATCTCTCACGGCTTTCACAGTTTAATCCATCAGAATCCCACGATACTTTTGATGCAGAAATATAGCATAAAGTTTAGGTTCGGTAGTTCCGGCTGACCCCAGATGGGGTCACACATATACCTTAAGGTTCTTAATGATTAGTTGGGAGGATCTTTGCTGTTTTGGCGAATGCCAATAACTGTTTTGGGGGCCTCTTGGCAGAAGTTTTAATCTTATCGTGTGCAATTGCTGGGCAGCTACAAATGAGTTGTTCTAGAGTTTCTGTGACGCCATGTTCCATGCATTTCCTGCAGGTATACTCTGTCGTTCTAAGCGTTTGCTAGGCAGTCTCTCGTTAGTATGCCTATGAGCAGTCTACAGTCTCTTCTTTGGAGCTGTAGCGGATAGTGCATGAGTTTTTTTTTATATAGAATAAAGGTCACTAGTCGAATAGTCAACAAGTTGGAGTGCATGTGTTCACTGGTTGAATAGAGTGTGAAACAATTAAGACTACTAGTTATACTGATCAGCCTTATTCTGCATCCACCGCAGCTTCCCTACATAGTTAGCCTCATTTTTGCCATTTCGATCTACAATCCTGTTCCGGTTTTCACATTCAAGGGGTTACAGGGGTTGTGGTTAAGGTTAAGAGCTGTCTTCTTCATACAGTCTTCCAGCTGTTGAAACACTGCATCCTGTGTAGAAGTAGCTGGTTGGCAAACTGTTTAATGCTTTTCAAATGTCAACAAAAATGTGCATGGAGACACCCTCAATTGCTCATACTCATATCGTAGGTACATAGAGTATAATAAGTTTTTACAAAAGTATGTAACAGCTAGAAGGAAGCATCTCCGACCCTATAAAGTATATATATTCTTGATCAGCATCAACAGCCTGTCCGTATGAACGCACACATCTCAGAGATGGTAAGAGTTAGAGGTTTGTCATGTATGGGACATATGCTTCTTATGTCTGCAGGCAGATTAAGTTTATTTTCAATTTTGGCCACGCCCCCTCCCGCCCCCGCAATTTGGAAAAAACCTTATATTTTCCACAGTTTTGAAGATAGATGGTTCATTCCTTCTAGACATATTTACTTATCAGGATTACTTATCGATTTGCCAAAGTATTGGTAAAGATCGGATGAACGGTTTTCGAGTTATGATCAAAAGACTGTTCGCTGCTGCAGTTGCAGCATCAAAATTCATGCTAAGCGTATAATTATACCCTGTACCGAAGGTACATAGAGTATTATAAGATTGTGCAAAAGTATGTAACAGGCAGAAGGAAGCATCTCCGACCCCATAAAGTATATATATTCTTGATCAGCATCAACAGCCGAGTCGATATAGCCATGTCCGTCTGTCCGTCTGTCCGTCCGTCCGTCTGTCTGTCTGTCTGTCCGTATGAACGCACAGATCTCAGAGATGGTAAGAGATAGAGGTTTGACAATATGGGACATATGCTTCTTATGTCTGCAGGCAGATCAAGTTTATTTTCAATTTTGGCCACGCCCCCTCCCGCCCCCGAAATTTAGAAAAAACGTCATATCTCCCACAGTTTTGAAGATAGATGGCTTGTTCCTTCTGGACATATTTAGTTATTAGGATAACTTATCGATCCGCCAAAGAAATGAAGAAGATCGGATGAACGGTTTTCGAGTTATGATCAAAAGACAAATTTTCTTGGTACAGAGTATGTTATAGTCGGGCCTAACCGACTTTCTTTCTTGTTTTCTTGCTACAGAGTATGTTATAGTCGGGCTTGACCCACTTTCTTTCTTGTTTTCTGCAAAAAATGACAAGAACAACTCTAAAAATGGGCGTTATTACACTGGGCCCAAAAGATAGTGTCTTACCCTCTACCCACTGAAATACACATTTGGTTATTAAATATTTCAAATATATTTCGTATATATATTTTGTTTTTATTGTTTCTGTTGTTGTTGTTGTTGTTAGAGCTTTTGCAACAAAAAATAAGAGAAGAAAACAAAAAAAATTCAGAAAAAAACACCTCAGCAGCTTCATAAATAATAATAGTAAAAAAAAAAACAAAAAATTAAAAGCTTTCTAAATTTGTGTAGATTTTTTTTTCTCGATTTGTTTGTTTATTGTGTGGTTTTTTGTTGTTGATTTGTATTGTTTTTGTTTTTGTTTTTGTTCCTTTTTTTTTTATAAACACTAAATGTAAATTATTAGTACAAGTTGTTGTTGTTGTTGTTGTATGCATATTTCTTTTTTGTTTTTTTTGTTTTTTTTTGCAATTAATTATATATATAATATATAAACTACAAAAAATAAACATAAAATAATAATAATAATAATTTAATAGAATAAAAATTAATACAATTTTATGTGGTTTGCATTTTTGAAGGGGTTGTGTGTGGGTGTGTGTGTGTGTGTGTGTAGGGGGTGGGTGGGGAAGCGTTGGGGGTTGTATAAATATGTAAACATGGCATTTGTTTTGTGTGGGTTGTTTTCTTTTTTAAATATAATTTTGTACATAATTATTGACAGATTTCGTTCAAATGTGTGTGCGTGTGTGTGTGTGTGTGAGTAACAATTAGTACAAAATAATTTCACAAAAAAAAAACATGCTTAAGAACTAAGTTTATTTTTGCCATTCAGTCAATCAGTCGAAACTTTTGGTTGGCGCCGCCTTCTCTCTCTCTCTCTCTCTCTCTTACTCTTTCTCCTTTCTCTGGTTCGCTCTTTCTCTCTCTCTCACTCTAACTATGCAGTTTTGGGGGGGGGGGGGGGGGATGGCCCGGGGCTGTTTATGTATGCGCCAAATGCGTTTCCCACTGCATTTTGTTTTCTCATAAATTATATAAATCATAATCATATCTGTGTGTGTGTGTGTGTGTGTGTGTGTGTGTGGGGGGGGGGGGGGGTCGGTAAATGAGGCAGGCAGGGGAGGAGCTTACACAAAATTGCAATTTTAAATCAAAAATTTAAAATGCTTTCAATTTGTTTCTCTCAACACACAGCACAGTTTCACGTTTTCGAATTTTTAATTGGAAAATCCTGAAAATGTTTTCTACATAAATTCTAAGCTGGAGAATTTCAAGCAACTGCACTGGTTTTTTCTTTCCCGGCTCCTGGTCCTCCTCCTCCTCCTCCTCCATATTTTGCTTACATTCTTTTTGTTTTTTTTTTGTTGATTTTTTCTTTTGTTTTTCTTTTGATATATATAATACAAGTTTACATTGCTATCAGCTAGCATATGTGCGTGTGTGTGCATGTGCGTGTGTGTGTGTGTGTGAGTGTATGACAGCGCTCTGGACCCAAAAAAAAAAGTCCACTTCGTTAGTTAGCTCGCTCAGCTGCTGCTGGACGCCGTTGCCGCTGTCCGTTGATGGTGCGGCTGACGTTTGTGATGACGTCGCGATCGTCGACATTGCGTGGAACAGCATTCATCAATGGGTTGCACTTGCTGACCACCACCACCACCACCACCACCAGCTTCAGTGGCGCCGGGCTTGTCAAACAAGCGACGCTTGCTGGTGACACGCGTCTGTTGGCAAGTTGAGCGCGAGCAACGCTTGCGATCGCAATTGACTTTGGAGTCCTGAAATGAACAGAAAAGAAATAGAAGGGATTTAGAAACAGTTATCAGACAATCAGTAGCATTGATTTCAGTATATACGGCTAGAAAGATCCTCTACAAAGCACTGTTAATTGAACATCCGGCTCGAAGGATCTATTGCTATACTTCGCAGGCCCTGAAAAGTACTGTTTTGGCAACCTAGAACATAGAAATTCTTTGCACACCCTACAAAAGCCCTTCGAAAGAGCTCTAAAAACACTGGTTTTGGACCATAGAACATTGAAATTCTTCGCCAAATCACTGTTTCTTTAACATCTGGGTCAAAAAACCTATTATCATACTTCTTATTCCTCTTAAAAACACTATTGTTAGACCATACAGCTATATGGACCCTTTTTGAATTCTTGTTCCCCCCACAAAACAGTGGTTTCCGTACATTCGGCTCGTAAAACCTATAAGAATACCTTGCAAAATCAAACTTAAGCATGAAAAATCAAAGATATTGAACTGGTGAATTTAAAATCAACGAAAATGCACTGTTGTTCTAAAGGAATTTCAACACAAAAAAACACTGAAAACCACTATTTTTAATACATTTTAGTGGCGTTTGAAGCATTTTCGACGACAGTTTTTTCTCCTACTTTGATTTTACCAAAAATGTAAAATGTAAATGTAAAACTAACTGCTGTGCCATAAAAGCTTCAATAAATCACTTAAAAACCACTATTGTCTAAACATTTTAGTGAGATTTTTAACATTTCGACGATAATATTTTCCCTTACTATAAGTTTACTAAATAAGTAGTGCAAAATAGTTAAAATTCAATAAAAACGCACGGAAATTAAGCCGAAACACTGATCACCACTATTGTATATACATATAAGTGACATTTGTATGAATTTCAACGATAGTTTTTCTCATACTCTTCTTTATACTAAATGAGTGGTAGAAAGTAGCTATAAGCCAACAAAAACGCACTGCTCTGTTATAGAAGCTTCAACAAAACACAGAAAACCACTATTGTGTATACATTTTAGTAACGTTTTTAGCATTTTCGACGACAATTTGTTCTCTTACTTCGTTTTTATTGAATTGGTTGTGGAAAATTGTTGAAAATTATCAAAAACGCACTATTGTGCCATGTATAAAACATATAATTGCTGTATTTGATTGCTTTTTAGTCATTTTTTTTTACATTTTCGACGGTAGTTTTTCTCTAATTTCAACTTTTTACAATACAGAAGACAGAAAAGAGAATTTTGTGCTTAAATTTGATGTGACTTTTAGTTTTGGCTTGGATTCGACGAAGGTTTTACTCAAAAATATGCACAACTCATTGTTTTCTAAATATCTGGCTGAAACAACTCATTACAAAACACTATTTTCTGACCCTCCCCCACTTTCTCCTGCAAAATATGGTTTTCAGCATATCCGGCTCGAAGGACCACTTACAGATTCTTTCTACCCCACTTAAAAACCATTGTTAACACAAAAAACGGACTCGAAGAACCTTTTGGTTTACTGCTTCCCCCACAAAATAGTGTTGTCAGAACAATTGACTTGAAGGATTCCTTAAAAAATATGAAAATGATTCTCAACTCACCTTGCAACGGCACTTGATGCACTTCTGCTCGCCATGCGACATCAATATGGGATGCCATTCCTGTCCATTCTCATAGATCTTGTTCACCACCTTGCAACCACCTGCGCCCAGTATCTCCTCCGCACTGTGTCCGGGGGTACGTTGCATGGCCTGGTCTTGCAGCACATTTGGATTATTCGGTCGTGTCTTGTCACCTCCGGAGCTGCTCTGTTTGCCCTCGGGACAGATTTTACAGCAGGCTTTCTTATCCGGACGATAGGCCATTTTCTCGCTACATTGTAGCGGTGGGCAAACCATGCGCGGACAGCGCACCTCCAGTGTCAAGGGATCACAGCTACAGGTGGTGCAGGTATCAAAGCCATTGGGTGGCAAAAACGGATGCCAGCTGGCTCCAGCTGGATGGAATTGATCGCCCAAGCGGCAGCCGCGTGTCGTCTCGACGGCCAAAGCGGTGGATTCCTGACGCTTGGCTTGGCAAGTGGGACAGCATTCACCTTCGCGTTGTATCAGCTGCTCGGTGAGTGGCTTGCATTTGGCCAGGGGGCACTTGATTATCTCACAATTGGCCTGACCACGCAGACAGGCGCACATTTGGCAGGTATCCTGGGCGCTGCGCCATTGCTCCGATTCATTGTAGAAGCGTCCGGAGTGGAAGCATTTGGTTTCCGAGTTCATCAAATGATTGTCGTTGTGATCGCCGGGCACGGGCACATTGTTGTCCGTGTAGATGGGGAAACAGTGGGCCGGAACTTTGGTGCTCTTGAGTTTGCCGCGCAATAGGATTTGCTTTGAGTGCTTGGACTGAAGTTCCAGATAGCAGACACTGGTTTCCAGTTTGATCAGTTCGGCAGAGGGCAGCCCCAGGTTAAAGCCTTCCAAATACGAGCTGTTGAATTCCTCCAAAAGTTTGCGGGTGACGGGCGCACCAATAGCCTCAATGGGTTTCTCCTCCAAATATAGCTGGAAGTCCTGAGCCGGTAGACCATTCAGCGTCAGTTCGTAGTGCAAGTTGCATTCATTGTCGATGGACATCCAGGCCATGCCCAAAGCCTGCTCCGAACCGGCAAAGTGTTCGGGTTTTTTCAACAAAATGGGTTCAGCAGAGTCGCGGGCATCGGCCACGGGACGTGGCACCAGACGACCATGTATCAAGCTACTCTCATGCTCGGTGCCCACATTGACCACCAATTCGCTGTTGTACAGCGATTCCAGCACCTTGGGACCCAGTTTTTCCACCGTGCCATAGGCCTGATTGAAGTTGAAGTTGGGTGTGAGATCCTCCAGCTTGGCCTTACGCTTGCCCTCCTCAATGAGACTGATATTGGGTCTATCCTTGGTGTTGACATGATCCGTTTCAATGTTATAGGCCAAGGAACCATCTGTGTTGAGGTAAACCCAGGCCAGGCCACTGCTACGACTGGAGGACTCACTCGAGTGTGGTGAGAGTAGAGTCTGGAAAATCTCACAGCTGGCACGAGTGACTATGTGTCCCTGCAGGCTCATTTGCGGATACTTCTTGGACTCCACCTTCAGCAGCAATTTACCCCTGGACATAAGACGCAAGTTTTGTATGCTAATGGGAGAGGATAGCTCCATCACATTAAGCTCGGCCGAGGGTTTGCGTACACGAGCCACCTCATCAAAGATCAGCTCCTTCCTCTCAGGCAGTTCGATGCGTACACTGAGCGCTGCATCTGCATACTCCTCGGCTCCAAAGACGCCATTAAACACCAAAGTCAGATGCATGGAAGAGGCGGCACCACTGCTGGTAGAAACAATGGCGGTGCCACCGGCTCCCGCCATTTGGGTATCCGACTGTGCCGGCTCCAGCAATGAACTGAACAACTCCGTCTGCAGGGCCGTATACTTGGCCACCTTACCGGCCAGCGCCAACTCCGCCTGATCTCGCTTGTTTCCCCACAACAGGACCACCTGCAGGCGATCGTCTCGCAAGATGCGTTTATAGTCCCTGGGCACACGACGCCACACACCGCATATCTTTCCGGTGGCATTCTGATACACACTGAGTGTGCCCGTCAGCGTCGTCTCCAGTTGATGCTCCTCCAGTATCACCCCCGCATCGTCCACAAACTGTATGGCCCGTGGTCGACCCACGCGCGACGACGTATAGAACGAATAATACAGATTCTTTTTGTGAAACAAAAAGCGTGCGGTGGCCACCACATTCTGTGGATTGTAGGTGGTGTACATGGACTTCATTTCCTCACCCTTGAGGAAATAGGAGGTGCGACCCGTTAGGAGCGCAGCGTAATCTAGGGGAGGAACACACACAATGGTTGAATGAATGAGTGAAAAGGGTGGCTGGTTGTCAACTTACGTTTCATATTGCGCTCCTCTTCCTCACTGGGCACCGGCACATCCAAAGCCACATCCGTATCTGAAAATATAAAGAAAAGAGAGGAGAGGAGATTTCATGAGATAAGATCGGACCTTAAATGGAATTTGGTGGGCTTCAAACAGCACCGACTGAATGGAAAGGATCATGAATGGGAGTTAGGAAACAGGTAAAAAGCATTCCAGGTGGCATTCATTAAGCGTGCAGGTAGAGAGGAGCGTAGCTACTATTCCAGGAATCCCTGACACGCTCATTTGGTTGTGCGAGTGTGTGTGTGTGTTTTTTTGTTGGCGTGAAAGTAGGTGGACACATTTCCGGCACACAGCAGGGGCCTTGATTGACAGTATAAGCAGGAGAAAACAGAGGCCACATAAATCACCTTCAACGCCATCAGCGAGGTTCGTTAGAAGTAAAAACCAGAATTTACCATTTTTTGCATACACTGCAAAAAAGAACAACAAGTACGAATCGTGGTCAACCCCGACTATAGCATACTCTGTACATTCCAAAGTTTTTATTGAATCCGGCTGCTTTCAAACTTTTGATCTTCCCTATTTCTGCTTCTTTGATAACTAAATATGTTCAGAAGGTACCAATTTTCTATCAATAATTGCATTTATTTCAAACTTTGC
The DNA here is from genome assembly GCA_035044985.1 of Lordiphosa fenestrarum. Taxonomy (NCBI): domain Eukaryota; kingdom Metazoa; phylum Arthropoda; class Insecta; order Diptera; family Drosophilidae; genus Lordiphosa; species Lordiphosa fenestrarum. Next base: position 1,981,909 of record JAWNNO010001835.1, read on the forward strand.
TTAAGAAATCTTATTTCAATAGCTTTTATATCAAAAACCCTTTGTCCGATTTACTTGTATCTTTCAAAAAGTTCTTATCCAAGTATAGGATCACTGTTTAATGAGTTTCCAAGAAATCTGTGGAGAGTTTAGGGATCAGAAACTCTTGCATCTAGTTAGTATGAGTTAAGAAACAATATTCAGATATTCTTACTACTGCAAAAGTTGTTGGTCTGATTTATTTCAAACTTTGCTTAAGAAATTGCACTTCAATAGCTTTTATATCATAAACCACTTGTCCGATTTAATTGATTCTTTAAAAATTTTCCTATCTTAGTGCAGGATCACTGCTTAGAGAGTTTCAGAGAAATCCATAGAGGGGTTAGGTAACTGAAACTCTTGCATATGAGTTAAGAAACAGTATTTAAATATAATGGCAAAGTTTTTAATATAATTTTCTTCGAAATTTGCTCAAAAATTTCACTTTAATAGCTTTTTCAACATAAATCCTTTATCTGATTGGTTTTCTATCGTTAAAATCATGCTTATCTAAGTGTGGGATCACTGTTTAGAGAGTTTCAGAAAAGTCTATCGAGGGGTTTTAGATAATTATACCCAGAGAGAATTATTACAAAACAGGAAGTTCTATACTTAGAGAGGGATAAGAGATCTATAACATAGCTAGATACGAGTTGAAATTCGGTAATGCAATTTTGGCATATTTATTTAGGTTTCGCCACGAAACATACCTAACTAAAAAAGCTTGTTAATCAAACAAACCTTTGTCTAATTGTCTGTAATCCCTTGATTTATTCTTATCTAAGTGTAAGATGAGTGTCTGTTAAGTTTTGAATTGAAAGTATGGTTTTCAGGACTTTCGAATTATCGAAACGCCGGAAAAAAGCATATTTCAAAAGCTTTTATCTCCAAAACCCTTTCTGCGATTATCTTTCTGTCTCATAAACTATTCTTATCTAAGTATAGGATAAGTTTCTGTTGAATTTCAGAAAAATCGCTCGAGGTGTTTTGTATCTGAGGTCAGATCTTATGAGATGAGCCCATAAATTAATAGAAAATTTGTATGTTACTTGAATATTTGTACAAACTAGTTCCGAAAACTTTCAACTCTACTCTCTGACAACTGCTAGATCAAAAATCTCTCATCTGATTATCCTAAATCTCTTACGCAGTTCTTAGTGCGGTAAAATTGATCTTCATAGTCGGTATGCTAATTCAGGCGATTGTAATCTCTCTCAAAATATGACGACTACTTACTTATGTTCACTTAAGTACCAACCGATCCCGGTGGTTACACAAACCTCATCACCCAGGCGGTAGACTTCTTACATATCAAGTAACTTCTGCTGCCGTTGCTTGGCTGCTTTGGAATTTCGATTATTTCGTGCCCAAGCTAACCCACACCTCCTGTTCCTGCCGCCGTTGCTGCTGCAACTTTAAGCCGCCGCCGCCAAGAGATCGCGCATAATGAAGGGCGACAAATCTGACACCTTGTATAGCATTTTATTGAGACTCGGCCCTGGCCCCTGTCTGCTCTGTCTGCTCTACCCTGCGCCGCTGCGGCTGCTGTCCGATCTTATCGCCTGATCTTAATACGAGCCACTTCTGGCCGGGGCCAGTTTTTCGTTTTTCGTTTTTCGTTGTTGCTTTTTCAATTTGATGCGTCCTCCTGCTCCGCGGTGGCTCTGCATTCTTAGCTTATTGGCAGATCTCAGGCTGCCCTTGACTCGCGCGCCCGGCTTGCAGATGAATGAATTTTTTATTTTTTCTCTCCCGTTTCGTTTCGTTTCGTTTCGTTTGTAAGCCCAAGATAAATGAGTTTTGGTGCGCACTAAGACGACGACACGTTGCCCATCATGACGATGCCGACAAAGCCAAGTGGAAAGACAAACGACACCTCACCTCGGCATTGACTCAAGACTTTGGTATGTGGTCAAATCAGAAATAGAGAAAGAGAACGGACCGGGGCTCATTAGGAAACTCCCAGCAACTCCCTGGGCCGGCTTATCTCGGGGGCAGCATCAGACAACAACGTGCCCCACCTAACAATGTTTAATAGACAGTTCCGTTTTTCTGCTTTTGGTTGAAACCGATAAACTGGACGAGTTTATTGTTCTCCAGAAGAAGATAAAAATCTACGGCCGCTATCCTTTCGGTGCGATGTGATCGTTAATGGAACCCCAAACTCAACGATCGATGGAAATCACCGAAAACATTAAATTTTATTGTGCGGAATGGAGGACCGCCCGCCGTTTTGTGGCGGCAAATGAGATAATTTAATAAGCGTTAAAATGCTCGAGTTATGTCATTATAAAAATAACGAAAAAATGCATAAATTAATGCCCAACTGGGCAAGGGAAAAGGGGGCAGGGGGAGGATGGAGTCGGAGAGAGAGGCAGCTAGAACCCAAAATGGACATTTAACGAAGGAAGGCAATTGTTGGGATGTTGATTATATGGCCATGTCATGAGCATCAAGCTTCAAGCCCCATGACAAGGCCCAAGCCCAGGCAGACCAAAGGCCTGGCTACAGTGGGCAGAGGCTAAGGAGGAGAATAGTTGTAGTTGTTTTCCAATCAGTTTGTTCAAAGGATACGAAATGACAAGGATTTTGTTAGAATTTAAGAGAGAAAAGTGTTATAAACCAACATTTCATGTTTGCTACGTCCTCCAAAAAGCTAAGCAAATCGTTTGCGCACATATTTTGAGGAATTTGTGCTGTGTGTTTGTCACACCAACTAGTTTGCATACAAACATTAGCCAAGTAGACTTTGCCCATGTTTGTGCACCTCGGTCAAACATGTTTGCTTACAAACATTAGCCAAGTAGAGTTTCCCCATGTTTGTACACCAATTATTTGCACTAACTACAGCCTTGTGCAAACTTGTTTGCGTACAAACATTAGCCAAGTAGACTTTGCCCATGTTTGTGCACCAGTGTACAGACTTGTGTAAACTTGTTTGCATACAAACTTTTTCCAAGTAGTCTTTTTCCAAGTTTGTATACCAATTATTTGCACCTTGTGCAAACTTGTTTGCGTACAAACATTAGCCAAGTAGACTTTGCCCATGTTTGTGTACCAAGTACAACCTTGTGCAAACTTGTTTGCATACAAACTTTTTCCAAGTAGTCTTTTTCCAAGTTTGTATACCAATTATTTGCACCTTGTGCAAACTTGTTTGCGTACAAACATTAGCCAAGTAGACTTTGCCCATGTTTGTGTACCAATTATTTGCACCTTGTGCAAACTTGTTTGCGTACAAACATTAGCCAATAACTTTGGTTTACTTTTTGGACAAATTTTCATTGAAATTGGGACAAATAATATGCATTGTGAGGGCTTGTATATCCCCAACAACTGTTTTTAGGTTGGAAATGATGGAATTTACAGTAGCAGGTATGCAACTCCGCTATTTGCCACTGACTCAGGCTAAAAGACATCGTTATACAATAACTTCAATAATCGTAGCTTCACTTCAAGTTGATATGGCATACTTTTGTGGTGTTTTTTGACTGTTTTTCCTAGTTTTCCACTTACAAACGACACATGTTTCTTAAAAGTGTATGGTCCTTGCTCCTTTTCGAATCAATTACAAGTTGGAAATACTTTAAAAGCAAGGAAATATAAAGATTTGGTTAGTGTGATAGGTCCTACAGCAGGATCCCTATATAATATGGTAAACAAACCCAAATCAGTTGTGTTCTATGAAGTAAAAAAGTATTCCGAAATACAGGACCATTTTTAATGATTTTCTTTATAATTTAACTTAAACAAAATCTTGGAAAATCTGCATACTTTCGATTTAGTTGCAAAAACTATACAAAATGTGCTTGTAGGTGACTTCAGGGTAGTCGAATTGTTCTATAACTTCCTCTACTTTAGAAGTTTTTTGATATATAAGAGCTTTGCGGTGCTTATACTTAAAAAATGTGGCGACCGTGATCTAAGGAAAAGCTTAAGATAACTTAAACGAGCTGTGGCTGGGCAGTACTAAGGATTATTGAGTAGCTAAGCCAATGATATGCTTGCAAAAAGTTTTTACTACACAAGGGCATTGCCAAGCTCGATCAAAAGTGTGGCGACCGTGATTTTTAAACATTTCTACAAAGGACTTACGCAGAAACAACAACTTGAAAAGAACTTTTGCAAGACTAAACATGATTCTCAAACCTAGAACCTTTGCTCAACTGCCAGTTTTCACTGTAGTTGCTCGGGCCAGGTAGTAGATGTATGACAAAAGCTGCAGGCTGAGGCAAAACCAAGTTAGGCAAAAAATAACTTTGGTAACGATCGTTCGTCGTTCCAACTTGTTGTTGTTGTTGTAGCTGCTGCCGCTGCCGTTGTTGTTATTGTAAAATATTTTTACAATAGCCTCTGAGACTGCGTGAGAGAGACTTTTATCTCCAACTGCCCCAACTCCAAGTGCCGCGCCCGTGCCTTCTAACTATTTATGGCAAACGAGTTGCAGTTGGATGTTGGCCATTGACGTGGCAGTTTTTCGCCTTGAATAAAAGTGAAATTTTTTTCTTTTTTTTTGACCACTTGCAAGTCGCTGGGCTCTCCTCTAGAGAAAAGGTCAACGTCTCTGGCATAAGCAAAAATGAAAAATTGCCACAAAACGGAAACTAATGATGTGATGCGGCAGGCAGCAAGGCAGGCAGCAAGGCAGCCAGGCAAACTGACTGGCCCCAACCTCACGGTTCCCTCCCGTTTCGGGCATTTCCATTCCCGTTCCTGTGGCCAAAACAAGTTTGCTTTTGAGCCATGCCACACAGTCAGCTCTAACTGGGAGACGGGGACTGGAATTCAGGCAGCACTTGGCTGATTATGTGAAAAATGTCACACACACACACACACACACACCCGGTCGGAGTGGAGAGACTTTGAGACGTTTTTCATTTTTTTTTTTATTTCTGTTTTCTAATTGTGAATTCAATTCATGCAGAAAATTAGCCAAAGCCAAAAGCATTTGGCAGTGATTCAGTCTTTGGTTATGCCTTGACTATATAGGCATAATAAATAATATAAGTGTACACATATAAATATGTATTATCGTATATATAAATGAAATTTATTAGAAACCAAAAACGAAAACGATGGAGAGACAGACATGTGACAGCTGGCCAAGAGGCAGCGGCAACAAAAAAGGGGGCAGCAGCACATGAAGTGAACATTGAATGGACTTTTAGTTATAATTGATAAGTTAAGTGGCAGATGGGTGCCGCGATTGGCTTACAGAAAAGGAAAAAAAGGGGACCTAATCGAACTATTGTGTTGTGAGAGATGGGTGCCTTGATTTATGCATATTTTGGTATGCTGCTCTGAGCCTTTTGGGTGCCTTGATTTGCTCACAGAAAAGTAAATAAAACAGCAAATTTAGGGAAATTTTGAAACTCCTCACATATTTGTATGATAATAAAGCTGTAAGATGGGTGCCGCGATTTGAGAATTGTGGAACTCCACATTTATCTACCCATCAAATGGGTGATGATTAGAGAAGCTAGCTGCCAGATGGGTGCTGCGCTTTGCTCACATTCAATTGACTTATGCAGCTATGCAAAATTTTCAACTGACATTTTTGAATAAGAATATAAATTACCTACCAGATGGGTGCCGCGTTTTGCTGGCAGAAAGCTTGAAAATGCAGTTGTGAGTTTACTTTAAAGAAGAGAGCCTCAATTCATTTGATTAGTTGTATAAAAAATGTCTCCAAAACACTGTAGATCTTTATGTGGGCTACAGATGGGTCCCCATTTGCTTACAGACTAGCAAAAGTATTTCTTACAAAGTCTTAGAGAATGCGAAATCTTAAAAAAAAGCCAAGTAATTAAGCTAGTTGCCAGATGGTTGCCGAAATAAGAGTGATTTTTTCAAAGGTGTCAAAGAAAATTCTGCCAGAAGGGTGCCTTGTTTTTACTTAGAGTCCTTAAGGCAAACTGAATCACTTAAATCTCTCTCGTATTAGTAAGAACTTTAGAAATGTGTTTTTGATTGATAAAAGCAAAGTCTACCAATGAAAGTAAATCGATTCATTCGATTCTCTAATTATAAACAGCCCCTAGAGACACACACCCACATAAACTTTTGCTATTACAAATTGGTCTGTTTGATCTTGGCACTTTTATGATCGATTAATTTTAATGTATGTACATTGTTGCGATTCCTGAGAAAGTAATGTCTTGAGTACGACGGCACGTGTGTGCCCCAATGGGACCTTTCAGGCTAACTCAAACACACAGACATTTTCGGAATACCCAAAAACTTCAGGCGCCGTTGAGGCGATATAAAAAAGAAATTGAAAATAAAACACATAACATGCAAAAAGTTCAATCACAACAGCAGCAGCAACAATCAAAAGCGAGAACAAGACGACAACCGAAACACCAACAGCGAAATACAATAAATAAATGCAAAAGTGGCAAAATGTACGAAACATACATAAAAATATATACCTACATATGTATGTTTCTAGGGATATGTAGGTATTGTATGTAGCATTTGGGGGCGACACAGACATAAAAAAGAAATATAAATTGCGTAGCGTTGACCTTCATTTCGGGCCAAGTAATTTTTCATAAACAATTTACGCGTTTCGGGGCGACAGAACACGACACATAGGAAAACTATGTATCAAATGGACAGCTGTTCAGTATGCTATGCTTAATTATTCATAGAGATGACTTACCATTACGATCACCGGGACAGGTTTTACAGCATTTGCCGGGCAATGAAATGGGATCATCACATTTAGCTGGCGGACATTCATTTTTTATATTGCGACACTGAACGCGTGCAACAATTCGACGTTTTTTGGGTATCTGAAAAGAAAAGATACGATGATTCATAAGATTCTCTAAAAGATTTGTCAGTCGTAAGTAGTTTATATATATTATAATAATTTTAGTCTAGCTAACCTATAACTTATGATTATACGTTTCTTAAAAGATTTGACTCTCAAATTAAAAAGAACTTAAGCTTTATATATGCTTTATTTTAAGGCTTTTCACTTACAAAATGAGCCAGCTAACAACTTTTTTCTTGAATATACTCTATGAAAGCCAAGCCTTAAGGTCAATTTATACTGAAAAGATTTGACACACACATTCAACAGCCCCTAAACTATATTTATGCCAAATTTGATAGTGATTACTTTCAAAATGAGTAAGTTATTCACTTTTTCCTTGACCTTCCTATATGAAGGGTCATCTGATACTTAAACGATTTTACACACACATTTTACAGCCCCTAAGCTATATTTAAGCCAAATTTGGCAGAGTTAACTCTTACAATGAGTAAGTTATTAACTTTTTCCTTGACCTTTCTATATGACGTCTATAACTTAGGGTCATTTGATATTTAAAAGATTTCAAACTCACATTTAACAGCACCTAAACTATATTTAAGCCAAATTTGGCAGAGTTAACTCTTACAATGAGTAAGTTATTAACTTTTTCCTTGACCTTTCTATACGACGTCTATAACTTAGGGTCAACCGATTCTTAAAAGATTTCAAAACTCACATTGAACAGCAGCTAAACTATATTTACGCCAAATTTGTCAGGGTTAACTCTCAAAATGAGTAAGTTATTAGCTATTTCCTTGAACTATCTCTAAGACAGCCATGGCTTAGGGTCAGCCGATTGTTAAAAGATTTCACTCGCATATTTATAAGCCCTTTAGCTTCATTTTTGCCAAATTTGGGGCCAATAACTTGCAAAATGAGCCAGCTAACAACTTTTTCTTTGAGCCTAGTTTCTTAAGAAAAAGTAAAAAATATTTGAAAATTATGTAGATAAGTTTATAAATGGTTCTTAAGTCGAAATGATGTGCAAAAAACCAGGTAGTTTCTAATTGTAGCAACAAATTATAAAGATACAACCAAAACGTTTGAAAAGATCGTAAATCAGGCTTAGAAATGAAGTTCATAAAATGATAAAGAAAAACCAACCTTTTGCTCTATCGATTCCCGAGAACACCTTTCGCTACTTAATGCATATCCCCCCCACTCCCCCATTTGCCTTATCTAGGGTATCCAAAACTGTTTCATACATTCACATATTTTATTTATTTATTTGCCTAGCCACAAAAATTAATTAGCGCCGCCATTTCACATAAAAAATGAAAATTGCAGTTCGGTTTTTAAATTGTTTTGAGTTTTTTGTGTGTCTGGACTAAAAGAAATTCTTAATATAAAATTGGTTTTTTGGCTATACACACAGATATATGTATGTATTTATGCATATATACCAATTTCGTTGTCGCTTTTTGATGTTTATTTTCTGGGTTGCTGCTTAAAGTTCAACAGCAGCATGTTTTAAATAATTTTATGAGTTGACATAAATTATAATTAATTAATAGAAAACTGACTTTTATGCAACGAACATTAAAAGTGAGAACGAAATGGTAAACTAAAGTCAAAGCAGCCGAAAGTTGCAAGTCGGAATAATGTCCAGATATGGTTGGTGGCTATATCCCATTTGTTTTTGTGTTTTTTGTGTTGTTTTGTTGTTGCGACCGTCTGGCCGATGGCAGACTAACAATAACAACAAAAAATATTTTAAGACTTTATGGCGTCAATTAATTTTGCAGTCCTATATACCTGCTACTATATATGTGTGTGTGTGTACGTTCTATATACATATATGTTTATAATTTTAACTTTACGCAGAACGCAGAACAGAGGACAAACACAGTGACAAGTCGTGACATTTTCTCTCTCGCTTTCTCTATTTGTTGCAGTTTTTTTAGATAAAAAAAAAAAATGTTTCGTTTTGTTTTTAGTTTGGCAAGGCTACGGCCTGTCTGGGTACATATACGGTTACACTGGGAAAAACGAAAGGAAGTGGAAAATCAAAAATGATTCCAATTTTCGTAAATTTAAAAGATTTGGTCTGCTGTTTTGGAATTATAAATACCAAATTTGGATAAGCCAACTCTTAAAATGTGCCTGCTCTAGGCTTTTTCTTCGAGCAAATCCTTAAAAGATTTCTTCTACACTTTTAGAGTTTCATAAGGTCTATAAATATCGAATTTGGCTTTGTCCACTCTTAAAATGTGCCAGTTCTAAGCTTATTTCTCGAGCGATTGTTGTTCGAAAGTATTTTAGTATCATCTACTTTAAACAGAATAAGATTTTTATTAAAAAGTAAGGTTGCTTAATGACCTCAAATCCTTACTGCAGTTCTTTACTACCCAAGGATGTGAAGTTCTGTTTAAAATTAAGAAAAATAGTGGTTTATATTATCGTGATGAATCCGAATTGTTGATACCAAAAAAAACTATTCTATTCCCCCATTCATTTTTCTCTCTCTGTAGGAATATGATTTCGTCTGTCCATTTGTACAAAACGAAAGAAAAGCGAACCTTAAAATCAATATTAATCATGCGTGGAAATGTCATAAATTAAAAGCTTTTGAAAATGAAAATACTGTTTGTTGTTTTTTGTTTTTTCTTGTTTCATTCTTGAGCGTATGCTGTTTTTGTGCGTGTGTGTTTTGGCATGCCAAGTTGTGGCTTGCAACAAAATGTCGACAACGAGAATCATTAGTCAATTAGTTGGCCCCGCCCATTGGACATTTGGTAAGCAAAATACCAAACAAACCAAAAAAAAAAAACTGTGTATAATGCAGTAGACTTTCAAAATTTGACTTTGATCGAAATGTATTTGGTAAAAGGCTTTAAGCGGAGGTAAAGTTCAATTCCCAATTAAACTGTTAAATCGTTAAGAACTGGTTCAACTTCAAATTTTAAGACAAACCGAATTCCTTAAATAAAGCCTTATAGAGCAGTTGATAACTAAATTTAGGTATAAGCAGCTGAAGTTTAACTTAAACTAATGAACTAGTTCCATTTAATATTATAAAAAGAGCATCAAATTTCTTTTGAAATAAACAAGTATCATTTAGAATCTCAAATTGACTGAATCCCTTTACAAAAAAGACGACAGAGCAGTTCAAAGTTTAATTATCTATCGGAAGACTTGTGGAAACAGTTTCAAGACATAACATATGATAAATTGAAGAACTGGTTGACTTAACAGTTTAAAAATGAAGTAGTTCCTAGTTCCTAGTTCATGTAAAACTAACCAAAAGGCATAAAACAGTACTTGAATCAAGGAACTCATTCTTAATAAAAAGAACTAGTTCCCATAAACAAAATGTAAGGCTTTCTATTAACACTATTCACTTAAAAACGTGCCAATGACAAAATATGATTATCGAATCAAGGAACTAGTTCCAAATATAAGAAACCTTTGAACCCTTGAAAATATGAAACTAAGCCAAAAAAGGCTTACCAATCAAGTTTCTAGTAAAATTTCATTCCAAAATGATCTAAAAACATAATGTGTTACTCAATTAAAGAACTAGTTGCAAAACTAAATGATCTAGTTCCCAAAAACATTTTGAAATTAACTAAAAGAGGCTTTCAGAAGCATTTACTACCTGAAATTCATGTTGAAGCAACTTAAGCACATTAAAAGGTACTTGAAAAAAAGAAACTAGTTCAAATTTTGAAGAACTAGTTCCCTTCAAAATTGAAACTAAGCCAAAAAAAGGCTTCACAAGTAAAGTTACTCGTAAAAATTCCTTATAAAATTACCTTAAGACATAGAATGTTACTCTTTAAAAGAACTAGTTGCAAAAATAAATGAACTAGTTCGCATTAACATTTGGAAATATGCTAAATAGAAGACTAGCAGAAGCATTTAGTAGTTCAAATTCATTTGGCAGCGACCTAAAGACATAAAAAAGTACTTGCATGAAGGAACTAGTTCTCTTCAAACTTAAAAACTTAGCCAAAAAAGGCTTAGCAAATCAATTTCAAACAAAATTTCTTTCCAAAATGAGCAATCAAAGAACTAGTTCCAAAAATGAATGAACTAGTTCCCTTAAACATTTTTGAAAAAAGCCAAAACTGGCTAACAGAGGCATATACTAGCTGAATTTCAGTTAGAAATAAGTCAGAGACATCGAATGATACTTCAACAGAACTAGTTCCCTTACAAACTTGTAACTTAACCCAAAAACGGTCCACCAAAAAAGTTACTGGTACAATTTCATTCAAAAATGACTTAAAAACCTAAAGTATAACTCAATCAAGGAACTAGTTTCCATTTAAAATGTTAGCATTGCCAGTAATAAAGAACTAGTTCCGTTTTACTCACCGCCACACATTCACATTTGATGCAATACATCACACCAAACGGCGGTCCCAGATCTGCATACCAGGTTGAGCCCAATTCGCGTAGAACTTTACCAAATTGACATTCCGTAACTGCAAATAGAAGAAGAAGATGCAAAAACTTATTGGAATTTTGCTTTTTTTTTGTAAAACGTAATTTTGCTGTTGCCTTGAGAGAGGCTGTTGATTGTTTTTTCCGCAATTGCTTTATAAGTTATAGATAAACTGGCGCCAGTCAAATGCAATTGCCCATATATACAATTAGTCGATGTCGATATACCTATATATGTGTCTCTATGTGGTTGTTGTTGCTGTTGATGCATAATAATGATATACACTTAAATCCCATAAACTAAATGGCTAACGCCCACACACACACACACACACACACACACGGAGATATGCCAACTGCACTGCACACAGGAATCGAATTGTAGGAAAGAAATTTATGATGCCAGGATGGGAGACCTGTTGCCTGTTTTCGCTTTGGCCAATTCGCAATCTTTCTGGCGCCACATTCGTTTTAAGAGGCGTTGAGCAGTTCCGGCAGCGTTTTCAATTACAAAGCAGAAGAAACTGAAAAATCTTGCCTGGGCTGGCTAGCTGGGGAGGGGAGAGGAGGGGAGGGGAGGGGGTCTGTCGCTTGGCGCCAACAAGTGTCAAAGTTGTAGGCAACGCCGCGAGGCATCTCTCCCATTTGATGGTCTCAATTTCATTAGCAAACACTATTTTATTCAACTTGTTAATTGGATGCGCGCGAAGCGTATGCAAAATCAAAGCGCGCAGCGCGTTAAATTATTAATATATTTTAATTATCGCAGCGAAAAACCAAAGCCAAAACCAAAACCAAAACCAAAAATAAAGCGGCACACAAATTATGCTAAAACTATTGGCGCCACTCATAAAAAATGTAAAGCTCTTGCGGCGTCAATAGAAACAACAAAAACTGAATTGGAAATCAAAGAGGCAATAAAAATCAAATTAGACTTTATTGTGGCCAATGGAAAAAAGAAGGGCTAGGAAATCGGATAAGCGGATTAAGAGTACAATTAGAGTCTGCAACTCTAACGCTGTGGCGTAATCAGCTCAAACGTTTTTCATTCAGTACTTGGCCTTGGGTTTAGGTCAGTTTGGGGATTTGTGTTGAAGACTTTGGGCGGGAAGTGGGCTGTCAATTTGCCAGAAAAGCTGGTATTTGCTTATATTGAGGACTAGAGTTGGTTAGGCTGTACTTTTTGGCTGAATTTTAACTTAATTTGGGTTTTTATATGTATTTGGGCGGGAGGTGGGCTGCTAGTCTGCTGGGAAAATGTAACATTTTGCTTAATTGCATTTAGTTTGACCTAATTCAGGGTTTTGCAGATTTTGGGCGGGTGGTGGGCTGCTAGTTTGCAGGGAATAGGTAAATTTTGCTTAAATTATTGACTAGACTTGGGTTAATTGACTATTTCTCCCAGAAGTTTAACTTAATTCAGCGTTTTTCAGACTTTGGGCGGGTGGTGGGCTGCTAGTTTTGCCGGGAATAGGTAATATTTTGCTAAATTATGGACTAGACTTGTGTTGATTGACTATTTCTCCCAGAAGTTTAACCTTATACAGGGTTTTCCAGACTTTGGGCGGGTGGTGGGCTGCTAGTCTGCCTGGAAATTGTAATATATGCTTGTATTAGGAACCTGACTTGGGTTGGTTGACTATTTCTCCCAGAAGTTTAACCTTATACAGGGGTTTTCAGACTTTGGGCGGGTGGTAGGCTGCTTTTTTAGAATGGAAATGTAGTTTTCTGCTTAAACGAACTCAAAGTGTTCGGTTCGATCTTTAAGAGATTTTCAAATAATTTTCGCGTTTTTTGGTATCTTTAAGAGGTTTTCATATTATTTCCGTATATTTTTCATATTCTTCAATCAATTTCCATGGTTTTTGCTGGATCTTTTAAAGATTGTCCGTGTTTTTTATGTGTTTCTGAAGAGGTTTTGAAATAATTTTCGTGATTTTTGTAGGATTTCTAAGAGATTTTCATATCATTTCCAAGTTGTTGTTCAATTTTTTAGATATTTTCATGTCTTTAGGAGATTTTCAGAACATATTCCAGTTCTTGTGGGTTCTTTAAGAGGTTTTTAGATGAATTCCATGTTATTTGTGGCATCTTTTTCGAGTTTTTTGTGTGAATCTGTCTTAAAAAAAACCCTGGCTACCCACACAGTCAGGATACAGGGTATGAAAAACTGATTTAAAACTGTTTTGTACCAAAAATGCTTGCCCCTAATTCGTAGCGTTTTTAAGCGCGCGCAAAAACCGCTAGCAACTTCAAGCTCCAGTTAGTCGCCTGCCGTTGCTATCATCTGCTTATGTCAACAATAAACTAATTATGTAGAAGACACACACGCCACCCACTGCTGCTAACCCCACCTCCCCTCCCCTTAACCTTCTCCTCCCTACCAAAACTGGTACACTAATTTTGTTATTTTTGCTGCCCGCCCTGGCGTATACGTGATAAGTGGCGCTAACGACGCTTTGCGTTTATCAAGTGGAGGTCCCATTCTTGCTGCTGCTGCTGTTGTCGTTGTTGTTGTTGTTGTTGTCATTGGCGCCAGTTTTATTTGCGTGCGAAAATAACAAAAACAAAGACAAAAACAATGCAAATACGCGCAATAGATTCGCGATTATCGCAAAAGCAATGTCCGATAATGTTTTTAATGGCCAAAAATGCATTTTAGTTCCCTTTCCATGTGGATTCCTGTCTAGACAGTTGATTGACGTTGCCAAAAACAGAATTATGGTGGAATTATTCTCGTTCTGTTGTTTGTTGTTCCCAATTCCATTCATTCATTGAGAAATGTTTTGACAAGCAAAACGTGTGCAATGCCTCAACAATAACAACAAATGTGCATTGTTAACTAAATAAGTGTATAAATTTTTAGTTGGGGGCGAGGCTAATGCATATACTTTTCGCTTTTGCATATATAGATTTAGCTTTATTTTTAACTTTAATTTAAGACGAAATGTCTAGAAATAAATGCTGTCTTTTTTTTGTTTTTTTTGGTGCCAGTGCATTGACTCACACACTCGGGCGGGGTGGGGGGTGAGCGGAGGAGGTACGAGCAATGGTGGGGAGATAAATCTGCAACAAATTATGTGTAGAAAACATGAAAGTGTCTGGCCAAACATTTACAGAAAACGAATCATTAGCAAACAAATGTTAAAAATATCCCTGAATCTTTCGCTCTGTCAAAGTGCAGTGCAAAAATTTTGAAAATTAGTTTCGAATGGGCAAATAAAACGCCAAATCAATTATGAATAATTGTAGTTTGAAACAATTTTGACAGAAATGCCTGAACACAATTTTGCGCTTCAAGGTGAAAGCAGAAATTTTTGCAAAAAAAAAAGCATTTCAAAAGAAAAGAATGTGCCTCAAGGCACTCCTTGGTGGTACTTAAGTGGAAGCAAACTAGGCAGCTATTGATCTAGAGTTTGAAATAAGTTCAAGTAGCAACTGGTGAGTGAAGTTAAAGTTTTGGAAACATTTTCTAAATATTAAAGTTGAACACTTATGGGATGGCAAGTGATGGGTCCTATGAGTTGGATTCCCAAAAAACGGAGGAAAGTAAAGTCATTAAACCTAACAGAATCTCTAAGCACTCTTGGTGTGGATTACACCTACAAATTACTGACAGATGGGTGCCGCGTTTTGGGTACAAAACGACTTCCGACGACAAATGTAACCCTCTTACTAAGACTTTACCCATGAATTAGATCAATTTGAAATGCAAAAGAGTTTAAACATACATATATGTGAGTGCCAAAATTTCTTAAAACTGTTTCTCTTTATTCGTATAAAGTCAAACTAACTTGAAATTTGAATTCCTTGTTCTTTGGTGTATACATATGCCTAGATGGGTGCCGCATTTACCAACAGCTGTTTAAAAACAGTTTTCCATTACTTAAATTAATTCGACTTAAACTGAACTTTACATTTCGTGTTTACAGAAGTAAAATTTATAGATGGGTGCCTCATTTACTCACTCAGAGCTGGTCCTAAAAGCAACACAGAACCATTTTTTGTAGCTTAAGTTATGTAAACTTAAACTCAAAGATGAATTTGTTGTAAAGATGGGTGCCGCAAAGTTCCCAACTCTGCCAAAACTGTTTTTAGCTTAGAAATGGGTGCTGCATTTACTTACAGCTGGTTCTTAAATGACTTCAAACAGCTTGAATTAAATCGAATTCGAATTAAATCAAACTAAAAGTTACATATCTTGCTTATATAGAAAATTTTTTAGATGGGTGCCTCCCTAACTCACGCTGAGCAGTTACAGAAGTGACTCACAACTATTTTTTGTGCTTCAAATTTTATTTTAGCATAAAAATGGGTGCCCCATTTGCTTACAGCTATTGCCAGTATGACTTACGACAGTTCTCTGTAGTTCCATGCAAGAAAAATTAAGCTTAGATATAAATTTTCTGTTAAGTTCGGGTATATGTATAGATGGGTGCCGCATTTTCAACTCAAATTGAGCTGAAAGATGCATACATTGCCTAGATGGATGCCGCATTCACTTATATACTTTATAATACTCAAATGGGAGCCGCGTTGACTTACAGCTTCTGCCAAACAGCTTTTAGTCCAAAGAATGGTGCCGTTTTAACTTACAGCTAAAGTCCTAAACTGTATCAAAACACTCTGGCTTACAAATGGGTGCTCTATTTACTTATAGGGTGCTCGATGGGTGCCTCATTTACCTACAGCTACAGCTTGGGTATACCAATAGGGTGCCTCAATTACATACACCTGTTGCCCAAATGAGCCAAAAACACTTAAATGGGTGCCCAAACTGTGGGCGCTGCTCACACGCTTCGGTGACAATATTGTCGGGTGTACCTGCTGCTGCATAACCGACGACACCCAACAACAACTGGGTGTGTGGCGATGATGATTCTTCTGCTACAATGTGCTAATTACCGTCAAAAGGCAGCGGACAGCAAACGAAAATTGTTGTTTCTTTCTTATAAACAAAGTTGACGCCAAACACACCAACACGTGGATGTGTTGACTCGTTGGTCCGTATGTATGCCTCTTTGGTCTTCCTCTGGTCATTTGTTTTAGCCAAAATTTGCCAGGCAAACTTGCGTTTGTTGCCAAATGCGTTCGCCTTTTGCCTGTTGCCGCTGACTCACATGACGCAGAACGCGGCGGCGTCGACTTGGCGCAGTGTTTCTTATTTTTTTTTCGTTTTCCTTTCTGATGCCTTTGAAATTTGCTCGTCTTGCGTACGCTTTTAATTGAGTTAAAAGATCAGGCGTGTATATGTAGACAGATATATCTAGAGATATCTATATGCTTGTATAATTAGCTCAATAGTTACAATTCCAGCGATTCTGATTATTATTGGTTATTGTTTGTTATTTGCCTTGGTTAAATTTGACAGCTACGAGTGTTGAACTGTCAATCAGCCCATCGGGCAATCAATCAATTGTCCCCTACGTAGAAATGAATGAATGAGCGAACAGCGAACATGGTGGGGCGTTTCCCCTGCTGCTTGGCGGTAAAGTTGAAAAAGAAGTGGGAGAAGAGAAACTAAAGGGGGCAAAATGGTTATGGAAGTTGATAAAGTCGGTTGGACTTAAGCCGAAAAGAAGAGATAACCAACTATTTGAACGATTTTTATCAAAGATCTGTGTGTTATTTTAAAACATTTTTTCTTGGAGTTTTCGGCTTAACTTAAAATTTGTGTCAATTTTAGAAGCTTTACATCTGAATTTCTGAGCTGATTTGTACTTAAAGGTTTTCAAAGCTGTAGGTTATGTGAAAGTGGGTGTTCTAAACACTTTTTGCCTTACAGATGGGTGCCGCATTTACTTACGTCTAGTCCCAAACTGAACCAAAACACTTTCACTTTCAAATGGGAGCCACAGTTACTCACAGCTATACCCAAATTGAGCAAAAATATTTTTTGGAAAATAAATGGGTGCCGCATTTACTCACAGCTGGTCCTTAAAAGAGTGCCTAACACTTTTTACTTTATAAAAGGGTGCCTCATTTACTTACAGCTGGTGCCTAAAGTGTTCTAAGCAGTGTTTGCTTCATGGATGGGTGCCTCATTTACTTACAGCTAGTCACAGGAGAGTCCTAAACACTGTTTTTCTCATAGATGGGTGCCGCATTTACTCACAGCCGGTGCCAGAAGAGTCTAAAACACCGTTTGTTCCATAGATGGGTGCCTCATTTGCTCACAGCTGATCCCAAAAGAGCCTAAAACACTTTTTGTCACATAGATGGGTGCCTCATTTGCTTACAGCTGGTCTCTAAACTGGACCAAAACAATTTGGCTTAAAAATGGGTGCCGCATTTACTTAGAGCTAGTCGAAAAAGTGTCCTAAACACTTTGGTTTACATAGATGGGTGCCTCATTCATTGTCAGCAAGTCCCAAACTGCATTTATCAAGGAGGTAGACTCATTCTAAAGCTTAAGGCTTGCTTCAAAACTGATTTGAACTAAATTTAACATCTTTTAAGGTGAGTTTTAGGAGCTTTTCCATCTACAATGGCCATTTAAAGGGCTGTTTAGGTCTTGAAGTGCAGTGAAATGAAAGTACTGCAACAATGTAGTACAAAGCGAGTACCTAAGACTGATGAAACACATTTCTGCCAGGTCTTAACATTAAAACCAGCTTGGAAAGTGGCAAATCTGCTTACAGAAATGTATTCTTTGGGGTTATGAAGTTTATTTTAAAAGAAGGATTAGAAAAACTAAAGTTTTTGAATAGACAACCAAACAAAAACCGTAAATATATGCAAAAGTAGGCAATAGAATCAACTCTTAGACCAAAAGCTCTCTCTCCCTCTTTGTCTTACTCATCCTGATTATAACCAGTTGAGAATTCCACTTTTTAATACTAGAACCACTAGGAAAATGTACCCCACGCCCCTAAGTAGGCAACAGTTAACAAAACTATGCTTTTTTCTTCTGCTCAACTCAAACTAATAAAGCCCATGGAGGGCAGGGCGGGCCCTAAAAAGTTCTTGTTTATTCTATAAGCAATTAAATGTTTTAAGTGCCAAGCAAACAAAATACATCAACTTGGAAATGTTTGCGGGGGTTGGGGGGGGGGGGAGGGCGGTGTACCTGCATTTACACTTTTGGGGACACGCCAGGTCTAATGAAGATTTCGAATGGCTGATTACACAGAGACCCGAGAGTCTTGATAATTTATGACAGCTGAACGAAGAGAGCAAAAGCAAACACTTTGGCGGCAAATAAAGAAAATGAAAAAAAAAAAGAAATACCGATGGACAAATACAAATATACTCCTGATTAACCCCACACTCCCCTCCTGCCACACACACACCGCAAGTTCAAAAGTGAAAAAGCCGCTTACTGAAAACCACAAGAAATGGCTTTGGTTTTCTGATTTTGGCTTATGTAAAAAAGTGACAAACATTTTCAATCAGATCAGAGTTCTATATATAAACTATAATTTTGCAATTTTCGAACATTTTGGAACCGCCGCCGTCGTCAGCAAGCCGTAAACATTTTCAATGACTATTTTTATATTTTGGTTTTAGTTTTGCATTTTCCTCGTGTTTCCTTCCTCCCCATTTACAAACCAAATCACGCGACTGCCCCGCACAGATGTCGGCAAAAGTTCAGGCAAAAACAAAAAAAAAAAAATATACAGAAAAAAAAAGAACAGCAGACAACAAAAACAATTGTGAATACGTTGGCGGCTGGCTAATTTTAAATGCGCTGATAAGTTGCACAAATATGCTGGCTATGTGTGTGTGTGTGTGTGTGAGTGTGTATTTCTTCTTTTTTTGGGGTAGGATGGTTGAGATGGTGCAATGAATGGGCCACCAGTAGAACACAACAACAACAAACACGTCACGCGGCACGCGATTTTGTTTGTTTTTGTTTTAGTCATTTGGGTGGGCGTTCGAATTATCTATAAATTTCCCTTCAATTTTGATAGGAAAATAAGCAAAATTGCTATAGGGATGAGTGGGGAAATTTATGGAGAGAGAGAGAGAGAGAGAGAGAAGATTTGGTGCTATTCATTTCATTAAAGGGTGCAGAATGGTGCTTTCCAGTCCCATAAAAAATCAGTTTAAATCAAATTTTAAGTTCATTTAATTGAAGTAAAGCTTTTCATATCAATTTTCCGGGTAGTTTCCCCAACTTAGGGTCGGATTGTGCAAATTATTTAGCAGACTATGCTTAGAAACCTTTTTTGTTGATAATCGAATGAAGAATGGTTGTGTTTTTACAACATTTTCCGAGTATTTTCCCAACCTGGTAGCTAATATTCCAACAGCACTTCCAACACAGTATAAATTATCTAGCAAACTAGGCTTATAAGCCAATTTTGTAGATGTTCGAATGATAAACATTACTTTTTTGAGAGAATTTTCCGGGTATTTTCCCAACCTGGTTGCTGATTTTCCATCAAGTGAAAGTCACTTTATAAATTATTCAGCAAACTAGGCTTATAAGCCAGTTTTGTAGATGTTCGGTTGATAAACACTACATTTTTGAGAGAATTTTCCGGGTATTTTCCCACCCTGGTTGCTGATTTTCCAACAAGTGAAAGTCACTTTAAAAATTATTCAGCAAACTAGGCTTATAAGCCAATTTGAATGATAAACATTAATTTTTTAGAGAATTTTCCGGGTATTTACCCAACCTGGGTAAAGGGAATATCACTCTACAAATTATTACCAAAATGCTCTTATTAATCCCTTTTTTGAAGCTGTTCGAATGATATATAGATAATTATATACAAAATTTGCGGATTATCTCAAAAGGGAAAAGTACTTTAGAAATTATTTTACAAACTAGATTAAAAAAAACCGTTTTTGAAGTCCATGGGCCGAAAAATAGTTGATTTTTTAACAAATTTTCTATGCATTTGACACCCATTTACACAAAATCGTGATATGTTTTTACGTACTTAGACTACAAACCAAGTTTCAAGTCAACAGATTGTTTCGGCCTTTTTCTTTTCCTCTTTGGTATGGACATTTTTGGGTTTACCGTTGATGGAAGTGAGCGGTTCTTGAAACTATAATGCAAAGGTAAGCAGTTTTTTTTCTCAACCATTTAAGGAAAAGGTGCCTGGTTTTAAGATTTGTCATATTTGGTTTGAGGACTTTCCTAATAATCAATGTAAGGCAACATAAGTTGTGTTAGAGTTACCAACTCGCCTTTTAAAGTCGTCTATTTAGAATATCTTAAACTCACCGAAACTTTCTCAAAGAACCATAAAAAACACCAAGCCTGTTGTTCGAAACTTATGAAAGGCGGCAAGTGTATCGAAAATCACAACCAAATGGGAGTATAAAGCATACGCCTAGTTGTAGAGCAGATTGAGGTTAGGATTACTTCCAAAATGAATTACTTAGAACAATAATATGGGGTGTACTTTTAGATGAGAGTTAACTAGGCTGGCTAATTGGTAACAAAATTTGTCTTAATTTTGCAAGATTTGGTAAAGAGAAAAGAACAATTTGAAACACAATCAGAGGTTGATGAAATACAAAGAACACTTTATATTCCTAGCACTTTCTTAGGTTGTGGTTTTGAGAGGAATAAAGCACAGTTTGTGGACGGTCTAAAGGGCCTTTGGGTGAAGATTACTAGAACTGAAAATAAATTATAGAAGCCAGCCGAATGCTTGCCGAAGTAATGCTTAAGTGAGTGTCAGAGAGGGACAGGAGGAACTCTGATTTAAACCTTTAACTCTGACAGCTCATCTCATATACAGTAGCAAGTAGTCGAAACGACGAACCATGTTGTACCAGGGTTAAATGGACAGCTTTCTGCTTGCCAACCCTCAACCTAAACGAAACAATTCTTCATTCTTCAGGCAAACCATGCCCATGCCCACATAAAGTACGCCCATCTATCAGCGATGCACAATTTAGATGATGCATAGAGTCTGCTCTGGCCCAAACTTTTGGCGCTGATTGCGCCCTGATAATTAATGCGTAGCAAGAATGCCGGCTAGATGTGCTAATGAAAGGCGCCCCATAAAAACAGCTATTAGCTGTCCCCCCTCGAGAGTTTTGCAGTTTAAGCCAACACTAACTAGCCACAACAAAAAGCAGCACGCCAACCATCGATCCTCGCCTGGCGTTCATTGAGAACGGAAACGGGTAACAACTGCCGAAAACCTACGAATTGTACACAAGTTGCTCATACCTACACACCAAAATCGTATGTTTTGTGTGCTTTTCGGCTCTTTTTTTTCTGTTTTTCTGTTTTTTGGGGTGGGCGAAGAAGTTGTTGCAATTTGACACCTTGTGGGCATTAAGTGCTTCCTCTGCCCACTCGAACAACAAAAAAGAGAAGAAGAAAAAAAAAAGACAGCCTTAAGCCAAGAGAGGATGGCGACGCCTCGTCTCCAAGCCAAAAAAGGCTGAAAAAAAAAATATAAAAAATATGTTGCAATGGCAACAAATTGGTTGCATTTCGTTGGCTCGTTTTGGGAGGCTGTCGCGACGAACGACGTGAAAAAAATCTTGGCGTCTGACAGACGTTAACGTATTTTGTTTTCGTTTCATGATATGTTTGTTGAGATACCAACAAAAAAAAAGAAGAGAGAGAAAAACGGTACGCCGCCGGCTTGTTGGCTGCTTTACGTAGGCACATCTTGATTTTTTTCCTCCTGCCTGCGTTCGTTCGTGGTCTTTTTTACACGCATTCATTAAAAATAAGTTAACAACTTTTTAACACCTAACTGGGCGGCAGACAGTTGAATAAATGAATTATGCTGACGAGTGGCGGGGCGGGGGGGGTCGTTTCAGTGGGGAAGTGGCAGCTTGTTAATCAGTTAAATTAAATGCGAAATGAACAAAACGAATTGGTCGACCGAAACGTGCGTGGTCTTTTGACGTTTGATTAGCTGCCTCCAAAAAAAAATAAATAAGGAGGTAGGAGAGAAAAAAGCTAACCGTTCATTCATTAAACCATACATCATTATCGGACTGTTGTTGGTAGTTGTCGTTGGCCCAGATTAAGGCTTAAGGGAAAGTAAGCAGCTGGGGCCTAAACACATTTTCCCAAACAAAAACAATCTTCTCAAACAAACTTATACAATTTTTTCATTTAGCTGTCGAATTTTGTTAGTCAAACTTTTTCCGGTCATTTTCTAAATTTTGGGGTTCCAGCTAAATTTTGAACTCGATGTTTTGAAACAACTTTTACTCAGCCAAACTTTTTCAAGCATTTGAAACCTTTTTTCCGGGTTTAGTTCTTCAAAAATCGTTTCCTTCAACCAACTTTAACAAGGATTTCAAATTTTATTACCACTAAAATGTTTTCACATTGCAAATCTAGGCGTTTTGTTGTTGTAGCTTTTGTATGTGACTCTGTAAGTGTAACTGTTCACTTAGCGTTTGGTATCTTAAGTAATTGGTGCAGTTGCCCTACTTCAAATGCCAAATGTCTGAATTCTGAGAAGAAAATCTATGACTCTGTTATATCTTTCACATTGGTTTCAAACATTTGGCATACGCCTTGACTTATCAAACTACTTTTGCTAGGACTAAGAACTTCCTAAATATTGGCAATTTCCAGTTCAACGTAGATATAAAACCAGTAAGAATGGAACCCCATGGCTGAAAGCACACAGAAAACTTAGGGCCAACTCCTACTTAACATTAGTAGGAGATCAGAGCCAATCAAGAATCAACGAACCAAGACCCACTGAGAATATGCAAGAATAAGAAGCAATTCTATCTGAAAGAACCTTTAAGAACCGATTTGTTATGTATCAGAAAAAACTTAGATTTTGCTCTGTTATTTGTAGATTAATGTGACAGACAGAGCTCTATGTAGAAGTTAAGAAGACTTTTGTGATTTGGGCTTAGGATAGCTTGATTATTTATTGATAGATTAACTTAAGTCACTTTATAAAATATTCAAAAAACGAACAATTTTTTTTTTGAATATTCTATAGTACACAAGCAGTTGTTTCAGTTGCTTCAGATGAGCCTAAAATTTAACAACTTTAAAGGGGATTTATGCTGCCTTTTGTTAACATTTCTATATTTCAAATTCTTGGCATTCAAAAACTAAAACTTACTGTTCATTTTTGTAAGCACAAAAGCTAAAAAAAAAAGGCAGAACTCTTTATAGTAATACCTTACATTATTTCAATTGAACAGTTCAAAAATAAGTCCTAAAAACTCTTAGTATTATGCCTTTTGCAGAACCAAGCAGTTGGATGTTTGGATGATGTTCTTCCCTTTCATGGTGCTTAACTTAAAGTTCTCGAAAAACGATTTGTGGAGAAACCTATCCTGATGAACTAATGCAGGAAAAGCTTCTACCATTGACTTTTGAACTAGGTAAGTGTAAAAAATATTCTTACTTTATGTAAATGACGAACTATTTTCCAAATATCAATTTGTTATATTTCCTGTTATACACAAAAAGTAGTTTGCTTAAGATAAGGTTAAGGTTAAGGATAAAGTTAGACCCTTTTGTAGTTTCTAACTTTTAGTAAACTACAAAGGATTCTTAAAAAATTTGGTTTAAATATATAAACAGCATAAATGCGAAATGCTAAGAAGACCGTATCTAAAACTAAAAAAAATTACGCAGCTATACCCTTGTGTAGTTTTTTACTTTAGGTAAACGACCACATATTTAAAAAAAATTGATTTTGTGCAAGTCTTTGATAGAAATAAGCAGTTTGAAAAGTAATACGTTGCTGTGGCTATAAAAATAGGGTAGTTAGACCCTTTTAAAGGTTTCTACGTTTGGTAAACGACGAAGGATTTTCGAAAAATTGGTTTTGTCCAAGTCTTTGATAGAAATAAGCAGTTTGAAAAGTTATATTTTCCTGTAGGTATAAAAACAAGGTAGTTAGACCCTTTTAAAGGTTTTTACTTTTGGTAAGCGACGAAGGATTTTCGAAAAATTGAAGTTGTGCAAGTATTTGGAAGAAATAAGCAGTTTAAAAAGATATAAGTACTTGGGGGTATAAAAATTAGGTGGTAAGATCCTTTCAAAGGTTTCTTCTTTTGGTAAACGACGAAGGATTTTCGAAAAATTGATTTTGTGCAAGTATTTGATAGAAATAAGCAGTTTGAAAAGTAATATGTTCCTGTGGTTATAAAAATTTGGGTAGTTAACGCCTTTTGAAGGTCTCTACTTTTGGTAAACGACGAAGGATTTTCGAAAAATTGATTTTTTGCAAGTATTTGATAGAAATAAGCAGTTTGAAAAGGTATAAGTACTTGGGGTGCATAAAAATTGGGTGGTAAGACCCATTACGAGTTTTTAGCTTTAGCTAAGCGACGAAGGATTTTCGAAAAATTGAAGTTGTGCAAGTATTTGGAAGAAATAAGCAGTTTGAAAGGTAAAATGTACTTAGGGGGTACAAAAATTAGGTAGTATGATCCCTGTTTAAGTGTTTGTTTTGTCTATTTGGGAAAAATGGGAGCTGGAGTTTGATAAGGCTTGGGTACCATATTAAAGAAATAATTCCACTTTAATAATGAAAATGATTAAGTTTTGAGTATAGTTTTTGGCCAGTTGGTTTTTGCCTTTTGAGTGGGTAGACAAACCACACAGATTATGCCTGATGATTGAAGCCCACATTTTGTGCTGTTGTTGTTTTTGCATTGTAAGACGAGAAACGGCTCAAAGTCGTTGGCAACAAAAAACCGCAAGCAGTTTTAATTGAAAATGCAACAACAAAAAGTGGCAACTGGGGAATATAATAGCCACACAAACTGTGTGTGTGTGTGCGTGTGTTCGTGTGTGTGTGTGTGTATGCATGGGCGCTGCTCTCTGCAGAAACAGGAAATGCAGCTAATCAAGCGTGTGAGTTGTAACAAATTGAGTTGGCAGCAAAGGAAACCTATGTGGAAGCATTGATTGCGCCGCTAAGTCTGGCCCGGCCGCAGGGAATTCCCAATGCCCGCTTTTGCCGGATTAGGGAAAACCCTAAACAAAGAGGGGGATTAAGGGTGCGAGCAGCCTGCTACCTGCTACCTGCTGCTGCCGCCGCCGCCGCTCACGGGGCGTATGCTTATTCTGTATGCACTTACCGGCTGGTCTATTGGAACGCCGTCCCGCATCCGATTCCTCCAGCATGAGTGGAGCATGACGTCGCCCTTGCACTGTTTGACAGACACCCAGCAGCAGCAGGGCCATGACAAGCAGGTGACGCAGCTGAACAGTAACAAATCTGCGGACTGCTGGAGTCGGAGTTGGTAATGCTACTGACGCTGAGGGGGAGGCGGTGTATTGTGGCTGTCGCTGCGGCTGCGTCTGCTGCTGCTGCTGCTGTTGCTCTAGTTTTAGGGTCTTTATGGTGCCCGTGGCCGTTCGAGCCCACACGGCCTCCTCCTCCTGCTGCTCCAAGTGGTTCAGAAATTTGTGGTACATTTTCGTTATGTTTCGTTTAAACTTAAGCGGCGCTTTTCTCAATGGAAAGCACGTTTCTTTTGCAGGATTGTGAAAACACTTGTCATGTAAAAAAAAGAGAACTTGAATTGTATTGAATTGATAGAGCGCGTTCAACCGGCGGTACTTTTAGTTTTATTATATATTTTTTTTCTTTTTTTTTTGCAGATTAGATAACACACACGCGAGTTGACTTCTTAATTTGAAGGTTTGGTTGCATTTTCTTTTTATGTGTGTGTGTGTGTGTGTGTGGGAATCACTGAGTGTTGTTGTTTTTCTTGCTAAACTTGGTTTTTGCACTCCTTTTCAAATATATTTTGTTGTGTTTTTCTTTTTGGACGACGACGACGACGACGGCGACGTTTTCGAGGAGGAACGTTTCCAAAGTGTTGTTGTCGGCGAGTTTTTATCTACTAGATAGTTCACGGGGCGCACACGCCGTGTATATGGCGGCTGCTGCGAGAGTGCGGCGAGTGTGCGTGCTAGTGTGTGTGTGTTAGTGTGCAAGAGTGTTGTCTCTCAACGGTGTGTGTTGTGCGATTGCGAACGTTTCGGAAAATAATGTCCACACACGGTATCGGTCGGTTGAATAAATAAACTAAAGCCCAACAAGCGCAGGCGACAGCGACAGCGGCGACGCTGGCAGCGGCAGCGGCGCAGGCCGCAAGAGAGCGAGCGCGCGGCCAAGAGAGAGAGAGAGAGGCAGAGCGAGCGCGAGAGAGAGAGAGAGCGCGCAAGCAGGCCGGGCACCGGCTGGGCCGGGCAGACAGACAGGCAGGCAGGCAGCGTAGAGAGCAACAAAGTTGTGTGTGCCGATCGTGTGCCTCTTTGTGCCCTCGTCGTTTTGGGGGGGTTTTTGGCAGCAGCTTGCAATTTTCTTTTGCTGCTTTGGCTATTGTTTGCAGTTTTCGTTTTGGCTTGAAAAAAAAAAAGTGGCGCACAATTTTCGCGCTAGTTTGCCTCTCTCCCTCTCTCTCTCTGTGGGTGTGTGTGTGTGCGAGTCGCGTGTCTTGGAGATGCTTGGGCGATGACGAACGATGTTTTCTTGCAAAGTTGAATGAGCACGTTTTGCCAAAGCAACGCGCATGCGTGCCCGTGCCCTTCTCGCGCAATCGCTCTGCCTCTC
This sequence comes from Lordiphosa fenestrarum, assembly GCA_035044985.1. NCBI lineage: Eukaryota > Metazoa > Arthropoda > Insecta > Diptera > Drosophilidae > Lordiphosa > Lordiphosa fenestrarum. The sequence continues at coordinate 2,008,624 of JAWNNO010001835.1, forward strand.
GCTCTCGCCCTCGCTCTCTCTCTCTGTCTCTCTCGCTCTGTCTAATGCTGAATGGTTTTGGTTCAGGTGTTTGGTGTGGAAAATCCTGCAAAACGGTATTTTACATACCATTAAAGTGACTCAACTTTTCCCCCTACCCAGAAACCTGCTAGGATACAACTCCGCACTTATTGCTCCAACAGCCACCAAATTGTAATTAATTGTTTTGCCTTTATAATAAATGATTTGCCCAGCCCAGCTGCAAAGTTGATATCCTCAATTATCAAGTCTTGGCAAGCGAGTCTCAGCCTCAGAAACTCAGCCCCAGCTTGGAGATGTTTCTGCATTTGAAAGGTCACAAGTTCGTAGCTTTTTCAACCAAGTATAATTTAAACATTGTATATCTCTAAATTCTGCACACTTATCTGCAAAGGAGTCCTTGAATTTGGAAGGAGTATGTTTTGCTTGTTAGAGTAAAGCTCTTTTAATTACGTTTGACTGGGGAACCTTAAGGGAAAACAAGAAAGCTAAGCTAACTTCATCTGTGCCGAAGTTTTTTATCCTTTTCGCTTAAATATTTTCTCAAAATACTCTTTTTCCCATTTTCCGACCGATCGTTCGTATGGTAGCTATATGATATTGTCAGCCGATTTGGCCAAAAATTTGTAAACTTGTGTAAAAGCATGTAAAAAATGTCAAAAACAGTGACCAAAGAGTGACCAAAACAGTGACCACAGAGTGACTAAAAAAATGACTAAATAAGTGACTACAACAGTGATCAAAACAGTGACCACAGAGTGACTAACACAACGGCCAAAGAAGTGACCAAAAAGAGACGACAACAGTGATCAAGCGGTGGTCATAACACAGACAAAAACAGTGATCCCAGTGTAGGTAACACAATGATCAAAACAGTAACCAAAACAGTGTCCGAAGAAGTGCCCCAAAACAGTGACCGAAAAACTGACCAAAAAAGTGATCAAAAAACAGTGACCACAACTGTGATTACAACAGCGACCAAAACTGCAACTATATTGTGCCCGACTTATAGAAGGGACGACTTCCGGTCAAACAGTATCGTTCAGAACACAATGAAAAGTGGGCAGGCTTTCCCAAAAGATCGCATGATGCAACAATATAGGTGCAGAGAACTCACACTGATGCCACCTTACCTCTCTTGTTGTATCATGATTGGTAGTAATCAGATCTCAGATTAACCTTTGGAAAGAGTAGCGCTTGTACAGGGTGTTCCTCGATGCCCATTCGTTTATTTTGCTTTATGCATATGAAAAGTGAATTATTATTTTGCCCATAAGTTGGAGACGCGTAGACGGAATCCTAGACGACCACATAATGGCTATAAGCTCTCCTGATCAGCATGACGAGCTGAGTCGATTGAGCTTTGTTTGCGTCCTCCGTGCCTCAGTTTTGAAGCTATTGAGCTGAAATTTGGCCGCCGTCTGCTGTTAAATGTGCAAATGTCTTAATTGAGCGTAACAAACGACAATGGTTTTTTGGTTCTTTAAGACTCTTGTGTGCCATCTTTTTGATAAGCAAAGCTGAGAACCTCAATTATGCTTTAGCAAAAGGAACATTCCCAGTCCCTTGAACCAAACTTTTCTCACACTTATGGATCAGATGGTGGTAGGTATGTATGTAAATATTGGTCATCATGATTCCTTATAACCAAAACATTCCCAATAGCTATGCTCTGCTGTCGACGTCGACATCGCTCGCTAAAAGTACATAAATCAAAAGGAAAAGCATTTGTCTGTTTTGTGATTCATTTAGAATAGAGTTTACCCTGTAAAATAAGAAGAATAAGTGGGAAATGCTTTAAGATTTTGCTTTGCTTTTAAGTACAACGTAAACCCTTTTCTTTCAAGCTCAAAACTTAATGAAGGGTATCAAAACGTTGTTCATACTTTTCGCCCAATTGTTGTTGCTGGTTTTTTTTTTTGTTGTTGTTGTCGCTGATTGTTGATTGCTTTCGTTGTTGTAGTATTTGCCATAGCATTTTGTACGCATGTTTCAGACATTTAACATTTCTTTTTCGTATAGACAAGAGACAGATATCGTTGATATATATGTACGTATGTGTGGGTATATAAATATATATATGTATATATATATATGCCCATACTTATATGTTTGTAAGTATATGTGTTCGGCGGCGGGGCCGTGGGGCCAAAACATTTATAGGAATATTTGAAATTGCAGACAAACGTCGAGCATTAAATGAGGCTGACAAACAGCAGCAACAACAACAACAGCAGCAACAACAAACAAATAAATAAATAAATACGAAATGGAAATGCGGTTAAAAGCCAAATCGTGTTGTGGCCCGACTATTTCGGTGCATATTATTTCATATTTTGCCAGCAAACGAGAACTATTTTAATTTGTTTTATTTTTATTTGAAATGTGACAGAAATTATTGTTAACGATATCGCCCGATGTCTGTGGCGCTTGATAATGAAATCGAAAACGAAAGCCAACAAATTAATTCATACAAAACGGCGGACACCCCCCCCCCCCCCCCCCCCCCCCCCCCTCCCACGCAACTTTCCATTCCTGTCATATATTTTTTCTCACATTATTTATGATTACTTTCAACTGAAAATATTGTTGTTATTTAATTGCGCTCACACGTGCCACCCCCCCCCTCCCGACAGCCGCCAAAGAACATGAATTTGTGTTCGGCTGCGGATGATAATGATATATCGGGGGCCATAAAGGGATTTGTCGCCAGACAACACACAACAAAAAGTGAATACATATGGATATGTGTGTGTGTGTGTGTGTGAGAAGTGTGTTCTCTGGTTTGCATATGTCAAAAGCTTGGCACCCGTACACCCCAGTCAGAAATTGTAGAATAGCAGAAAAAATCTACAGGAGCTACTCAAATGGTGGCTTTTTGTATGAGGGGTAAAGACTTGGGTTGTATGAAATGGCCCTCAACAAACCCTTGGCCTAAAATGCAGTGACCTGAAGTCATATCTAAAGTCTAAACATGTTCGCAGCTAGCCGCAACTTGTCTATTCCTCTAAAGACTATGTTTTTCCACAGCTTTGTTCTTCAAATTGGAATCTAGCCTCTACTTTTTATGTGACTTTTTGCTTTTTTAACCTTCTGAATACGTAATATACCAATTTACTTTGATGTTACATGGTTTTATGTTGGGTTTGTTAGGAACAGGTACCGCATCTTTCAGTTCACGAAACTAAGTAGGTTTGCAGTCTTGGTTATTATTTACTAAAGACCTCGGCATTCTGTACAAAAGCCTCTCAAGGTTTTAGTAAGAGAAAATAGTCGTAGAATCAGATATTCTAGTTTTGCACTAGAGAAAGGGCACTACAGTTTAAAGCAGCATCCGTACGGTAAGCTAACTTCAAAGCTGGCTTCAATAGCTGGTAAAGGTGGCTGGAGGTGTAAGTTTTTATAGCAAAAAGTAGAGGAAAGTTAACTTTTGCTAGTCTTCGTTTTTCCAACTAATTTGAAGAACATTTCCACTGAAAACAAACAAGATCTACTCACTAAGATTACATTTCTAACTCTACTTTTCTAGGACAGCTATACTATATAGCTGTCCGATTTCGACCAAACTTAGTAGAATCAAGTTAAAGCATAGCAAACTAAGAAAAACAAAGTTTGGAATCATTTTCATTGAAAACCAAAAAGTTTTTCTTACTAAAACTAGTTTCTCAACCAATCATTCCTATGACAGCTGTAACCTATATTCAACCGATTTAACTTTAAGGAATTGTGTGAAAGCTTATAAAATAAATATATGCCAATTTTAAGAAGGTTTGCATTAAAAACAAAAAAGTTTTTCTTACCTAGACTATATTTTTAACCTTACTTTTCTATGTTAGCTATGCTATATAGATGTACGATTTTGACCAAACTTGGTGGAATCATGCAAAAGATTAACAAACGCACGTGTAAGAAGTTTGAAGTCCATTTTATGTAAAACAAAAAAGTTTCTCTCACTAAGACTACTTTTGCGACCGTTCATTCGTACTGCAGCTATATGCTATAGTCAACCGATTTTGATAAAACTTTGTAGAACTGTGTGCACGCATATGAAATAAGTGAATGCCAATTTTAAGCACATTTGCATTAAAAACAAAAAAGTTTTTCTCACTAAGACTACTTTTCAGACTCTACTTTTTTAGGACAGCTACACTATATAGCTGTCTGATTTTAACCAAACTTCGTGGAATCATGTTAAAGCACAGCAAACTAAGAAAAACAAAGTTTAAAGGCGTTGCCAGTGAAAACAAAAAAGTTTTTCATACTAAAACTAGTTTTTCAACCGATATGACAGCTATATGCTTGAGTCATTCGATCCGGCTGGTTTCGACAAATGTGCAGCGTATTTGTACTAGAAGACTACCTGCAAAGTTTGGTGAAGATAGCTTTGAAAATGAAGGAGGAGTTAGCATAGAAACAAAGGGACATGGCTAAATCAACTCAGCTCGTCATATTGATCAGGAATTTATATACTTTATGTGGTCGGAGATGCTTCCTTCTAAGCGGAGCTGCTTCCATGTTCACATTTTACTTTTTTGGAGTAAATTCACGAGGTTGTCAACAAAAAATACTGTAGAAACAAGAAAGAAAGTCGGTCAAGCCCGACTATAACATACTCTGTACCAAGAAAATTTGTCTTTTGATCATAACTCGAAAACCGTTCATCCGATCTTCTTCATTCCTTTCCTGGCGGATCGATAAGTTATTCTAATAACTAAATATGTCCAGAAGAAACAAGCCATCTATCTTCAAAACTGTGGGAGATATGACGTTTTTACTAAATTGCAGGGGCGGGAAGGGGCGTGGCCAAAATTGAAAATAAACTTGATCTGCCTGCAGACATAAGAAGCATATCTACCATACATGTCAAAACTCTATCTCTTACCATCTCTGAGAACTGTGCGTTCATACGGACAGACAGACAGACGGACATGGCTATATCGACTCGGCTGTTGATGCTGATCAAGAATATATATACTTTATGGGGTCGGAGATGCTTCCCTTTGGATGTTACATACTTTTGCACAAACTTATAATACTCTGTGTACCTACGGTTCAGAGTATAAAAACGGACTCTAAAAGTTTTTTAGTATTTAGCCAGACTTCATTGTGTTTTACTCATGTTTTTTTTTAATATGAGGAAATTCACGTGGTTTTCAAAGAGAAATACATAGAATGAAACGCATTTTACAAATTTACGGACTTTCAGTGAGGTTTTAAAAAGTAAATTCACTTCGCTTGGGTCTAAAAATTCAAAAATGAAGAAAACCAAAGCTTTTTCTTGCAGTCACAAATCAATTGCAAATGCTTTCAATACACTTTGCCATTTAAATCAACACACAAACACACACACACACAGAGAGAGAGCGAGCGAGCGAGCATTTGTTGTTGTGATTTAGTTTGATTGGCATCTAATTTATGATTGACAGTTACAAACGCTTCGTCGGCAGCGATCGTCAGCAGCGTTTTTCGGAGCCTACCGCAAAATGGCGCAGAGAGACAGACCTCACGGCTGTCAATCAAGCCATTAAATAATTTACACACACAGGCACACTCGCACACACACACACAGAGACACACCGAGAGCAATTGTCATTTGAATTTATGAGCTAACGTCTTGATTTACGTAGTTCCTCGACTTTTGCGGTTTTTCTTTTCTTGCTTTTTTTTTCTGTGCTTCTCAAAGCTGTTTGACACCTTGTTGAGAGGCATTGTCAAAAAGTTCACTTGGCTACTGTGATGGCTCTCGGATTACAAGTTATCAGTCAACCCACATAGAAGAATTGCAACACATATGCACACTGAGGTACTTGTACATGGGAATTGGGCTTTGAAAGTAACAAAAAAAAACAGAAGAAACTGATAAGCAAACTGCATTATCAATTTGTTTGTTTTCACATTAGCCAAACAAAAGCTCAAGGCAACAGGAAATTTACCGCACTTGAAGGTAAGGGGCCACCGAAGTCAAACACAATCAAAGAAATGCCACTCTCTCGCTCTCACTCTCACGCTGGCTCTCACTCAATGATTTGCAACAAGAAAGATTTTGGGTTTTGAAACTTTATTGCAAACCAAGCTGCACATTGCAAAGACAACACAAATTGATGCAAACAGTGCAGTAACCAAACTGCACCCCCTTTTTAGGTAGTTATAACACAGTTTCGAGCTCAAAAGAGCATAAACCAAATAGTTATCAAGCTGCCCTCGTGGGTTTTTTGTACACACAAATGCTTTAAGACCTAAACACAAAATCCCAGATTGTGTAATTTAAGCACTATACGTCACTTTGCCTACTGTAGACCCCCCCTAACCACCCTTTCCTCCTCCCCAACGCTTAATTGCCCCACTTGTACTTTCTGTTTTCTGCTGTTTTGTTACTTTTAATGATCTCCATTGTGTGGAAGGAATGCAAAAGGCCAACATAAAAACCAAACCCCAGCACTTAGCCAAGACACACACCCAAAATGCCAATTGCTGTTGGTTTTATTACTATGTTTAGGGCGACCCAAAAAAAAGAAACCAAACAAAAAATCAATCAATTGTGGGGCAGAGAGGGTGCCCCGCATACTCTCCACCCAGGTACCTACCTTACCTACCTACATAGATCGATTTGCTGTGATGAAATTGGCGCTCAACATTTCCAATAGCACACACAAAACCATTTACAATTCAATTTCGTATAATGGTAATGGTGTGTGGAATCAACTAAAAGAGGCGTGGCACATAAATTGCCGGCCCGCTCGATGATACAGACATTCTTTACAGCCGTCGAGAGCGTTGAAGCGGGGGTGAGGGGACACAGAGAGAGAGAGAGAGAGAGAGAGTGCAAACGTAGTTAGTTGCATGATGGGGCAAATCCAACTCCAACAGTTTATCAATCCAGCCGATCGACTTAACGACTTTGGGCAGTTTGGCATGCATATTCATACCAGTCGATGACTAAACGCCCCACATGACGTATACTTGATATTTTTGGTCACTTTTATTTCGTGTTGCTAGGTAGCAACTAAGTAAAGGCCATAAATCAAAGATCGCTTCGGTAGACTTTACGCCCGGCCAGGGAAAGTATGCATCTACCCTTAAGTAACAAAATACTCAATCTAGAAGTTTAATGAGAACAGTTTTGACTACTCTGATGTCTTTTGAGGAACCACAATGTAGATTTACTAGTCTCTAGGGTATTTACAAATACTCCGAAATCTGTTTATATGACATAAAGTAGGATTCCTGGTTACTTAAATGGTTTATAATACTTGAAAATACATTTTAGTTTATCAAAGTAGAATTTCTAGCTTATAATACGCCGAAATTAGCTAAGAATAGCCAAAGCTCAATTTCTAGTCACTGGGATAGGCTAATAATACCCTGAAAGTAGGAATTCTGGTTACTAGTCTAGCTAATAATACTCCGAAATCTATTAAGTAGCCATAAAGCGGGACTGTTGTTATCTTAAACAGTTTATAATACCCCAAAACTCATTCGGCCTAACCAATGTAGCATTTTCAGTCTCTGGGGTAGCTGGTAGTACTCCGAAATGGATTTAGGAGTGTCAAAGTAGCATTTCTAGTCTCTAGAATAGCTAAAAATACTCCGAAATCTGTTTTAGAATTCCCAAAAGCTGCATTTCTAGTCTCTGGCATAGCCCATAACACCACAACATCTATAAAGAATAACCAAAGTAAAATTTCTATTCTCCAGAATGGTAAATAATACTCCGAAATCTGTATAGACTTTCCATAGTTGGATTTATAGTCTCTGGGATAGCTAATAATATACCGAAATCTAGTTTGAAGCCCCAACTTAGAACTTCTATTTCTAGCATAGCTAGCAATACTTCAATATACTACTTTGGTAGCTCCAAAGTGGGATTTCTGGTCTCTGGAATAGTTTATAGCACTCCGAAATATATTTGGGTTTACCCAGAAAGAGTTTCCAGCATCTTGGAGAGGTTATGAAACTTGGAAATCTTATAAGAAGCACCAAAGTACAATCTCTAAAGCCTAGAATAGCTAATATTACTTGGAAATCTATTTAGTAGCCCCAAAGTATGATTTCTGGTGTCTAAGACAGTTTGTGACACTCCAAACTCCATTTAGGATTCTCCAGTAAGGGTTTCTAGTATCTTGGAGAGCTTATGAAAGTTGGAAATCTATGTGGGAGCCACAAAGTACTTATAAGCTCTTAAAGAGCTTATAATACTTGGAAAACTATTTCGTAGCCCAAAAGTAGGATTTCTGAACACTCCAAATACCGAATTAGGATTCCCAAGTAAGGGTTTCTGGTAACTAGTACAGCTTATAGTACTTCGAAATCTCTTTGGCAGCCCCAAGATATAATTTCTGAACTCTGGCATAGCTTATATTACTTGGAAATCTATTTAGTAATGCCAATCAGTTTCTTATATCTAGTAGAGCTTATTGTACTTTGGAATCTATTTGGGAACACCTAGATACAATTTCTGAACTCTGGGATAGCTAGCTGTTCTCCGAAATCGTCAAATAGTCTCTAGTATAGTTTATATTACTCCAAAATCAATTTAGGATTACCTAAGTAGAAGCTTTAGTCTTTGCAAATGCTAATAATACTCTAAAGTCTATAGAAAAGCCCCAAAAGTCGGATTTTCAGTCTTAGGAATAGGTTTTTAATGCTCCAAAGTTCATTTCAGATCCTCAAAGTAGGTTTTCTAGTCTCTAAGATAGTTTAAAATATTCGGAAATCTAGTAGACATCCCCGAATAGGGATTTCTTATCTCTGGGAAAGCTCAGAGTTGTCCGAGATCTATAGAACTAATACCAATACCACTCCGACTCAATTGAAGATGTCCAAAGTTGAAGTCCTGGACTCTAGCATAGTTAATATTATTTCAGGCTTCACCGCAGATCTTCAAAGTAAACTTACAGGTCTCGGGGTTTAGTTCGATCTGGCAAATTCTTATAAAATTTATCTGAGTTCAAGAGGAATTCCTGGTCTAGTTGCTAGTTTCTTGCTACCAACATAGATAGTTGGTCCCTAGGTCGCTTCAGGTCCTTGTACCTTATTCCATTATAGTCACAATCTTTACTTTACTTTACCACTTATGATGCGAAATACACAAACAAATTGTGTTAGTTTCTCAAGCCTAGAACTGGCTCACATCCACTGTCTCGTATATCATATTTCATTGACATTTCATTTGGTTTTTCATTTGAATCGCCTAATTTCATTCAATTTGATGACCAATTGAAACATTCAATAATCAATAAATGCATTGCCTATGAATGTGTTTCGCATTTAATTGGACTTTCCATATCGCTTAAGTGCAATTTCAATTTCCATAATTGTTCTGGTAATGGCCAGCGAACACACACACACACACACACACACACACACACACAAGCGCACTCACACTCACACTCTTACACTGTCCCACTCACGTATATTTCACATAAAAAAAAAAACAAAAAATAAATTAAAAATTGAATAGAAAACTTTTGCACAAAATAAAGTTCGTTTCGTAGCTGCGCGCGCGCTTCTCTTTCTCTCTCTCTCTCGTCTCTCGCTCTACCGCGCGCTTTCTCTTTCCTTTCCGTTGGCTTTTCACAGGACGAAGAAAATGGCGTGATACGTTAAAGTCTTCGACTTGTGGGTGGTTAGCGCGCGCGCGTCGTTCGTTCGGTTGGCACGATCTTGGACAAACTGAAGTTTAGGCAGGCGGCAACGTGCTTAGAGCAGAGACAATAGACAAAAGCGGCAGCAGCCGCCGCCGCCGCCGCAGCAGCAGCAGCAGCAGCAGCGGTGACAACCACAGAGATCCGATGGCTCTCTCATATCACAATATCGTCGTCTTAGTCGGCGTGATCGTTGACGTCGTTGCCGCTTTGATGCTGCTGGACTTTGCCACAAACAAAACGAAACAACAAACATTTCAAGCATTTTGCTTAGACATCTCACTCATCTAATGAAGACTGCTGTGGGGTCCTCTTAACTAGACCAACTCAACCACCGCAACATTTAAATTAATCTGTTGGCGGGGAACTGCTTCAGTTTGTGTGTGCACTGAGAGAAAACCAGAGCGATGGGATGGTGGAATGCTGCTTGAATTGCTCCTAATTTAAAGGTTTCTCTTTGGCAATGGCAGCTCGGGGAGTTAAGAACTTTTACATTGACAATTCTCGTTTCAAGCCTGAAATTTTCTATATTTTCTTTAAGTGTAGGCACTAATTTTAATTACAAATTCTTATTCTTAGACCACAAATTTGTACTTCTTACAAATGACTTTAGATATTCTCAATCAAAGTCTAGAAATCATCTTCGATTTCAATTCAGGCCCTTTCTATCAAGAATGTACTTAGGATTTTCGCCAAGTGTATGAAGAGCTTTCATTTAAAGTCCATGAAGAATTTTCTTGTTCAAATTTCGCCTTATCAAACTTCTGACTACGAAAACTTTCGCTCCAATTATGCAATTTTGGTAGTTCTTTCGCTAAGTGTATGTAGAGCTTTCACTTAGATTCTAGTACATTAAGAATTATTATTCTTTTATCAAGAATTACTTTACTATTTAATAATGTCAAATAATCGATCGCTATACAATTTGGCATTTTTTCTCTGAGTGTGTAAACAGCTTTTAGCTGTAGTTTGTTTGATCAGGAAATTGTGTATTCACATAAACTTAGACTTTGAAAACGCCCTATTATGGTATGCACATCTTTCTGTTTTCTCTGAGTGTACGAAAAGCTTTTACTTGAAGTCTAGCTCATTCAAAATTTTCAATATTGCATCAAAAACTCTCATTTTAGTCTACTTTTGACTTAGAAACTTTTCAAATCTTCAAAGAAATTGCTAATTTTTTTCTCTAAGTGTATGAAGAACTTTTCCATAGAGTCTAGTTTTTGGTTTCTTCAAGAATTTGTATTCCTTTTATACTTTAGACATAGAATTCTCGATTTAGGTATAATATTTGAATATTTTCTCTGAGTGTATTTCTTAAAATCTCACTGAAAGTTCTTGCCCTATCAGAATTTACAATCTTTGCTTGAGAATTTCCTAAACTGACCTACTATTGTTGTCAAATTCTCAATTTAGGTATGAAATTTGGCAAGTGTATGAAGAACTTTTGCGAACTTTCGAAATTTTAACAAGAATTTTCAATATTTGTAAAATTAATGTAAAATTCTCAATTTAGGTATACAATTTTAAACTTTTTCTTCCAGTGTATAAAGAGCTTTATCCCATTTAACTTACTTTTGACATTAAAATCTAGAATCAGGCTTGAAATTTTTTCTTCTTTTTCTCTAAAACATTAAGAATTTTCATACTTGAATCAAGAATTATTATACCTACCATTCTTAAGACAGTGAAAACTCTTAATATAAGTATGACTTTCACTATTTTTTTTCAAGTACAGTCAATAAGAATTTCTATTTACATCACTTAACATAGTACATTTTCTTACCAAGTACAAAAATCTGTATATTTTCTCTGAGTGTATGCAGGGCTTTTACCAAAAGCCCAGTCTATGTTGAATTTCAGTTTTCGGCTCCATAAGTTAAGTTCTTAGCATGTTTCGGACATGACATATACATTTTTTAAGACCCAAGCTACAAAAAGGTTTGGAAATTTTGTACATGGCGACCGTGACAACTGAAACTTAAACTTAATCCAGCAGCTTTTGAGTTGATTAAAACATTCGATGGTCAAACTGGCCCTCTAGTTTTGTGGCTGTGGCACCAGAAGGTGCGGTATGCACTTTAGCGGGGCGGGGCTTAACATTTTTATACATATATATTTTCTCTTTATATATATTATTTGTTTTGTCTTTTTGCTGTACTTGGAGCATGCCTCAACCTACCCAGTTTGTGATCTTGGCATGCTTATTGAAGCGTGCGACCAGGGCCCCTCCCTTAAACTGAGAGGAATTGAATTGCAGCAGTGCTAGTTAACTGGGTACAGTTAACCTAGGACACTAACTAATGCACCCGGCTGTTGTTCTCTTTCTTGCTCGGGCTTACGTCAAGCGAGTGCGATGATCCATCATCATCATCATCATCGTCTAACTGTTTGTTTGGTTACTTGATCTAAAAATAGACAACACTTGGGTTTCCGTCACGATTTGACTGAGTAGCTTTGGCATTACATCGACACATTGCGTATACAACCTGTTGTCGCGCGCGCTGGGTATGCAAAATATTACGCATCCGCGGTGTGGGCCAGCTCAAATTTAGAATATCGAGGAGAGCGCACATACACATAAATAATTGCTCAACAATTTGCGCTGTCTGCAAACTGATTTTGATCAATGATTGCGGTTGCCAAGCGTCGTTTGCCCGCTGTGCCAGTTTCTTTGCCTCATTCTTATCTAAATCTCGGGAATTTTGTATCTAACAGATACTCGCGTTCTGTGGGTCTCTGGCCGTAGTGTGTCCCACTATTGTCTTAATTATGTGTGCGGGGCATGACTATCTATCGCTAGACAGTCGCCGCTGCCGCTGCTGCCGCCGCCTTGACTTGACTCATCATTGGCCAACATCTTCCCCCCGCCCAAAAAAAATAAGAAAATGTTGTTGTAGCCGCCGCCGCCGCATCAACGTCATCAGCCAAATCGAGTCTTGTTTATTTCTATTATTTCTCTCTCTCCCAGCAGATCACGCGCCTTGTATATTTACTTGTGGTTAAGGTACTTGGTCACTTTTAGTGAGTTGTGGAGAGATTTAAACATATTTCGGCCATTGGCCATTGGATGCTTTGGCTTGAATTGATTACAAAATGTAGCCAACAGTTGTCTTAATCTGTTTTCATAGAAGAAATTAAACTATTTTCATTATTTATTCAAGTCTTAATTGATTTGATGTTTCTTTTATGTATAAATAGGCCCAATAACCAGCTAGGCCTTGATAAAAACTTCTAAAGAAAAACCATCCTCTATCATCAGCAATCTTGGCCTGCCGACTGTCAGTACAGCAGCCGTCTCTTGATGCCTGTCTTGCCATAACTGCTTGGGAATTTCAAGGCAGCTTAAGCGCAAAAATGGAAACAGACACATACTATACACCTTTGTGTGTGCGTGCCCAATGTACTTGCCGTATTAGTGTGCTAGATATACTCCCCGCTGCTAAAACGTTGACCAAAATGTTTGTTAATTGCATAACACATTTTACGAGCTCTGATAAAAACACAAAACCAAAATTCAATTGTTTAGTGTATTTTCTAGCCACCCAGGGCGCTCTCCATAATTTATGCATTTTTTTCTTCTAATTTTTTGTTTGTCAATGGAACCTGGAACGTGTGAGGGTCGCTGGCACTGTGCTTAGTTGCGGCCATGTTCGTATAGCTGATCTCTGGCACGGGGCCACGTTCCAAACTGTCGCACTGTCACATACAACAAAATGAAAAGGAGATCTGAGGCCAAAGTCTTGGATAGTTAGGGATGAGTTAAATATATTATAGGAAACGTTTTTCTAACATGGCTAGATACAAATTGAAATTCTGGAATAAACAGTGGTTAGGCCAGTACTTAATTACTTTTAGAAATCATTACAATTATTCAAGTAATGAAAGATAATGACAAACAACTCCTGATAACAAGCTTCAAAATATACAAGAAAGAAAGAGAAATGATAGAAATCAAAATCTCCATGAGACAGTGCATATGACCACATCTAATTACCTTCAATTACTTTTAATTACAATCTAAACAAATGAAAATATGAAGAGCTATGATAAAAGTATTGATAATTCTTGATTATTCAGTGTATATAATAACGTTTAATTACTTGTAATTAGAAAACAAATATTCAAGTAATTGCAAAAGTAATTAAGTGTTATTACATAGACTGATTTCTATAAAGACTGAACTCATCTCCTAGTCAATGTTTATAGTTCAGTCTAGATTTCCACTAAGTACTTAATGCAGGCAAAGACAGCTTGCTTGTATAATTTAATTACTTTTCAAGTTTTAAAAAATGAAGAATTGAAAGAATGTGGAAAAGAACTCCTAATCACGATTTTGTAATATTCTTAATAAAAACTATAAATTCTCAATGGTTCAGTGAGTATGACTTTATTGAATTACCTTCAATTACTTGTAATTACTTTTAATTCCAATAATAACTAGAGAAAAATGAAGTGTAATCTTCAGTGAATAAGAAAACTTTTAATTACTTGTAATTACAAAACAATTAATCAAGTAATTGCAAAAGTAATTAAATTACCATAGCAACTTAGCCTATCTTTAACTCAAAGTTTATAGTTCAGTTTAGATTTCCACTGGGTACCTAATTCAGCTAAAAACAGCTTCATTGAGTAATTTAGTTACTTTTAAGCTGAGCTAAAGTAATTGAAGAATCTAAAAATAAGTTTCTCAAGAACTATATTGTAAAATTCTTAATTAAAAGACAAAGTTAACGACTTTTCAAGGAGTATGACACAACTTAAGTACCTTAAAATACCTGCAATTACTTGTAATTACTTACAACTACTTTTAATTACAATGACAACTGTGCAAGCAATGAACAGTCATGATAAAAGTGTAAGTTCTCAGGTCTTCAGTGAATATGAAAACATTTAAATACTAGTAATTGAAGTAATTGCAAAAGTAATTAAACTCTTCTAAATATTTAGAAGCAGACTTCCCCGTCGTGCCAAAAGTCACCTTGATGCACGATTTTGTCTCTGCTCATCGCCAATTCAAATGCTAAACTCGTGCGTGTTAGCTGCATAAGGCACGTTCAAGCGTGCGTGCGAGTGTGGGTGGTGTGTGATCACCCTGAATATGCCTATTTCTATGACTGCGAGACACCACACACCAGGGAGAGGGCTAGGCAGCAACAATGGCAGATGCTGGCGTTGTCGATAGCAAAGTGCGAAAATAATTGATGAATGGTTGGGTTTTTGGTTTGGAAATGGAAATGGAAATGGAAACGGAAGTAAAGAGGCACGTTCAAGCGAAACATAGATTTTCTCACACCCACACACACTGATGCACACTCCAACACACACTCCAGCAGCACACACACACAGTTGCCCGCAGGGAGCAACTTTTGCTTTTGCAACTACAAGATGATTGGCATGCCAACATGTTGCTCCGTTTTAGCTTATTCTTTTTGCCTTCTTGCCTTCTTTTGTTGTATGTGAGAACTTTACTATGAAATTGCATAGTTTGCAAAGCGGTTTGACAGGCTTTGTGCGAGCGCGCCTATCTATAGCCGGCCAGTTGCATCTTCTCTGCCCCGTTGCCCGCTGCCCGCTGCCCGTTGTGTTGGGCTATTAGAAAGGCATGTGAAATGTTCCCTAATTGTTGGAATTTTAATACACGACATCCAACTGCAGGAGGAAGGAGCTGGGGCAAGAGAGTGCCAGAATGGTGGGTAACTGACCATGTCAATCTCTGTGGGCTGGGCGATTAGCTTGGGTGACCAACAACTGCACCCAGTAAAATTTTTCAAAGAGATGGGGGGGAAGGGGAAATGCACACACGTAGTTAAACTGATTCCTGGACATAATCAAGTCAGGGTAAGGATTGACAAACGCGTGAGTTGGGTGAAAGATAACTTATATCAAAATTTGAACAAAACGAATATCAAAACTGTTCTTGGAGAAGAGAATGTTGGATGGATGTCTGTGGAATGCGGTGTTTTCGGTAAGCAGTGTCTCAGTTGGGCAATGTCTAGCTTAAGTAGAATTTACATTTTGAGGCGGTCAAGGAATGAGTTGCTTAAAGGTGCCTACGTTACCCCTCTGGGTATATGGTCTACAGTCTAATTCTGATATGTGGTATCTATAAAATGCGGTGTTTTAGATTTGCGGTGTCTTAGATAGGAGGAGCTCCAGGAAAGAGTTGCCTAAAGCTGTCTACTGTATACCATATGGTATACAGTAAGTGGGTTTCCAATTGCGGTGTTTACGGTAGACGGTGTTGACGATAGGGCGTTGTCTTTGCTAGGCTATGTCTAAAATATGGTGTGTTTTCGAAATGTGGTGTCTACAGAATGCAGTGTTTTTGCATATGAGGGCTCTACATGATTTGTTGCTTTTCCTTGTATGCAGATCCAACGTTTTGCGGTGTTCAGAGAACGCGGAATGTTATGCTTAAAGAGTGCGGTGCTTGAGAACTGAGATGTTTTTGCGGGGTCTTCGTTTTTAGTGTATAGAAATGCGGTGTTTAGGATATGTAGTGCATACTGAGGGCGATTTGTACGATGGGCGGGTGCTATGACGGGAGATAGCTATGCGGTGTTTAGGATATGTAGTGCATACTGTGGGCGGTTTTTATGATAAGCGGGCTCTATGATAGCAGATATCTATGCGGTGTTTAGGTTATAGACATTCTACAAAGGTAGGTAGGTAGTGCCGGCTGACCCCAGATGGGGTCCTTAATGAGGCCGGTTGATTGTTTGGGTACATTTCACTTAGAAATCCAGCAGGATCTTTGGCATTCTGCATAATTTGGTATACAATTTGCGGTGTCTACGGTAGTAGGTGTTCACGATAGGTGTCGTCTAAACTATGAGGTGTTTTTGAAATGTGGTGTCTAAGAAATGCGGTGTTTTAGATATGGATATTTGTAAATGTGCCTTTTATGCAGAATTAGTGTTTTGCGGTGCTTAAGATAAGCAGCATTTGTAGATTGCGGTGCTAACAATGTACAAAATTTATGATATTCACTTTAATCAGTGTTTTACGACTTGCAGCTGCTTAGATATGCGGTGTTTGGGATATGTCAAGTCTATAATAAGCGGTGTTTGGGGTATGTAGTGTCTACTTAGTGCTGTTTTTACCATAGATGGGTTCTATCATAAGCAAGGTCTAGATTAAGGAGTTTCTACATGATATGCTGCTTACCACTGATACTGTTATGCAGTGTTGGAGCTATGCGGTGCTTAAGATATGCGGTGTTTGTGATATCTGGTACTGATAAGCGGCAGTTACCTTATGAAGTGGCCTCGGTTTACTGCTTTTTCAGTCTCTTAAATGCGGTGTTAAGGATATGCGGTGTTTAATGTAGATATTTCTAAGGTTTTAGGACGGAAAACTAGACCTATGAGAACAAAGGAAGAGAGAAAGACCTGGCATTCTGGGCAAATGCAACCTAAACTAGTCTAAAGGTGTGTCATGTTTAATCTAAGCGGTGTTTATGGAAAGCATTATCTACACAGATACAAAAAAGGATATTAAACAAGAAAGAAAGTCGGTCAAGCCCGACTATAACATACTGTGTACCAAGAAAATTTGTCTTTTGATCATAACTCGAAAACCGTTCATCCGATCTTCTTCATTTCTTTGGCGGATCGATAAGTTATCCTAATAACTAAATATGTCCAGAAGGAATAAGCCATCTATCTTCAAAACTGTGGGAGAAATGACGTTTTTTCTAAATTGCGGGGGCGGGAGGGGGCGTGGCCAAAATTGAAAATAAACTTGATCTGCCTGCAGACATAAGAAGCATATCTACCATACATGTCAAACCTCTATCTCTTACCATCTCTGAGATCTGTGCGTTCATACGGACAGACAGACAGATGGACGGACGGACAGACGGACAGACGGACATGGCTATATCGACTCGGCTGTTGATGCTGATCAAGAATATATATACTTTTTGGGGTCGGAGATGCTTACTTCTGGATGTTACATACTTTTGCACAAACTTATAATACTCTATGTACCTTCGGTACAGAGTATAAAAATATTCATTGGATGATTTCCGGTAACCATTTGAAAGGTAAATGTCTTAAATATGCTTTTAATCAGCCAACTTAGCTAAAAACAAGAAAGAAAGTCGGTCAAGCCCGACTATAACATACTGTGTACCAAGAAAATTTGTCTTTTGATCATAACTCGAAAACCGTTCACCCGATCTTCTTCATTCCTTTGGCGGATCGATAAGTTATCCTAATAACTAAATATGTCCAGAAGAAACAAGCCATCCATCTTCAAAACTGTGGGAGATATGACGTTTTTTTTTTAATTTCGGGGGCGGGAGGCGGCGTGGCCAAAATTGAAAATAAACTTGATCTGCCTGCTGACATAAGAAGCATATGTCCCATACACGTCAAATCTCTATCTCTTACCATCTCTGAGATCTGTGCCTTCATACGGACAGACAGACGGACAGACGGACATGGCTATACATGGCTATATCGACTCGGCTGTTGATGCTGATCAAGAATATATATACTTTATGGGGTCGGAGATGCTTCCTTCTGCCTGTTACATACTTTTGCACAAACTTATAATACTCTTTGTACCTTCGGTACAGAGTATAATCATCCAAAGGATATGGAAAAGGATGATCATTTGGATGATTTTGCAGCTCCGCTGGATGACTGAAAAGGTTCTTTAAGACATATCCCTTCCAAATGGATCTTTTGTGGTTGTTTTTGTTTGGTGCTTCCAAAATTTGACAAGAATCTACGGTAGAAAATGCTGTGTCTAAAGAATGCGGTGTTTGCGGTATGCGGTGTTTGTGAAATCTTAAAATCTATGACTTTTCTTTAGAGCAGAATGAAGAGATGGCAGATTTTCAATAAATTTCCAGCTGGTAAGGGGTTTTGGGGACTTGGGCAGCGTTACCTAGTGTAGCCTTGGTTCTTGGACCTACTAGAAAAGTAGATTCGTATGTGAACACTTATCCCTCGAGGTGCACCCTTACCTCTCTGCATTAACCTAAGCTAAGTGGGAAGAATGACTAATCGGCTCTACATTTAAGTAAATGAGACGCTTTCTATTCAAATGAACAATCTAACACAATTTAAACCAGGGATGCAAACCACTCGAATATAAAGAATGGTTCGGTTCAGTGGTTCAGACAGTTTCCGAACCGCCGGTTCGGTTCATTACATGGTTTTTTGAGCTGACTGAACCGCGGTTCCGGTTCGGTTCAGTGGTTCACAAAGGTACATTATGATTTCTATTGTCATGTGACTTTTGCACACTTTCAAATTGAATTCCTATAATCCATTTGAATATCTTTAAAATCCTTAGAAGATTGTCCCAAGATATATGTATTATGTCCGGATTCAAAGGATTCGTCTATATGTTCCTTGAGGAACGATCTTCGAAAACAGAGAATGTCGGCTAGAAAAGATTAGAACAGAAAAGTGTAAAAGCTCCCTTGGTTAGGATTGAATTAAGGTGAAGAAATATTACAGAAAATTCCAAATATTGTCCACTAGATTAACGAATGTAGATTGATGATATGTGTATTAAGAGATCGGAGGGCAATTACAGAAGACTTGCAAGATTACTTGTTCTTAAATTTTCGTCAAGTCATCCTTAGAAGTTCCGGTAAGAATTTAGAGAGTCAAACGAAATGTAGAAAAATGATCTTAGGGAAACGATTCAAATTTCCAAATTAATAAGTATCATTGGCTAGGGGAAAGCGAGTCCCGTCTTAAAACTCGTCAGAGAACTGAACCGAACCGAACCGTTTTTATTTGTGGTTTTCGGTTTGGTTCAGCAATTCTTAAAGGAAGCCGGTTCGGTTTGCGGTTCGGTTCACCAGCTGGAATAAGAGGTTCGGTTCGGTTCAAAACCGGTTCGGTTCAGAACCGGTTTGCATCCCTGATTTAAACACAAAGATGGTAAAGATTAAGTCTGTTTTCGTACCCAAGTTCTTAGTTTTCACTTCAAGCCAAACAAAATCGGAATACTGTCGGAATTTCTGTCTTATACTGAAAATCTGACTTTAAGTCATTCTGTTTGGTTCGAGTTGCAGGTTCACTTTATGGTTGGGTTTGACTCAAAAACGTGGCCCCCCATCCAAATGAAATGAGAACTTTGTGCCTGGACTTGCATTTGTTGTTTGATTCCTCCAGCTTACAAGTTGAAGGTTGTGCGCTCAAAATATGCTCAGTTGAACCATTAGCAGATTTATAGCCAACAATGCGACAAAAACAGACGCGACATGCCGCTAAAGAGCTAATGACTTGGATAATGATTTTGATTTCGTTCATTTCATTTGCCATGTTATGGCTTTTTGTTGTTTGTCTGTCTGGCTGTGTGTTTTCAATTTTCAATTTTCTATTTGCTGCTGTGTGTGTGCGTGTGTGTGTGGCCATTGCGGATTCGTGCGTCAATAATTAGATCATCTCGGTGTGTTTTTTCAGGTTTTTTTGGTTTTAATTTTGAGACGATTAGCGAATTCAAAAGGCATCAGGCCACAAAAGACCCACACACACACAATTAAATTCTTGTTTTGTTTGCTTCTAATACCCTTGTAAACACTGGCGAAATCACTTGCCACCATTCGCCAGGCAATTCGCTAGGTAACTCTTGTACACATATCCCGGGTTTATGGCCACTTTTGATGGCCCCAAAATTAATTAATATCCGAGAGTCGTAAAGGCGGATAAAGTGAATCGGATTAATTGGATGCCCCCCAGAGTCATTAAAAAGCACAAAACACCGAAAATTAAAACAAAATCATTTTCAGCAACAACAATAAACAAATGGGGAAATGCGCTACTCTACTTGCGGCTCAATTTTTGTTTCTGTTTCAGTTGTTGTTGTTGCTGTTGTATTTTATGCTCGTCTGGCGCCGAAAAAACATTTTGTTGTGTTTTTTTTTTGCTACCGTCACAAAATGTCGCTCAAAAGTGGCATAAAATTGACGACCCTGACGACGGCGCCGGCGCCAGAGCCGGCAACAAGTGCAGCAGGGCAACAAGGGGGTTGGGGGGATGGTAAGGCAGAGCGCTTTCAAGTGCCATATATGTACCAAACAGATCGGAGGGGGGCGAGGGATTAGTTAATTTTGGCATCAAACAGACTCAGAAATCAATCATAAAATGTGATCAAAAAATGTGATCAACAAGACAGGGCAATGGCGAATATATGTGTTTAGTCTGTATCTACTTAAAGAGCCACAACGGTAGACCTCAGACCTTAGAGAACTAGAACTAGGACTTGAGAACCTTAGACCTCAGACCTATAGAACCTATAGATTAGATCCTCAGACCTCAATCCTAAGCACCTCAAAAGCTTTGAGCATCAGACTTAACATCCTCACACCTTGCAGACCTTTGAACTGCGTACCATAGAACCTTCACACCTTAGAACCTCAGTTCTTTTAACAATGGACCCTAATACCTTAGGACCTTAGAGCTTCAGAACCTCGAACCTTACAACCTGAGACCTTAGAAACTCAAATCCTTAGAGCCCAAGACCTTAGAGCCTTATACTTTAGAACCTTTGACTATAAAATTACAGTCCTTTGTAGGTAGAACCTTATAATCTCAGACATTAGACTTGAGGACCTCTCAACTTGGAACCTCGGACCTTTAAACCTTCGATCTTTGAACCATGAACCTTAAAAGCTCAGGCCTTAGACCTTCGGACCTTTAAAGCTCAGACTTTTTAGTCTGAAACGCAAGACTTTAGGGCCTTTAGGACTTTGGAGCCCAAGACCATAAAAAATTAGACCTCAGACCTTAGAGCCTCAAAATTATTGATACGCAGACCTTAGATTCTCAGACATTTGAGCTTTGGACCCTTAAACCTTAGAGCTACAGAACTCAAGTCCTTAGAACATAAGAACCAAAGACCTTAGAGCCGTAGACCTTTAAGCTTTAAAACAGAGGAGACACAAACTGAGACCTTAGAGACTCAGACCTTAGAGCCTCAAAACCATTGATCCTCAGGCTTTAGATCCTCAGATTTTTGAACCTAAGAGCCTCAGATCATAGATCCTCAGATTTTTGAGCCTCGGACCCTTAATCTTTAGAACCACAGACCTTAAATCCTAAGAACCAAAGACCTTAGAACCTCAGACCTTAGAACCTCTGACCTCTGTACCTCAGACCTTAAAACCCTAGTCCTAAGATCTTTAACCTCAAACTACTGAAATAAGAGCATAACTTAGAGCTCAAACCTCTGACCTTAGACGTTAGAACTCAGACCTTTGATCTTGGAGGTTAGGGTTTCGACTTAAAGCCTCAACAGACCACAGACCTGGAAGCTTAAACCTTCGTTTTCAAAAACCACATGGATTTCATAACTAAGTCCCAGCTCTTAACCATTAAAGCCTTATTTCTTAGAGACTCTGAGGTCTTAAAGCCTGAGGTCGGGGTCTTTGACTTCACAGGAAAGGCAGTATCTTAGTAGCGGTGGTGCAGATGGTAGAACGTCGAGGTTGTGGACGTTTTCTATATATTTTTTTCCTCAAATCCAACTGAAAAGTAAAATCTTACGAGATTTTGCCAACCCAAAACAAAGTAAGAATGAGCATTCTGTAGATTTCCACCCAGCCAACCGCTCGCTGACTAACGTTTTGTTGTTTTTCTCCGGGTGTACCTAGGCACATCTATTTTTGGGGGGGGAGGGGGGAGAGGGGGCTTTTGAAATTGGTTCAGGGCCAGGCAACTTGTGGCCTTGGCCAGGTCAACTCTGGCCAGAGATTTTGGCCCACAGGAGAACTGTTTTTGTGTGTGGGGAATTTGCAAGTGGTTCTCTTTACCTCCGCCGCGTCTCACCTCAGCTGGCTACGTGATGTCATGGCTCCGCGTTGCCGTTGTTGTTGTTGCAGCGATCGTGTAGCAATGCGAGTGATTAGTACGCGCCGGCGTTCAGCGAACTTTTCGCAGTGGCCTTTTGCAGCCGCCGCCGCCGCCGACCAAGTGAAATGATTTAGTGTGATTTATCTGCAAATTCCTTCTCTCAATCTCTTCTCACGCCTCACCACCAGCCACGGCCGCAGCCCTTCGGGCACCTTCGAACTTTGGCGAATCGCGCTGATCTTGGCTGTTGAGCCTAAATGGACAGCCAGCCCCATACAGCGCTGGCCACGCCCCTCCCCCCAGCAGCAGCAGCAGCAGCAGCCGCGTCCTTTCTGGCCCTGGTCGGAGGTGTTATAAAGGCGATAATAAAAAATTATAAGCTATGCCCCATAAATTGGCATTTAATAGTTGAAATTTACACTGAATTGACAGAAAAAAGGGGCACAACTCCGACTGCGACTCCGCTTGGCTGCAATTTGGCTGCCCCGAGGGCCTCGAGCCTGTGCCTGTGCAGCGATTTATGATGCATCATTATGAGCGGTTTTTATTATGCTCATATTTTGATACGCACGCCACGAGATGTTATCTGCGATTCCTGCAGCTTTGCAATTAAAGTTGCTCCCATCAATCCGCGCAATTGCAATTGCTCATCCCTGTTCAGGGAATCCTTCGGAGCAGACAACAGGTAGGAGCTGCGAGTGCCCTCGCTAATCCCGGCATGGAACACGGAAATTCCAGCCGACATAAAAACCAGATGCAGACCTCATAAAAGGGGCGACGCAGCGTCCGTGGGAAAAGCCCAGGAAAGCCTGCCAACCTGTTGGCGCACACACACCCATCCATGCTGGTGCAAGGACCAACAACAAACGGGCCATAAACGTGCGATTGCTTTTTGTTTATGCTGCTTATTTAAATTGGCTTCTTGGCGGGCCTGAACCGGGCCTCGCGCGCCTACCTGTTGATCCTGGGAATTTCCGCTTTCCCTTAACCCATATGGTTATGGTGGTGGTGCGTGAGAGTTTTGTTTCTAGATCATCGTTTGGCGAAACAATATCAGGTTATGGCCGAGGCCAGTTTTCGGGGGAAATTCGCTGGGCGGGGATTTCCGCCTCGAACAGACGCAAAAACGTGCGTCATCTGGCGTTTGCTGGTGGCATGGCCAGGGGTCCTGGCCTCAGAGTTGGACAAAGGGAACGCACACACACGCACACACACGCACACACACACACACACACTCAAACTGTGGCAATAAGTCAGCTATGAACTATTGAAGGTAGCACTTTTGTTTGGGGGGGAGAAGTGAAAAATGGTTCTTAATTTACAAAAAATATGGAAAAAGTTGGCGAAAGTGCAAGAAAGTTGTTCAAGTTCCACTTTAAAATATACTCTTTAGCATCCAATGTATGTGCTAGGTTGTCTGCAGTGCTGCCCATCGCTGTACCAGCCGGTGCTGCCCATTATAAATGTTTGTTTTGCTTATAACTTGACTATGGTTCATTTGATCTTGATCATTGCTTCCGCAGAACGATAAATTATGCTGTTTACTAAATATGTGCCGAAGGTACGAAACTTCTATCTCTAAAATTGTGCAAGATATAAGGTTTTTACCAAATTCTGGAGGCGTGAGAGGGCGTGGCAGAAATTGGAAAATATACTTAAACTGCCTGTGAGCTTAAAAAAACAAATGTTCTCTCTATCTCTTACCATCCCTGAGATCTGTGTGTTCATATCGACAGACATGGCTAGATCAAGCATATACGTATATACTTTATAGCAAAGGAGTTACTTTCTTCTGTTACCTTTTGTCATAGATTTAAGTTGAGCAAGCAAAGTCTGCTAACATTATGTTAAAATGCTAACATTAATGTTAATGCGCTGTTAATACAAATGAGGAAAGACTTTTAAACACTTTTTTCCACCGAGTAAAGGGTATATCGAAATGGAACAGGAACAGAACGCGTGCCTACCAACAGAGTGGCTCAAGAATGCTCTTGACACAACAACATACAAGTGAATGTCAGCGAAATTTGTATGCTGCATCTTCGATTTTCCATATGTATGCTGTATGTGTGCAAAATGGAGAACTATGCCTCAAAGGGAACTTGAAGTTCCAAGACCACGGCCTTGTTCTTAAGCAGGGCTGTCCAAAAAAGTGTGCTTGTGGCTGTCTGAAGCACACGTTAATAACAAAATCAATGCTGCAGACGGAAGGCAGAGGCATGGTAGAGAGCGAGAAGAGATACACATACGAAGTTGTTGCTGCAATTTCATTATGCGTGAGCCCTAGAAGCTAGGGATGCGCCTTAAGTGATATACAAACACATGCGCCTAAAGCGTATAGAGCATAGGCACTTCTACTCTAAAGCAATGCAGACCCACTGAGAGACTAAGGGCCGTTTTCTAATCTACTACATAGTGCTATCTGTCACATAAACCTACAAATAACAGAACAAAATCTTAGTTTATCTGTTACTTAGCAGCTGTAGAAGATGAGAAATCGTATCTACTTTTTATACCATGATTTAATGACTGCTCCACGCGAGCTTCTGATAGTCAAGTGCGCAAAGATGCAGACTAGTATAGGAAATAGAACTGATACTCTGTTTCCTACTACCAACTAACAATTCTTCTAGTGGATAAACCAAGGACTGACTCTCTGCTTCTAAAGAAACCTCAAAACTGTTTCAATTTGCATCATTTCTTATCAAAGGCTGGCTTAAAACTTGTAGCTGGCGCTGTACTTCAATTATGTAAAAGAAATCTTCTCAGTCAGGCATTTTTTCAAAGCACTAACGATTTCACTAACTACTATTGGTTAGTCAATGCGCCAGTTTAAGTTAAAACAAAGAAGTATGAGTCACAATTCAGGCAACTAAGCTACATTCAGGGAATATCTTAGAACTAGGGAAATAGCTAACCCCTTGTGTGTGTGGAGTGAAATCGTTAGGTACTTAAAGTTACGGATTTCAAATGCAAATCGTCAGTTTAATCCCCCGCCCTCTCTCGGGCCCCTGCCCCCTGCCGTTTACCATTAACAATTATAGTGTGATTACGCATACGACACGTTGTCCACTTGCTGTAAAAATGTTACAAACTCATAAAACGCCGCGGCTCTGTCGCTTTTTATGCGTTTTTGATGATGTGTGATATATGACACGCAATGGAAATGGCAACAATAATTATGATGCAAATGCGACGTTTGGTTTTATGGCCCATAAAGGCAGCAAACATTGTGGCAGGCAAATTAATTGAAGCTAATTGCTGGGCGCAGGAGTGGAGGGGGACCAACCCGACCACACGTGCTCAACCCGGAAGATGTGGCGGCCTAGGAGCGCATTCCGTCGACCGCTGCTGTATAAATGCAACTTCATTGAAGTTAATCAGCCAGCGGGCGCAGCATCAGCAGTCGCTGAACCCAAACACACACACACAACACAAATTATCAAATTGATCAACTTTTCGCCTTGTTTCTAGTTTATTGGAATTTATTGTTGAGACATGCATATTTATGCTCCTCAACAGCAACTGCATTAGAGTCCGAGTCCCAGATGAAGGCAGTCCGATAAAGCCGTTTGAATTGAAATTGAAATGACTTTGTTGCAATGTCAGTCAGTCGGTCGGTCGGTCGGTCGGTCGGTCGGTCGGTCCAAGCAATCAAAATCACATTTCGTTCTCTGTGTGGCGCCATCAACAATGGACAATGGACAATGGATTTGGCTTAATGATGATGAAGATGTTGACGATTAGGCGAGCTGTAACGCATCTTCTGCTTAACAGCCGCCATGACTTCACTTCACTTCACTGCACTGCACTCCTTGACTTGACAAACCCTTGTGGCACTTTGATTGATTTATACATATTTTATGCATAGTTTGACTTGTGCCCAGTTTTTGTTTGCATATTCGCCACATAAATGCTGTTCCCCGTTCAACTGCAATTGCCCGATTACGTGGCCATTGTTTGATTTATTTCTGATTTGCTTGTGATGATGATTAATTGTGTTTGGTGCATGTCAATTGTCGCCATCTCGACTCGGCCAAACGACTTTGACTTTGTCCTGCTGCCCGCCCAGTTTGTGGCCACACCCACAAGAATGTAAATGCCAGACACGCCTCAACAGAGCCACGTTGTGCGGCTGCAACTAAGCAACAAAATGTGGTAGTGTCATTTAAAAGTTTTGACTAGCCCAAAATTACTCAACCAGGTAGGGGAATTCTAATACAGATCCACATTCTGGCTAAGGTCCCACCCAGGCAATTTCGGTCATTTTCAAGGCTACCAAAAGCAACTTTCTGCAAACTATTTGAGAGAATCAAATCCGTTTGGAGTGTTTAGCAACCATTGAACCGAACCACTTGCCGAAACCGTTAAACTAAATTCACCCAACACTTGGCTAATTCATTAGTGTGAACTTTTGTCATTCACAGTGTTAGAAAACGCCTTTTACCTGACTTCAGTGCTGTACAATTTCATTACCTTTCAGCTTAACTACACCCCAAAAAGAAGTAGTCATCAAAATGTCTTCATTTTGAAACTTTTGAGTATCAACTTATCTGTACTACTGTGGGCAAAAAGTAAGTAATTAAACTTCGCGGGCCTAACAATTCGGGCTAGTTCTTTTTTTCTTGAGTTGGCAGGACTGTTGATGACATCTGGGCCAAATTTCATGTGAATGTCATTATCAGTAATATATGTACGCTTGTGTTTTCCAAACGACCAAGAGTGCATTTTTCGATTTTTACAATGTCTGATTTAATTGAGCAGAGAAGTGCCATCAAATTTTGTTTGCGGAATGAAATTTCGGCTGCGGAAACGTTGAGGATGTTGCGGAAGGCCTTTGGTGATTCTACCATGTCACAAAAAAATGTTTATAAGTGGTACAAAGACTTCAAAGAGGGTCGAGAACGTGTGGATGACCTGGAGCGCTCCGGACGACCATCGACGTCAACAGATGACCAACACGTCAATGAAGTGGAGGAATTAGTGCGCAAAAATCGTCGGTTGACTGTTAGAGACCTTACTGATATGATCGGAATATCAGAAGGATCTGTGAAAACCATTTTGAAAGACCATTTGGGCCTACGAAAAGTCAAATCTCGTTTGGTACCGAAAGTTCTCAATTTCTTGCAAAAAAGTCATCGCGTTGATGTGTGTGAAACAATGCTTTCTGACTGTCAGAACAAGCTCAAATGCATGATTACGGGAGATGAGACTTGGATTTATGCTTACGACCCTGAAACAACCGACCAATCAAGCTAATATCGTGCTAAAGGCGAGGCCAGACCGAAAAGAGCACGTCAAAGTCGTTCACAAATCAAGGTCATGATGACAGTTTTTTTCGATTTTCGTGGTGTGGTGCACTATGAATTCCGTCCATCCGGCCAAACTGTTAATAAGGAATATTATTTGAGCGTTATGCGTCGTTTGCGTGAACAACTCTTGGTTTTTGCATCACGATAATGCACCGTCTCACACTGCACTCGTTCTTCGTGACCATTTCGCCAAAAATTCGACGCATATCGTTCCGCAACCACCGTATTCGCCTGATTTGGCTCCGTGTGACTTCTGGCTATTCCCAAAACTCAAGAGACCACTTCGGGGAACGCGTTTCGAGTCGATTGAGGAGATAAAAGCAAAATCGAAGAAAGCGCTGATGGCTATACCGGAAAGGGACTATTTGGCATGTTTCGAGGATTGGAAAAAACGTTGGCATAAGTGTATTTTATCGGGAGGGGATTACTTTGAAGGGGATGAAATTGATTTAGAAGAATAAATAAAGATTTTTCATTCCACAAACAAATTCATCCACAGATCAAATTTTTGCCCACAGTAGTATTACTTCAATTATCAAGTTGACATTTTCGAAAGTACTAAAAACGAGATTTCAAACAGTGCTGCAACCCGGTTTTGGAGTGGGAGACTCTGGGAATTTTGTAAACCGGAGAAAATAGTCGCCTTAAAGCCACGAATGCCATACTCAATCCGGTCACTTTTTCATCTTGGAATCTGTGAATAGGCGAATTTTACTATATACATTAGAGTCCTAGATGATGTGGTGCCTGACTGAGTGCTTGACACATGGACTCAGGTTATATGTACAACTCTAGGTGCTGACTTTTTCTAGTATATTGAAGAATTTTAGGTGAGTCAAGTTGATTTTTGTGTGCTAAATACAAAACTGCTTTCAGAAATGATCCTTCACGTCTAGATTTAGATGTAATTTGAGCTTAAAGTTGCTTTAAGTGCACATTTTTACCCACAGGCAAACCTGTGCTATTCTTTTAACTCTCTTTGATATTATCGTTGAGTATTGCCTCTAAGCTTTAAAACAAACTATCCACTACAATTCTGTGATTTTTTTAAGCGAAGATATAACATTTAATGTGCATGTATTCAAAATTATGAAATAGTTTACTGCCCAAAAATATGCTTTGCTAAACTGTAGATGCCTTGTAATGGGATATCCTTTGATTTGACTACGGACATCTGTACTCTGAAATCACCAAGATTTTGCGGAAACAGTTTGGTTCTCTGCCTTGAAGAACGAGGCAGTGTTTCGGGAAAAGTGAGGAAGCTGAACAGCTGAAACTAGTATTGCGAGTGTGAAAAACTGGCAAACGGCTTAGGAAGCCAATCCTTTCACCTTTTTATAGCCTTGAAGAGGGTACAATACAATTGTCCAGATGTTTGTAACGCATGGAAGGCATCAGGCAGCTGATTTAGCCATGTCCGTCTGTTTCTATGTCATTTCCTATGTCAGTTCTAAAGTTATCGCAACCAAACTTTGCACAAAGTTCTCTTTGTCGGAACCGGTTGGTTTGACTGACTTAAACATATAGCTGCCATAGGAACGATCGGTCGAAAAACTAGTTCTAGTAAGAAAATCATTTTTGTTTTCAATGCAAACTTCTTTAAACTCCGTATTTACCAGTTTTCTATGCTTCTCCATGATTCCACGTACATCTATATAGTATAGCTGTCATAGAAAAGTTAGGCTAGAAAAATAGTATTATCGTGAAGTCGAGACTCCACTCCTATTGTGATCAGTCCAGAGGCCACCAAGTTGGCATCACAGAGTAAGTAAATAGCTTAAATTATAAATACAAAGATGAGTGTGTGTGTTCGACGCTGTCTTTTGATGTTTTTGCTCGCTTGCTGCTTTGAAATTCCCAAACAGTTATGGCATGAAGAGACTGTTAAGCGATTGACAGTTGATGGGTTGATGGGTGTGGGTTCCTCTTGAAACAGCTCCTTTGTGATATTCCAAGTCTCTGCTTCAAGTTGTTATCTCTCTTGCTCACTCTCGATATCAAATGAAATGCATATCGGCCGACTTTAAAGTTGTCAAAACATCAATTTAAATTTCATTTAAAGCTAAAAATACTTAAAATGCACTGCCCGAGAGCGAGAGAGAGAGAGAGACCGAGCCAATGGCCTTTTTCCGCTTTTCCTTCGGCGCTGATTGGCAGCGTACGTGCGCTCGTGCCTTCGTTTTTTTGTTTTTTTTTGGTACATTTGGCCAACTGCCCGGCCATAATTTATGCTCAGGGAATGCAAATCGATCCATCGATCTATCGATCAAGTGAAATGTCGGCGGGGCGGCCCAACCCAAATTAATGTCACATAAATTTCTAGCCGCAGGCAAACTTCAAACGAAGGTGCAAAATGGTGGTCAATTCTCAATAGAAACCATAAATCCTCATGAAACGTGAATGGGAATGGGAATGGCAATGCAATCAAATGTGCCTGTCGTAAATTTTAATGAAAGCCTTAACCAAGTGTTTTATGGTGTGCCCCTTCGCACGAGCCACTATTGCAAACGGAAGCATGAATTTTTGATTAATTGAAATGAAAACCAAACGAAAAAGAGATGGACTGAGCCGAAAAGAGGGGCTGGGGGCTGGGGGCTGGCGGGGTGGTGTACGTAATTGGCCCCGGGTGGGTGTGTCTCTTAGACTTGAATTCAGTCAGTCATTGGCGTCATTGGCACTGACGCCAAAATACTCTGAAAGAGTGAGAGAGGGCCAGTGATTGCTGATACAAAAAAAAACAACCGAAAAATGAGCTGTCAGCAGGAAAGATGATGAAGATGACGATGTTGGGAGGCGGATGATTATGCAACTGGGACACAAACAGAAAAGCCAAATGCCAGGGTCAAGGTCGTTGCTTGAGAATAGAGCAACAGTGCTGTGAACTCCACTTTTCTTCTCTGCCTCTTCAAGTTCCGCTACCGCTCTGTGGGACATGGACCACTCCTCTCTTTCACTGAACTCTGTTATAAGCCATTCATCAATACGATGCATTGTTTCCTAATTAAACACATTTCCTGCTTATATCTAGTTAACTTGGAACTACAAATATTTTGTAATTATGACAAAATCTAATTACTTTTACAATTACTTGAGTAGTTATAGCCGTTAAGAAGTAATTTTTGAGTAATTGTGCTTGAAATGTACAATTTTTCTGCTATTTCTTGGTGTGAACTACAATTATTCACTAATTAACTTGTGGTTTTCCCAGCTTGTTGGCTAAAAATCTTCGTTTTCAGCTACAATTACATGAATAATTCCACTTTTCAGGCACAATTACTTAAAAATTCCACTTTATAGGTACAATTACTCAAGTAATTGTATTAGTAATTGCAATTATATAAGTAATTGTATTAGTAACTACAATTATTCAA
Source organism: Lordiphosa fenestrarum (assembly GCA_035044985.1). Lineage (NCBI taxonomy): Eukaryota > Metazoa > Arthropoda > Insecta > Diptera > Drosophilidae > Lordiphosa > Lordiphosa fenestrarum. The sequence continues at coordinate 2,039,793 of JAWNNO010001835.1, forward strand.
GTAATTACATTAAAAGTAATTACATTTTGGCATCAGATTTTCAAGTAATTGGGCTCAATTCTTGACTAGTTCGACAGTAAATGTTCATTTTGTTTGCAAAAAACCAAGGCAGCTGAAATTGTTGTTCTCACAAGCATTGTCTCTAGTGATAAGGACTATAGAAAAGGCGTGCGAAGTAGCTACCAGCATGTGAGCAGCATTGACAACTTTGCATCAAGCCCTTGCACTTTACCCAGCGGAGCTTAAAATGTTCTCCAAAAAGGAACATTTCAGTTCAACTTAAGTGCTTGCCTGCTCAAAAACTTGTTCTGGAAGTGAGAATATTCTACTACAGCTGAGAACAAACACTTCATGGTCAGTTTTTGGCAGCGAATGAGCTTATCTGGAGTCCCATATTCTCGGTTTTTACCCTCTGTGTAAAGTTAGAAGCTCCCAAAAGTGAAATCTAAAGTTATAAATATCAAGTTGAGATGTTTAAGTACTTACACATGCTGCTGAGTTGCTGCTGACTTGTTTATAAGGGTTATAAGTAGAAGCTCAATGAAAATCGATTCGCTTAACAGGTAATAGCATGAGCTGAAGTTTCAAAGTGAAAATGATTTTACAATAGGGCTTTCAGTGGGCAGATTTTGTTACTCTTCTTGATCAGCAGTCGATACAGCCTTATCCGCCTGTCTGTATGTCCTTATAAACTCACAGATCTCCTAGATTGTAAGAGATAGAGCTTCGATTTGTATATAACATACACTTTGTACACTTCAAGGCAGATTAAGTATATTTTCAATATTTGCCACGCCTCCTCCCGCCTCCGTAATTTGTAAAAAGCCTTATATCTACCACAATTTTATAGATAAAAGGTTCGTACTTTCTAGACATGTTTAGTAATCGGTATTACTTATGGATTCTTAGAAGAAACGTGGAAGATTGGATGAACAATAGTCGACTTAAGGGTAAAAACAACTTATTATGGGCAGCACCTAACTGAAACAGCCAAGGGCAGCACTTTGGCCTTACCGACTTTCTTACCTCAAGACCTTAAAAGCCGCAACCTCCTACAAATCTAGCTGTAGCGTATCCCACGGATACATTTTCTTAGCCCCAACTGTTGTGGGTGGATAATGCGATAAACACTATTCCCACACACACTTGGACGTCACTTGGAGCCCATCAGCCAGCCCCATCCCAATCATAATAAATGCAAAGTGTTTATTAGGTGGGTGTCAGCAGCAATCAGCGGCGATCAGCCGCCATCAGCTGACGCATATAATGTGAGTCCATTTAAAAATGATTAAAACGTACAAAACGGCATTTTCCATTGATTAATTAACATAGCGGGTAGCGCGTCACTCGACTCCAATGGCTAATTGAGCTGGCCATTGGGGCGGCTGCTGGGGGGTGGGCGTGTCTGCACTCTTAGGTGGCGGCTGGCGACACCGCGTCTGATTCTGATGAAATTTCTGACCAACCAAAACCCCCAACCCCAATCCCAACCCCAACCCCAACCCCAACCCTGCCCAATGTCAACGAACAAAACTAAAACACAAAACGCTGAATGCAATTTTCCATTGTGGAATTGTGTAGAATTCGTTTGCCGTTGATTCATGGCATTTTTCATTGCTCATTTATTGTTGTATTTATTAGGTCATTCATGCGATCGATTTCATTAAACATGATGTCATGCTGATCTCTGGATAAGAATATGTACAAGCGAGCGAATGTTAGCCATTCGGAAATGCTGGGAAAATGGGTTTCAAAACCAGTTGCCAGCTGGAGTTGCATGTCTCATTCTATGCTTCCTTAAATGCAAGCCATAACACGCTTACCTGACTCTTATACTGGTCCTTCGAGGCCGATTTGTGTGATTCAAGGCGGATTCTTATGATTTTACCAGGTAGAGTTGCTTACCTGATTTCCTCTTTATCATTTGTATGCTCGTTATGCTGGTATAAGACCTGGCATAAGCTTTGGATACGAGTGGAGCCTGAATTGGAGTTGATTTGAAAGACTTATCTTGAGTTGGACATTGTGGGTAATCTACTTACCATTTTGTATCCCGCCCCCCTGAAGAGTATCACCATTAGAGCTGAGTCTTGTCGAACTTATACAACTCTTATACTGAGTTTTATAAGTACAAAGGCTATTTCGATTGTCTGCAGTAAGAAAGCTAAGTAGTTTCGCTTCAACTTATATTTTGCTGTCAACGCCTAAAGTTGTGCTACACTTTTGTTATAGCTGAATACTTGTGGTTTGTGTCCAGACTTGCACAATTTTGTCACTGTAAAGCTGCCTGGTGCTGTTCTTTGCTTTAGCCAAGCCGTGACTTAAACCAAACACTTGAATGGAACTTGAATATGGTTGTTATACATGTTACATATCAATTATCGAACCCCAGGGCTGAAAAGCAGATATATTCCTTTCCAACACTTAAAGATAAAAGCAAATCGATAGAAGCCACTCCTTTTCTAGACCCAGCAATCATTTTATGTAATTTTTTTATTACATTCGAGACATTTTCGAGACCCAGGGCTGATTAAAATAGTCATTCTGATACTTTAGTCGGTGGAAAATGGTACCCTAGCCACTAGTCTTCTGGAAAAGTCGTTTTTAACCAGTTTCGAATCACTTTCGAGTCATTTGAGAGTTTTTTTTACACGTACTTCACAAATTGAGCATATTCATGCTTCATTTTCGAGTCTTATTTAGTCAGGCATTTCATTTTTAATCAACAAAAAGGTTGTGGAAAAGACTCATCAAGGTGATTTTTGTGAAAATGATGTTCCAAATGTTGGGTTTCTGCCTTACATTTCCCAGCTAAGGTCTTTTGAGTTCTTTTTAAACACATTCTGATTAAAATTGTACCAAAAGCGCTCGTTTTCTGATCAGAAATTATACTTATATCGGTTGAAAATGGTAGCCTGGGCGCCACATATTGTAATGAGCCCTTTTTAACACGTTCTTCGAAACACTTTCGACTCATTTTCGAGTCATTTGCGAGTCTTTTTCAAGTCATTTTTCAATAAATCATAGGTTGAGCAAGTGCTGGTGTGCATTTTCGAGTTTTTTTTTAATCGTAATCTCTTATTTAAGAGTTTTCTCTTTTCTATCATCAAAAGGGCTTGAAAAGACCTCATCGAAGGTGTTTTTTGTTCTAATGATGGGTGGGAGATGTCCAATTTCCCAATTGTTTTGAAAAAAATCGACATCAAATATCTTTTATCTATGCCATAGCTAATGTAATTTGTTAGCCCAGATCGACAAACTCACAGCAAACTCTCTCTTTTTGAAGAGGTTTATAAGACACACAACAAAATGTTGCAGTATCCTTTGCGTATATGTGTGTGTGGACCCATTTAGCCTTACTGTATTGCCACTCTCGTTGGCTTTTTCGCTCTTTCGCTTTGACATTAGAGAGCCGCACTTGCTTTAAACTCGAGGCAGGATTGTTTCTAGCCAGTCGTACTCTTGTATCAACGACTTCTACTTGCCAGCTTCGGTTTAATTCCTCCAGCGGTTACCCAAAATCCCAAATAAAATACCAAAATTATGAAAAAAATGTATAGATTTTTATATAAATCTCAAAATGAGCCACAGATATTCCAAATATCTGTGTGTTCTATCACTAAACATCTATTTTTATCAAAGTAGAAGGAAAAAAAAAACAGTTTTCGAGACTTGCAACTCTCTCTCTCTCTCTCTCTCTCTGCTCAGGCATTGCGCACACCCCTTAGATCCTTGTCGGCCATTTTCAGAGTGACAAAGTTATTCAGCTGCTTCACACGCAACTTGGACCAGACCATAAAGTTGCTCAGTCCCAGTATGGTGGCCGCATGCAGAGCAGCTGCCTCCGGATACAAAACAGTGGCACAGCCCAGCCCAGAGGGCACATTCAGACTGGACCACACATCCACCTGCATGTTGTCCGACTTGACGGGCGGACAATTGATGACCGGATAGTTGGTGCTGCCCGAGACCACGGGTCCCAGGCCATTGGAGCGACCAGCGACGGCCACAAAGATGAGGTTACCCATGACCGATTCGTATTCGCGCACAATGCGCAACGTTTCCTCCGGCGCCTTGTGGGCGGAGCTCACACGCAGCTCCACATTGAGGCCCAGGGAGCGGCAGCTGTTGGCAATCTTCTCGCAGTGCGAGGTGTCCGAGGCGCTGCCCATCAGCACCACCACCAGGTGATCCTTGCGCGGCACTATGTCGGCCAACTGCTCGGTGACCCATATAAAGTTACGCTTCACCTTGTCCAGGTCGCTGGAGGTGACCGAGGTGAGGTTGCGATACACCTGCTTGTCCACCATCAGACGCTTATCGCCCGACGGCCACAGGCGCCAGGAGTCCGAGTCAATGATGTCGGCCAGCACGATGTGACCATCGCCATCGATGCCGAACTCCACCTTCATGTCGATCAGGGCACAGTTCTTGGTCTGCCAGGCACGCTCCAGTATCTCAAACACCAGCAGGGTGGTGCGACTCATGATGTCCAACTCGTCTTGACCTTCAAACGCAACAAAATGCACGGATCAGACAACTGGGGCCAGCGGGGGCACTAGCAGTCGACTCACCTATGACCAGGCCATTCAGCTCGAATTTGGCCGAAATGATTTGCTCATCGCTCCACTGGGGATCATGGTTGGCGTCATCCTTGAAGAAGGTCTCCTGCTTGGGCGGCGAGAACCTGTACAGAAAAACAAGCGCATGTAGATTGCGATTGACTTGCAGCGACCTCGCTGCACTGCATCTGTTTACCAGCCAGGCGATGCACTGATAAGCCCAGACGATAACCTTGCCACTAACCTGTAGCCCTCGGGCACGCCCGCATTGCGCTTGAGGAACGAACCGGTAGCCAGGCGTCGCGTTACCCACTCAATGGGTATCATCTCGCATTTGCGGGCAATGAAGGCCTTGGTGCCGCACTGCTTCACATAGGCGGTGCGTATGCCCGCCTCGTTCAACAGACGGAACACCTGTCCGTTGGTGGTGTTGGAGATCTCGGCCTTGCCGGCCAGATCATGGGCCTTGACACCATCACCGGCGGTAATCCGATCCTTGCTGAGGAGTAGACAGAGGCCAGGATGTTCGGGCAGATCGTAGACCTGTTTGGTTTTACCCTGATTGAGAATCTTGCCCAGCTTATAGCCCTCGACTGTGGGCAGAAATTGTTTAAGAAAAAGGGGAATGGAAGAAGCTACACTTACTCGATGTGGCGGCGGCTGCGGCGGCGGCGGTGGTGGTGTTAGTGGAGGTGGCCATCATTCAATTTCAATTGCTTCACGTGGTCCGCTCTCAGCGCTGTTGCTGTTCAATGTGCGCGTCGTTTGCGTGGTGAACGTTGTCCAACGACTTGCCTCCAGTCTACTGTGCACGCCGACTTTATGTTCTCAAATGTGGTGAGAACTCGAACCCAACTTGCTTATCTCGTTCCAACCGACACACACTCACACACAGAGACAGACATGGGCAAAGCCACCACCAACGCGTCGATCGCTGCTCTTGAACACAGCATAGGCAGTCCCACTCTGTCAGGCAGTTAGGGTATTTCTTGTTCGTTGACTTGTTTACTCACTTTTTGCAGGCCAGACGCCTTGCAGTTGAGTCGATCATTTGATAGATTAGCCCAATGCTTCTTTGCCTTTGTGTTTGTGAAACTGTAAACAAAAATATTTTCGTCCTACTCATTTCGAGACTGACACGACACGTTTTTACGCCTGCCAAAGGCCTAATCAATCCACACAGTGGGGCGGAAGGGAAGGGTCATTCTGTAGTGTTTTTGCATTGGTTGCCAAGTGCCATCCAGAATTAACACTTGTTTATACAGAGAGAAGAGGGGGCATTCCACTTTCGAGATGGCAACCAACTTAGAGCCAGGTTCAAGTTAAGAATCTTTTGAAAAAGAAACACAATCAGCTACTTCGGGTAGTTTGTAAGAAAACTGGGAATGTAAACCTGTAGGAAATATTGATTGGTTTAGTTCAGAGGCGCAAATGAAACATAGTTATGGTTCGCTACAGCGGTTCACTCTTAACTTATTATCAGGCCTGTTTCCCGACTGGGGAAAAACATAGTTCTTTATAGTTAAAAACTGTTCTACAAGCCGAACCGGTTCGAGCATGGAACTCCGACTTTTACTTGGCTGTGAACCGAACCTCAAACCGAAACTCTTTAGCAAGAAAAATTGAACCCGAAACCGGTTCCGAATCTAGAATATCATACGGAACTGCTTATAAGGCCTCTGCGGCTCATATTAGTCTCTGTATTTAAGATCTCCGACTCCAAAGCAACAGCTTAACATAACATTGGTAATATTATACAACAAAAACTATATACTGTCAGTAGGGTATTATAAGTAGTTTGCAATGCATAGATATATTTATCAACTAGATATGTATGCCTGATCAGGCTGACCAGCTGATTCAACTGAGCTTTGTCCGTCCGTCTGTCTGTTTCTACTTGAACCAGTCTCTCACTTTAAAAGCTAACGAGCTGAAACTTTGCACAGCGTCTTGTTTTTGCTGCACGCTACTAATATGTCTTTGCCGATCGGTTCAAATGACTATAACTCATGGCAGCCATAGGAACAATCGGTCGAAAAACTAGTTTTAGTATGAAAAACTTTCTTCTTTGCCATGGCAATGTCTTCAAACTTGGTACTCATAGGTTTTCTATGCTGTCTTATAATTTTGCCAAGTTGGAAGAAAATCGAACAACTGTAGGGTATAGCTGTCATACAAAAGATAGGTCTGAAAAACAGTCTTAGTTAGACAAACTTTTTTGTTATTAATGTTAGCGTAACGAAATGTTGTATTTGTTTGTCTTCACTTAGTTCTACAAATTTTTTGTCCAATTCGGTTGACTATATCTCATAGCTGCCATAGGTACAATCGGTCGGAAAGCAAGTTTTAGTATGAAAAGCTTTTGGCTGCCATCAAAAGCGTAGCCAGCTCTTCAGAAACATGTCGGGCAAAATGAGAATTTAAATGAAAAAGTTAATTTTTCCCAAGTTAAATCTGTGAACTGTACCCCCCCTGGCTATGCCCTTGGCTGCCAAACGAACGATGGTTCGTAAAATGGGTTGGTGAACAGGATTAGCAAACCAACCCGTGTAGCTGGGACACAAACCTAACTGGCAAGCAGCAGAAGCAGTGTTGCTCTGGCTTAGCACCAAGCAGTGGAACACTTAGAGCACTGCTTGGTGGCAACGGTTTTGCAATGGATTCAAATTTGAACTTGAATTTGAGCTGCAGATGTAGCTAGTTTATGGGTCGATGATGCACTGTAAACTATTTCTAAATACATTTCAGTGTTTCAAATCGGGCTTAGATCTTATATGGCTTTCTACAGGAACAGGATTAGCAAACCAACCCGTGTAGCTGGGACACAAACCTAACTGGCAAGCAGCAGAAGCAGTGTTGCTCTGGCTTAGCACCAAGCAGTGGAACACTTAGAGCACTGCTTGGTGGCAACGGTTTTGCAATGGATTCAAATTTGAACTTGAATTTGAGCTGCAGATGTAGCTAGTTTATGGGTCGATGATGCACTGTAAACTATTTCTAAATACATTTCAGTGTTTCAAATCGGGCTTAGATCTTATATGGCTATCTATTTATGTGCTTTGAATTGGAATGCTTACTTTCAGGTATTAAAATTTAGGTAGAATTCAGTGAATCTTGCACTATTTGCTTATCTAAGTTGTAAATCAAAAGTTACTAGCCAAGATCTAGTCTAAGATAAGTATTGGAGCTGAGTCAGCTGGTATATAAAGTTGCTAATCCCCATTTTAGTTCAAGAAAAACAGCATTTAGGCACAAAATTATACATTAAATGCTGATTTCACATGTTCTTCAAAGAGCTATGTGTCAGCTAAGCCAACAAACAACCGATTTAGAGCCAATTTGTCATTTCCTAAACGGGAGCTATCACAAAATCTAACAAATAACAGAGTAAAATCAAAGTGATTTCAGGCTAGACTTTAGTACTTAACACATGGTTTCAGTTCCATGAAGTCCTTTCACATAAACTTAAACTATTTCCTCACAAAAAGCAAGCAATTCCCAAAACAAATATCGTTTCTTTCAATGCACTTTCATCTGAATGGTTCTCTCTGCGAAATCAATATACTTGCACATGACGTCACACACAGGCGGACCTGCGCCAGAGCAGTGGTTCGGTTCGGTACCAGCATGAGGGTGGGCACAGCTCCGCTCTGCTCTGCTCTGCTCTGCACTGCTCTGCTCTACTCTACTCTGGCCGGGAGGCAGTTGTCGCCGTGGCCGTTGTCAGTTGCTCAGAAACTTGCGCGGACGCCGGTAACGGAAATTCTCGCCAATATTAAACGCGTTTTGACGTTGAACGGCGGTCGTCGTCGTTGCGGCGTCAAGGCAAGAACACAAGAGGAAAAAACGCACTAACCAACCAACCAACCAAGTGAACCAAAAGGCAACTTGAATCAAACCTGCAAAACCTAAAACGTAAACCACAGTTTTCTTTTAAAGTAGACAGATTTCCAATATGGACTGGCCTCTGCCATGAGCATTCTTTGTCCGGCTGGGGCCTGAGCGCGTTCTGTGGCCGTCCGTCCGTCAATTGTATAAATTGTATTAAAATTGGTTCATTTAATGGTAAAGCGACAGCAGCAGCAAGAAAAGTCAACAAATTTTATTTATTTATATAAACATTTTGCCTTGTTCTTCGGCGTTTCATTCATGCTGAGAGAGAGAGAGACTCTGAGAGTGTGCGGGCCGGTTTTGCTACCCCTAAAACTGAAGGCCCTGCTGCATTGTGTGGCTTTTTGTTTTGTTTTTGAAAATTTGGCAAAACTCTTATACGACAGGATGAAAATGTGTTTATACCAGTTGAGCGGAGATGAGCGGAACAACCAGGCAAAGTTGTGGCTCCAGAACGTTGCTTAATGTGCATTTCCGCATACATTGTGTGTGCACTGAGAGAAAGTTGAACGTGGTTTCGAATCGAAAACATCATCGTTCGTTCATCGTTCGTCGATTCGACTGGGGAAACACTTTCCCGACTTAGTTTTCGCTATTGCCTCATCTTCCAATCAATCACTGAGAGAAACTTGAAGAAATTTCGTACTCTTAACAAGAACTTTCGGTTTCTAAGGCCTGCAAATTCTTGATTCAAGCTTGTTTGTTTTAGAATCCTACACTTCGGGATTAGTTTACGAACTCTCAGTGCTCAGCGCAACCATCAACTAGTTTAGATTAGACTAGTACTTGATTGCAGAACTGCGATACTTAAATATGTAACAGACATACTTAAATTAAGAACTTGAACTTGTAAAATGAAACTGATTCCATTCTTGATACCATTTTATGCTTTGACTACTGCAGTTGTTCTAGAATCTATAATTTCCTGGCTTATTGTTGTTTTGAAACTTCAAATACTTGTTTCAATCACATCTAGGCTTAAGACCTCAATTAGTGCCGCTTCAAGTTTTAATCAATGTCCTTTTAAACGCAAATTCTTGAGCTCTTGCAACTAGAAATGTATGCACATTCTGTAGTTGTTCTTGAATCTAGAATTTCGTACTAAAATCAAGTATTTTCAGGTTTTAAAACACCAAATTCTTGTTTCAATCACCTCTAGGCTTAAGACCTAACTCAGTCTCGCTTGAAGTTTAAAGCAAACCCCATTTATTCTTGCACCTAGAATTGTGTGCACATTCTGGAGTTGTTCTTGAATCTAGAACTTCGTACTAAAATCAAGTATTTTCAGGTTTTAAAACACCAAATTCTTGTTTCAATCACCTCTAGGCTTAAGACCTAACTCAGTCTCGCTTGAAGTTTAAATCAAACCCCATTTATTCTTGCACCTAGAATTGTGTGCACATTCTGGAGTTGTTCTTGAATCTAGAATTTCGTACTAAAATCAAGTATTTTCAGGTTTTAAAACACCAAATTCTTGTTTCAATCACCTCTAGGCTTAAGACCTAACTCAGTCTCGCTTGAAGTTTAAAGCAAACCCCATTTATTCTTGCACCTAGAATTGTGTGCACATTCTGGAGTTGTTCTTGAATCTAGATTTTCGTACTAAAATCAAGTATTTTCTGATTTTAAGATGTAAATTTCTTGACTAACTTAATCTAGCTTTCAGCTTCAATCAATAACGATTTATACTTAAATTCTCGAGCTCTGGCATCTTGAATTTTGTATTTGGATTCTTGAATCTAGATTTTTCATACTTAAATTAAGAATTTTCGGGTTTTTGGAACAAAAATTCTTGATTCAGTCATGATTAGGCTTAAAAACTTACTCAGTGCCGCTTCAATCTTTAGTGAATCCGGTTTAGTCTCAAGTTGGGTTAAACTTGATAGTTTATGTTATATGTTAGATAGTTTTATGTACAAGTTGTCTCTGTTATGTCATTGTGGATTAGACAGCTTAAAACCAAATACACTTAAGTAGTTCTTCTTGGGATCTAGTAACCGTATCCCCTGTTGAAAAGTGAAGTCAAGGAAGTGCAAACGGTAATACAACAAACTTTAGAGGTGCCCAGGAGCGCACTACCATGAGTATTTTGAACATTCTAAGGCACAATTTTGGTGTAATCTAACATATTTCTTGAACTTGGCAAGAATACTTTGTATGGTATTATATGTGTATGTTGTAACACACCCAATTATTCGTGTTTAAGGCCCTTGAAAGTATGCTAACTCTATTTTCTTAAGTAATTATCTGCTAGTTACATTCGACATTGCATATTCAACCAGTTTGTTGGGTAAGCTATGGCTATATAAGAAATTTTAAATGCTAAGACAAATAGCAAATAAATACTTGACTAAAAATAGTATTTTCATATATCGTAGCATACTTTAAAGGGCATTAAACATGATATATTTTGTGTGGTATAGTCTTAGCTCTAAAAACCTTTTGTTTTGCAGATTTTTGTACAATTCTTTTGAAGCCAAGATATAGTTAGTGGTATTTGTAGACTCCCCTCTGATCAAAGTAACAAAATTTTGATTATAGAGATACCTGTACTTGCAGAGGTCCTTGCCAGTTTGTAGGAGTCAACTATGTTAGCTTGCAGCCACAATGAGATTAGATGGATATCAACTTTCTGCTTGAATTGTGGCTCTAGCAACTAACCAACTAAACTGAAACTTTTCCCGCTAGACATTGTGATATTAGGGCTAAGCATCTTTCGGTGAGCTTGAAGTAGAAGTATATATATAGAGTTATATATATCTAGAAAATCACTTTGAATGCAGGCGTTTGACTGGAAACTAGTTTCCTTTGATCTAAAGAGTGTAGCCTACTTTTGGGCACTTTAAAGTTTGTCAATTCTTACATAAGATGCCATAACTTTGCTGAAAAAAATCGTAGAATTGTATGCCATGGTTTATTTTGAAGCTACGATGGAAGACTTGGCACAAAGGAAGTCAAAGAATGGCAAAGAAAGTCAAAGAAAGTCAAAGTTAAACTCAAAATGATCAAAACTTAGTCGAGTTGGCTCTTTTTCTGCTTTCTTTTATATGGAATATCCTGCATTATTTCCATAAACTGTTTCTTGTAGAATCCAACAATGATCTGGCAACTCTAGGCTTAAATCTAACCTCAAAATCTACAAAACAAGTGAACCGAATTCAATACCAATTCTTCTAAAAACCACTTAAAGTGAAATTCAAGCTACTTGCTAGTTTTGTGGTTGTAGCTTTAGTCAAATTTCATTTTAAACTTTCAACTCTCAAACTTAAGCCTCACGAATTTGGCTCAGTGTAGTCAGTTTCTTGATCTCTGGCTGTCTGCCGCTTTGCCGCTGTTGCTCTCTCTTGCCGCTCACCGCTCACCCTCAAGTGGGCTTATATATGTGCATAGCCCTATTCCTCGATTTGCAGTTTTTCATTCATTTTTCTTTCATATTTTGTTGCCAGTTGGAGGCAAATTTGAATTGATTTTTTGTTCCGGCAGTCGCTGTTGGAGCATTCGCCTAATTGTCATGTTAATGTTGCCTTCTCTCTCTGTCTTTCAGCACTCCTTCACTCTCTCTCTCTCACACACACCAAAAAGACTGCAAGCTGCCTTAAACAGTAGAAGAAGTGTTGAAGTCAAGGCCTCCATCGCCCCCGCCCACTGCATCTGTTTCAGTTTCAGTTTCCAACTCACGATCTCTCCGCTGCACAATGAGCTCCTTCATCGAGCTGCTGGGACTGTTTGTGCTGCTCATGCTGCCCTTTCTGTACGAGACGAATCATATGTTTCGCTACTATTTCAAATTCATGATCTACTATGGCATCGTGTCGTTCAACTCGATCATACTGATACCAGCCTTTCTCACGCGGCCCTGTGATGTACGCAATTTGCTGTGAGTATTTTGGAAACTGCCTAAAAGTGGTCAAACTTAAGTTTCTATAAAGTTTTTTGTTTATTCAAAGCTTGAGTTTCAAATTAAGTGCTTAAAATGGATCAAACTATGCTTATCGATATCGAAAAAAGCCTATCGATAAGCAATAACAGCTGTAGGTAGCAGTAAGACTTAAAAGGACTTACCTATATCCTCGATACATGCTCTTTTATGATATCGTATTGCAGTAAACTGATTGATCAGGCTGCAAGTTCTACTGCTGAACGCGACCATTGATCAACTTATGTAGAAGTTAGAGTAGTTTGACAATTAGTGTTGCATTTTTGTCACCCAATTCCAGTTTTGGCTACAAAAAATGCAGTTTCTAAGAAAAAGTTGCTTTAAATTTGCCAAAAAGGCTTAGGAACTTACTTTCAACCGTTTAGTTAGGTAACTTTAAGACACAGAATCAAAGCAGCGCCGGTTTGAAAATGCTGAACCCAACCAAAAAAACCGTAATATAATAAGTATACAATTCGTTTTGGTTAAGTCGAAAGATGAACTGAAGGCAGAACTTAGGGCTAGTCTTGAGAAGTAAACACACACCTTGACAAGCACTGGATTTTTGTGTTTAAGGTTCAGTTGTAGTTTTGCTCAGCCGTCAGTTCATCTTTCAGCTTGCGCTTCTATGCCCGATTTCTTTTCTTCTAAACAGCTTTAACATGTGATTAACTTAGAGAAGAATTGAGCCTCAGTTTTTGCTCTATTCATGGTTAGTTTATGTGACTCTCTATGGCTCTATGTAGAGATGATGTGAAGATGATTAGTTAGAAAAATGTACTCTTGGATTAAGCATTTTCATTCGTAGCCTACTTCTGACAGCAAACATGGACGATTTAAGAATGAACTTTTACTTTAAATCATGTCGGGTCATACCGATGGTCAATTTACACAAACCTTGCTCTCAAACGCATTCCAACAGTCGTTGATGGCAGGTCAGAGCTAGTTTGCGGAACTTTGTTTTCACCCAAAAGGGCACTTTTACTTTTTGTACTCACTGCTTGTGGCATATCAAACTTAAGAGTTCAGCTTTAGCTTTACCAAAAGCTACTTAAGCTCAACTAGCTCTGCTCTGCTTTGTTCTCGGTGTGCGGAAGATTTTGTTCCATTCATTGTTAGTTTATGTGACTCTCTATGTGAACATGATTAGTTTTATATATTTGCAGGCATGAAAGCTGGTTCTGAATAGAAAGGCACCAAACCGTAACCGAACGTTCGGCGGCCTTTTGAATGTGCAATGTCGTACCGAAAAGCACAAAGCAAAACGGTGCGGTCCTGTTGAGCCCTATTAAACCCTAGGTGGATCTTCAAGACAGAATAAACTTATGTAGAGCTGGGATCTCTATGTCGAATATCTTCGAGTCGGCTGAGTGGGAGCAGTTGACCAAGTGTCCTGAAGTGTACAGAGGGTGCTGTACCGTTCCGTTCATTAGAAATGTAGCCGGCCCAGGCATGCTGCGTCTGGGCCACTACCAGAAGTCCCTTAAGTACCCTTAAGTAATGTAAAAGTCAATTTGTTGTCCACCGGTTCGTAGCTAGGCAAAGTGCTTCCACCTTCTTGTGGGCAACCCTAGGGTGCTCTTCTCTGACAAGAGCTCGGCGATTGCACCTAGTTTGGCCTGTAACTCGTTTTCAAAGATGTGAGGTGAGTACTAAGGTGGCGACCAATCTCTATCCAGCTTTAGCATTATTTTGTCTAAGTGTCAAGTGCCTGACTGTACGAGAGTAGAAGGCAAGTGGCGGCTTCCTGGTTGGCTAACACCTCCGCTTGTCGGCGTCAGGACATCGAGCTTAGAACCATCCGTGTGGATGTCAATGGCATTTGCTTTGCCGTGAGGAGGGTTTGTTTTGGTTATAGACTTCAAGTCCGAAATACTCCCGTTCCAGGTATCAGAGAAATATGTTGTTAACCGCTTGGAGTGCGCTGCTCATACATATTTCAGCGATTCTCTGTAATTTGCTTGAGTTGTTCAGGACGTAGGACGACGGCAGAATCCCCAAAAGAGAGCAATGGAGAGTAATGTTGTCATTCCAGCGAGTAAATAGTTTCCTAAGCAGAATGATATCCAAATAATTGGTATTATCACCAAACGCAAGCTTGGTTCTGGTGAAGAGTAGAAGATCCTCTGTTGGATGGGTTAATGCCCAGTCTGTATGAGGTCCCTCGATAGCGGCTAAGACTTGTTTGGAGCATAAACACAGCCTGATCCCAACACTCCCAATTGGATCAAGAGTTGATACATAGTTAGCATACATGAAGCAAACTTCTTGCAGTTTTCTCTTGTTCAAGTCAAAGTGAATACGTTTCAGCTGATTCTCTCGCCTGCTAAGAGAACCCCATGAAGTCGGCTTCACCTTCCATAAAAACTTATTTTGGATAACCTTCGGGTATCCCTGTTGGGATTCGTATTAACCGACTAGACTTCATTCGGTGAACTCCAAACCGCTTATATCCAGTCTTACCCTTCTTCAATCTAGAACTTTGCTTGATTGGTTTTGCATTTTACAGCAGGCAGCGGCATTTGTAGCGACCACAACTCAATCTAATGAATATATCTTATGCCTGTCCAACACATTTCACCATGTCAAAGCAGGGCCACGGTGCCAAGGTAGCTAGTTAAGTGCTCTACTTTGCTGTTCAAATGTCCAAATACCACTTAAAGGACCCTCACCCCACATATTAAGTGGCCATCAATATTAACCAACATTGCTGGTTGTGGGGCAAAACAAATGTCTATCCGGCACAGACAAGTGGTGAAGGGTTGAACGCGTCGACATATACTAGACCAGTGACACGTGTGTGGTTAGCTGCTGACAACTCCCCTGGCAAAACAACAACAACACAACACCCCTTCTTTCAACCTGATGGCTGCTCCTCATCATCATCCTCATCCATCCATTCGTTTAATATTTCAATCACACATAGAATTTGGAGGGGCTGAACTTAATCAATTCAATTCCTTCTTCGAGTCCGTCGTCTGCTGCTGCTGCTGCTGCTGCTGCTGCTCGGCCACCGATTCCAGTGTCTTCCTCTGCGACGATGTCTGCGATTGCTGGCGTATGTGGAACAGCTGGCGTCGATCATGAACGATGGCCCGTTTGGTTAGCCACCGCTGGAAATCGGGCTTGATGAAGCGTGGCTTGGACTTGATGGTCGTTTCGCGCACAAACTTATCGCGCTCCATCAGCCACATGCGACCGTATTCCCAGCCCAGGAGTAGACTCATGGAGGTTCTGCCCTCCAGGTGTTCGGGCTGGGGTATAAAAGTTTTGCGTGCCTTGGGTTTGCTGGGTGGGAAAATGTGTTCCGCCTGGCGCTCCACTTTCTGGGCACGTGTCCAGTATTTGGACATAGTGAATGATAATAGTCTGCAATTGAGTTGTTTTTGTTGTTGTTTGAGTTTTATTAATTATTTAGTTGTTGTTGTTTTAGTTTCTTTCTGTTGTTGTTGTTGTTGTTGTCGTGTTGTTGGTGCTTTAAGGGCTAGAACTGAACTGGCATGTTGAACAGTTGAGCCAAGTTGTGTTAGTTGTAGGGAAAAGGCTACTAAGGTCATAGTTTTGAGGAAATTGTGCAAGTAAACATTCGCCAAATGTTCGCTTAAGGTTCGCTTGGCTTAAAACACAAACCCGAACCTTCTTTTTCAGACAGAAAAGTCGACTGAGACAGAAATCTAAGTAAATTAAAGGCAATTTTGTAATAAACCTTCGCCAAATGTTCGCTAAAGGTTCGCTTATGTTTATAAAATGACCCTTGGCCGTTTTTTATGACATCATAGGCTTCTAAGGCATAAATTTAATGACAATACAGGAAATTTTGTGGTAAACCTTCGCCAAATGTTCGCTTAAGTTTCGCCTTTGTTCAAAAAATAAACCTGAACCGTTTTTTTAAGAAAGAAAAGGCTACTGAGACAGAAATTTGATGAAATCAAAGGAAATTTTCTAATAAACATTCGCCAAATGTTCGCCAAATGTTCGCTAAAGACTCGCCTATGCTCATAATATAAACCAAAGCCTCTTTCTAAGGCAGAAAAGGCTACTGAGACAGAAATTGGATGCAATCAAAGGAAATTTTCTAAGAAAACATTCGCTAAATGTTCGCTAAAGATTCGCTTATGATCATAATATAAACCTAAGCCTCCTACTAAGGCAGAAAAGGCTACTGAGACAGCAATTTGATGAAATCAAAGGAAATTTTCTAATAAACATTCGCCAAATGTTCGCCAAATGTTCGATAAAGACTCACCTATGCTCATAATATAAGCCCAAGCCTCTTTCTAAGACAGAAATTGAAGTAAGTAACATTCACCAAAGACTCGCTAATGTACCTCCTTCTACATTCCAGCTGGGCCAGCACCTGGTGTCATCGCATTTCCGCCTTGATTGGTCTACGCTGGGAGCTGCGCGGCAAGGAGCACTTGTCCAAGGATCAGGCCTGCATCATAGTGGCCAATCATCAAAGTTCACTGGATGTTTTGGGTGAGTTTCTGCTTGCGGCTGATTCCATCCAACTCGTGGCACAATCCATCCATTCCATCCCCATTCATCTTTCGCAGGCATGTTCAACATCTGGCATGTGATGAACAAGTGCACGGTGGTGGCCAAACGTGAGCTATTCTATGCCTGGCCCTTTGGTCTGGCCGCCTGGCTGGCCGGTCTCATCTTCATTGATCGCGTGCGTGGCGAGAAGGCGCGTGATACGCTCAACGCGGTGAATCATCGCATCAAGAAGCAACGCATCAAACTGTGGGTCTTTCCGGAGGGCACACGCCGCAACACCGGCGAACTGCATCCATTCAAAAAGGGCGCCTTTCATATGGCCATCGATGAGCAGATACCCATACTGCCGGTGGTCTTCAGCTCCTATGGCACATTCCTCAACGACAAGAAGAAGATATTGAATACGGGCCGGATAGTTATAACCACGCTGCCGCCTGTGAGCACGGAGGGTCTGACCAAGGATGATATTGATGCGCTAATGGAGCGTGTACGCTGCCAGATGAGTGAGACATTCAAGATGACATCGGCCGAGGCGTTGCAGCGTTACAAGCCGCATAAACCGGCGACGCCGGTGAATAGTGGATCGGTGGGATATGCACCGCTACATGTGGGCGCAGCGGCAGCTAACTCCTATGAGACATACCAGAGTAGCGCCGGGAAGGCCACCAGCAATATGCTAAAGACACTGTAGGTAACACACACACTCAATCGACGGACTGTCCGACAATTTCTTCTTCTTAGGCAAACACACACACATACCAAAAAAAACAAAAACAAAAAGCATATAAACTGGCACTACCAAGCAGGGGGCTATTAGATCCACAAACACTCTACCTTTCGCATGCTTAGGTCTGGGTATTCTCTCCATGAGAGAGCCTTAGGCGATATTTCTGAGAGTCTGAGGCAACCGAACCTTTGGATCAGATCATTCCGCTTAGTATCATGCATCAAAGTTTGTTCCATACAGACTTTTCCGGGCAGTTTCAACCAATTTGTCAACGAATTTTCCCAAGTTTCATTGATAATTGAACTAGGGCCTGGCCAAAAGCTCTCTGACATCGATTGATAGCACTAGGCAAGAGCTCGTGTTGATTTTGAATGATTTTGGCTTGCTGAACACAAAACTGTTTCCGGAAATGGTTCATCAGGTCTAGTTATACCCTTTACCCAATGAAAAAAGGGTAAAAGGTGTGTGCAAAAGGATGTAACAGGCAGAGGGAAACCAAACCGCAATCAAACCGCAACCGAACCGCCAATCCCCATGATAAACCATATCACAAGCCGAACCGGCGCTGTTTTGAAACAGCTACAGAACCAAAAACCACTAAACAGAACCCACTGGCAGCCCCGAGATTATAAGACATAGAAGTGCTGATCTCTAAATGAGGTAAGAGTATTGTTGATAGGTAACTGGATAGGATGAGAGCAAAGAAAAGTTGAAGAATGTTGAAAACTGTACTCTTGGATTAAGCATTTTCAATCGTAGCCTACTTCTGACAGCAAACATGGTCGATTTAAGCATGAACTTTTACTTTAAATCATGTCGGGTCATACCGATGGTCAATTTACACCGACCTTGCTCTCAAACGCATTCCAACAATCGTTGATGGCAGGTCAGAGCTAGTTTGCGGAACTTTATTTTCACCCAAAAGGGCACTTTTACTTTTTGTACTCACTGCATGTAGCATAGCTTTACCAAAAGCTACTTAAGCTCAACTAGCTCTGCTCTGCTTTGTTCTGACTAAAAACGCTGTTGCTAAAAAGAATTCTACTCCCACTTACTCTCTCCATACAAAATGAACTCTGCGTGGATGGTTGCACTGTTAGTCCGCAAGGCCACACACAAAGAGCTTCAAATGGTGTATCGTCTTGTAAACTGAACACATACTTGCTCGACCACAACCTTTTCAAATGGTGTCTTGTGCTATAAACTAAAGTCTAAAGTGCTTTCTGTTAGTTAACCACTTTGCCAAGGCTTTTGAAGGTTTTTTGAGACACATGCTTGCCCAAGAATGTGGCCCCATTTTAAGAACATAATTAGTAAGTGAAATTCATAAAACCAATGGCAACTGCCCAGACGATCTTCTAAGTGCAACGTTTGTCTTAAAAGTCAAATGTTAAGTGTGGACAGAGTTATTACTAATGTAAATCAAACTCAAATGTGGCAACAAACCAGACTTTAAGTAACCAAAACACAGCACTTAGAGGCACCTTCAATCAAAAGCACTTTTTAAACATAAAACAGCTAAGGTCACAGTTTCAACCTTCAACTAAGCTAAGTGATTTCTCTGGACTTCTGCCCCATTTCCTTTCTTCTTTTAGTATTTTTGGTTTTGATGGATGTTGGACTTTGATCTGTCTGCTTGTAGTGTAGTTCTACACAATCTACATACACAAAAATATTAACAGAAAACTTACTTTTTTTTTGTTTTTTTTGTACTAGTGGTAAATATAATGTAACCTTTAAAAACATTCGCTAACTAGGTTAAGGGGTCCATTCAGAACATACAAATTCAGCTTGTAAACCGGATGCCAATCAATCAGCTAAGGAATCCAACGCGGGCGACTTTTATCAACTAATTGAATTCAACATTACCCGATTTAACTATTACACATGTATTTATTGTATTGTATACTCTCAAGTATCATTGTATTGTGAATTGTATACCCTACGACTAGTAAAAACTTAACACTTAACTTTTGTAAATACAACAAAACCAACAACAAAAAAGGCGGCAGAGCGAGCAGCGGTTTAACTTGAAAGATAAATCAAAAGAAATATGGCATACGAAATGGGAATGCAACAAGTGTTTTTTTTTTTGGTTAATTTGAAACGAGCCTAAAAGTAGGCCATGGAATTGTTTGCCTGGAAGTGGGAAGTGCTTGAGCAATGGGTTTCTTATTTGGTGGGGTGGGTCCAATTGGAGAGGCAAGGCAGTTGGTTGGAGTTGGCATTTATAAATGCACTTTTCGAGCTTAGTCTTGTCTAAAATGGCGGCCAAGCCCTCAAGACGATCCTTGGTGGGTATCACCTGATCATAGCAGACCTCCTCGATGGCATAGCCCGTACTTAGATCCACTTGCATGCCCTTGTCGATGGCCAGGTTTGTCATACGCACACCCACTGGACCGTTGGCGAGAATTTCCACCGCCAACTTGATCGCCTGCTGATAGGCCGCATCTTGGGCCTCATTTTGCTCGACCACATGGTTAACTGGACCCACATCCTTGGCCTCAGTGCAGTAAAGATCAGTTCCTTGGCCAGGACCAGGGCGAGAGTATGCGAGGCAAACGTTGAGTTCCACCGGCTGTCTCCACTAAGCCCATTTGGGTATTAAAGGCGGCCAGTGCCATTTCCAAGCCGCCTCCTAGGGCTGCTCTGTCAAGAGCTGCTGTTCAATGCTCACCAGCAGATTGCGCAGCTGGGTCAGAAACTCTTTGGTTTCCTCAACGGTTATGCCTTTGCGTTCCTTCAAGCCTGTGCCAGCACAGAATATGCCCGGAGTAAGACTCCGCAGCACCACGACCCTTGAACTATTGTCTAGCTTTAGATAGTGCAGAACGTCGGCTGAAAGCATTTTTGGCTGCCGGTCTATTTGGGCCCAATGTGGTCCCTCCAAACGTTCTACAAGAACTGCATCACCCTCACTCAAATCAGATGCGTTGACGGCATAGTGCCCCAGAGTACTGGCAGCCGCCTGGATTCGGGG
The DNA here is from genome assembly GCA_035044985.1 of Lordiphosa fenestrarum. Taxonomy (NCBI): domain Eukaryota; kingdom Metazoa; phylum Arthropoda; class Insecta; order Diptera; family Drosophilidae; genus Lordiphosa; species Lordiphosa fenestrarum. The sequence goes on from JAWNNO010001835.1 coordinate 2,060,372, forward strand.
TCTCCCCAGTCTAGTCACAGTTTGGAACATAAGCGACATGGTTGGGGCAAGTCTTAAGTCGTTGTCTTTCAAGCCAGACACATTCGAGTCTTTTTCGATTGCTAGAGCTGATTAAAATAGGCGCATGCCCATTTTCTGATCATAGATGATACTTCAGTTGGTACAAAATGTTACCCTAGCCGCGACTCCTTTCAGATCAGTTTCCAATCAGTTTCGAGTCATTTCAGAGTCCTTTTTTAGTCGTATTTCACTAAATCACATTTCGCCAACTTCTTAGTCACCCCAAGCCATGAACAACGTCTTCTACTTCATAGAAAATAACATAGACATATGTATGAACCATAGAGACACAAAACAACGAGTTGATTTGGCACAAACAGACGATTTAGAAGTTTTTTCAGACGTTTCCCTAGAGCAGGGCTATCTGTCCCTCTCGGACACTCTTCGTCTTCTGCTTTGACTATGCCAATCCCTAGGTGGGAGCGTTATGCGTGTAATGCGTACTTTTGCCCAAAGTTTGAATATGAAGGTACTTTGCAGAGAACTCTTGTTGTATCATGGCTGGGACATAGGCCATCAACTACTCCTCTCCAGCGAACTCTGTTGTTAGCCGTCGCTTTTAGTTCTCCCCAACTTTGAATGCGGCTATTCGCCTCTCCTCCTCCAAGTTGCTGCCAACAGGGTGCCTTTCCATTGCCTCCCTTGCGTTGGTGTTCGCCTTCTGCCGCAATGTGTGGGTCCTTTTCAACTCTATTTCTTACTGCGTATTATTTTGTCGATACTCTTCATTTTCGTTTGAATGAGTAGGTTGGAGTTCTGTATTCTGTATTCTGGAAGCTGTTATTTTGCCAGCGGGTCAACTCTTTACCAACAACTAAAGGTTTAAGTCCTCTCTTAGTCTATGCAAGTTGAAATGGCAGACCTTACTAAGCATTTTTGGCGTTGCCACTTGCCATGAATCAAGCGTAAAGTATCCACAAATGTACACTGAACACACCTAAGTGTTTTCCAAGCTGCACGAATAAGTTTACAATCATTATGATGTTGGTTTTTTGTCTTCCTTATGATATGGGATACTTCATAACAAAGTTACACAGAGTATATTTAGTTTGTGCAACAGTGTGTAACAGCCAGAGGGAAGCATTAAGCCTATATATTCTTGTCCAGCATCCAAATAGACCTGTTCTTTCGTCTGTTCGTAAGTACAAACAGAATTTAGTGATGGTAGGACAGATAGAAGTTTCAGAACTCAAACTGAGCCTACACTTTTTGCCGGACTATCTATCTTGTTTCTGTCTAAGTTTGTACAAGCAGCTTGAATGGCTAAAAAGTGTCCACCAATTCGATGAGGGAATAGCTAGGCGATGGTGCGGTAAGCAAGGCGTTTTCAGAGCAATCAAAAATTGTAATTGAGGTCTTATCCTACATCGTACACTCAGAGAAAAAATAGAGAATTTTATACTTGGATCAAGAATTTTCGAGATCAATAGTTCGATAAGAGTGAAAATTCTCGATCTAAGAGCGAAATTCTTGATCCAAGTATGAATTTTTGATTCCTGTTTTCTTGATCCAAGAGCTTCAATACTTGATCTAAGAACGAATCATTCTCAAATCAAGTAGCAAAATTCTTGAATCAAGTGCCAAACGAACTCTAATTAAAGGTTATTCAATCTTGAATCAAGAGCATACAACATTGACCAAATTATAGAATGTTCTTCCGATTATCAAGAGCTCATCAGATTCTAGAGTAAGATCGTTTACTCTTAAATCAAGAGCTTCATAGGTTCCAATTATACAACAATTTAAAAGCAGCTGTTTTTTTCCATTTTGTTTAAATTTATTTCATGGAAAACTAATTGTTAAGCCATGTAGCACCTTAAAGGAGTATCAGTCTTTGTCTGTCAACTGCAACAGCAATGCCATAATTGGTTGGGAATTCCAAAGCCACATGAGTGCAAAAATCGATTGCGCTCTCCGCTCCGCGATAGCTTCACCACACACCCCTCTTCCATTAAAAAATGAAACTGAGAGAGCGAGTTCAACGCTGTGTGCTCTCAAATGCGCTTGCTCTCCTCTCTGTTTTTTTTTACCTCTGTCCCCTTGCCTAAATACAACATATTGAGAACGAATTTAGACCGAAATTCTTGAAGATTAAAGAACAAATAAGTACTGTTTTAAGAGCGTTGGCTCTTAACTTATTCGTTCTACTTTTTTCTGGGTGTAGGTACCTACTAACCACACGTGAGTGAGTCTACGCGTCTTGGACAATCTGTTGCAATGGCCGACTACAACTTCAAGATAGTTATGGATATTGTCTACCTCGACGACAACAACATCAGTCTGAACATTTGAAGAAGAATCACTTTTGCAAACCGGATGCTACTGCGGGCTCAGTGGGCATTTCAAGAGCAGACACCTCTAAAAGTTGGAACGACGAATTTTACATCCGACAGAATCGTGAGCTGTACAAGCTCTACGGGCGGACAGCTGCTACGTTGGATAGGTCATGTTAATCGTATGAATGACCAAGTTCCAGCAAAACAGATTTATACAAACGGAGTGCGAAAGAGTGACCAACTGTTGGCGGCAGCTCGCTCAAGACAGAGGAGAGTTTTGGCAGCGAATCGCGAAGGCCTTGACCCTAAATTGGTTGTGATGTCTACATCAGGCCAGAGAAGGATGAAGCTAACATCTAACTAAACTTACCTAAAACTTTCAAGGAACTGGAAGTGCACAGAAAAGTCTGCTGCCGGTGATGGGATGGAAACTCTCACCGAGAATGTCTGCTTAGGTAGGTTAGGTTAGGTTAGATAGGCTGCTCGACAGATGCCGAGTTCACCCAGAGGTCTTTTGGCCCATTGTGATGCCTAGTAGGGGGGTGGGGTTAGGGAGGGGAGGGGGTAGTGGGGATTGACGGTCAGATTCTGCGCAACTCTCTACTTAAACCATTTTGAGGAATCCACAAAAAGAGCCAGGTCTTCTCGGGCCACATTTGCCAGACTGCCCAGGTCTTCAAAGAATGGTTTGCCCAGATGCTGGGTGCGTTTCCTAAGAAGTGCAGGGCAGTCGCATACAAGGTGATGGATGCTTTCTATTTCCGCCTCGTTCCCACAGCTACGGCAGAAGTCATGGTGGGGCACGCACATCCTGGTGGCCATTTGACCGATGGTGCTGTGCCCCGTTATGACTCCTACCATAGTTCTCATCCTGTTCTTGCTAAAGTGTAGGAGTTGGGAAGTTCTTTTTGGTGAATATCTTGGCCAGAGTAATCGGGAGATGTGACAACCGGGTGCGAGGTCCCATTGTCGTTCGGCCCTATTTCTGGCCCTCCACTTCAATTCCGTCATGATGTTCTGCTTAGGTAAGTGCATACAAAATGTTTTTAAGGATTGTGTTTTTAACTACATTTTCTTAAACTTTCTTTTTGATAGAATGAACCGGCAGACGACGCTTGGAACCTTAGTACCCTGGAGACACAACCATGTGTACTAATTGTAATCAGCCACTGCAGCAGAACCTGCCAGAAACAAAACCCCACTCAAAGTGCATTCAATAACCCCGAGCAAAAAGTTTCCATATTTGCAATTTATGTTTAAAAATTCCCAACTAACGGCCACTTTACTAAGCCAGCTTACAGTTCGGCCAACTTTTCTCTCTCTCTACTCGGAGTGGCCAACTCTTTTGCCCGCCTCGGCCGACCGATCGATAATCGTTGCGTTGAATGTTGCTGCCATTAATAATACAAATTATGGGGCGTTTACAAGAGGTTGTCATGACAGTCGGCTGACATTTATGCAATTTTATGTGCGTCGTCGCCTCAAAGAAAGGCGGTCGGTTGGCCGTACCCACCCCACAGCAGCGGCGACGCGGCAGTCCCGGGCCCGTCCACTGACAAGTCTATCAATTTTTCACACACTTATGACACGACGAGAGGCTGCCAAAGGACCAACGGCAAGCATTTTCCATAGGCAGGGGTTAAGATTACAATTCCACTCGGCACTCATGCAAAATGTGGACTTCATTGCACAATTTCCTTGGCTGCATGGCGAATGCAATAATATTCGACAATTGGGCGAAATCTAAACGTCATGAATTGCCAAGTCTTAAATTACAGATTCGGATACCCTTGCCTGCTGCTCAGTTTTGCCATTGTTGGGTCTATCACAAGTTTGCATCTGTCAGGCGAGACGCGGATGTGGAAAAGTTTGTGCCGATTGACTCTGTTTAGTGGGTTGTCTTACCTAAGCGGTGGCGCCTGCTTTGCATACACACAATGTATGTACAATTTGGCGCCTACCTTTGGTAAGCTGGACATTTATTATCCATGGTCACTCGAGGCCCAACAAAGCGGCTGTCAGTTTTGAAGCGTAGCCGATCGGCTGGGCAGATTTATTGGCTCAACCCATAGAGGCAGCACGTTCCACGCTGTGAGGAAGCGTGAAAGTGCCGACTGACCAGCCGGCAGGGAACAAAGGCAGCGGCCTGACACAAGATGAGCCAATTTCCTTGCAAAATTCCTTACCAAATTAGAGCGGAGCGCAGAGGTTGGTGGTGGTGGTGGTTGCAGCTGCCCAGTAGCTAAGTCCGAGATTAGAAGCAGCCATTATCCTTTTACCTAGTACCTAGGGCAAACCCAATTATGAACTGACCAGCCAGCTATGACCCTGAGAAAGTTGCTGCAGGAAGAAGGGCAGGGAAAACTTAACCGCAGCCGTTACCGCAGCGCACCCACTAGTCCACCAGTCCACCAGTCCCACAGGGGTCCTGGTTTCCTTCAATAATTGTCGGAAGTGAGTGAAACTACACACAAGATGCAACGCTTGGCTGCCTGCGCATGTCTTCGAGACATTTTCGGGCCTAATTGCTGCATTTAGCTGCCCGGAGCGGGCAGCTGCTCGCTTAGTTGAGATTTGTCTTGTAAGCCCTTAACCCCTTCTTCGGTCAACCTCAACCCTTGCCTTGGCTCTCCTTCCTGTTGCCTTATAATTGAGCCATGGGCTCTGTCACAATATTTGCCGGCCCGTTTGCAACATAAGTTTTCCATGTCCATGAAATATGATTGGGCCGCCTAATCCCTTTGCATGTCAAAATAGATTTTCACCACGTTTTTTTCGTTCGTTTTATGCAAATTCTGGCTGGGTGGGGGGTAACTCTCCTCGCCGGCAGCCCCTAAGTCCATTAAGGTGTTACAATCTTTGTCGAGTAATTACAGGCTTGTTAGCTATGGTTCCTCTTGTTTTTCCATATTCCATTTTCTTCTGAGGGTGCGAGGCTGCTGCTGCTGCTGCTGTTTTTTTGTGACGTGGGAAATGGCTCTTTTTTTTGTAGCTGTCGGGACAAGCTGAACATCATTTATGAGTGTTTGCCCGAAAACAAAAGGATCAAGGGATCAACATCAGTTTGGAACCAAAAAAAAAAGATCAGTTGTCAATCAAATCAAATCTCTGAAATTTCCATATTGTAATCTTTCTACTCCCCTTTGGAACAGGCCAAAATCTCTCTCACACACACACATATTGCATGGCTAATTGCAGCAGATACTGCATAATGCATCACTTGGCTGCATCATTTGGTTTTAATAGATTTCGTATGGAACTGACAGAAGCAGTGGGTAAGCTGGTAGATTTTAAGCTTCCCAAGTCTCTGCTAGTTTCTCTTTGGCCCGATTTCTCAAAAGTGGCGGTTAGCCAACCGCCGGTCAGATTGGTTCGTCAAGATGATAAGCGGTCAAGTCATTTGCTGTTTCGCCTGATATCGATAAATGCCTATCGCTGCTGCAGTGTGACCATACTGTTTGACTAAACGAACGAGTACACAGCTGATTCGGTTTGGTTTGTTGTGTATTTTAATGCGATTGGTTGTTGCTGGTCATTGTTTTGCGTAAAAGTTGACTCAAATTCGATGTTCTGCCTCATCGAATTGCATTTCCATTGCGTGGAGTTAAAAATTCGATTATGCATAAACATTTTGTGTGCGGTCAGCTGTTTGTATATCGATAAAAATATGGATAATTTCATCGGGGCTGAGCTCGCGGTTAAAGTTGACCGGTGGATGAGCAGCGTTTAAGTTTGTTCCTCCGGTTACGCCACATAGCTTATGAGACACTCAAATTCGGTTAAACTGCCTGTCAAGTTGACCAACCGGACTTTGACAAATTGGGCCTTAGTCGGTGTAAACTCCATAATCGCTGGCACATAAATCTACTTTCTTCATTTAAAAATGTTCCTCAAACTTTCTTAGTTCTGTTGCCTGGCACATCTTTGAGAAAACAAACCTGTTCTCTGCATTTCTTCGGAGAATACCTCTAAGGTTTGAACAGATAAGGTTCGGTTCGGCACCAGCTTGAGGAAGTTATATATAAAAAACAAGAAAGAAAGTCGGTCAAGCCCGACTATAACATACTCTGTACCAAGAAAATGTGTCTTTTGATCATAACTCGAAAACCGTTCATCCGATCTTCTTCATTCCTTTGGCGGATCGATAAGTTATCCTAATAACTAAATATGTCCAGAAGGAATAAGCCATATATCTTCAAAACTGTGGGAGATATGACGTTTTTTCTAAATTGCGGAGGCGGGAGGAGGCGTGGCCAAAATTGAAAATAAATTTGACCTGCCTGCAGACATAAGAAGCATATGTCCCATACATGTCAAACCTCTATCTCTTACCATCTCTGAGATCTGTGCGTTCATACGGACAGACAGACAGACAGACGGACGGACGGACAGACGGACAGACGGACATGGCTATATCGACTCGGCTGTTGATGCTGATCAAGAATATATATACTTTATGGGGTCGGAGATGCTTCCTTCTGTCTGTTACATACTTTTGCACAAACTTATAATACTCTATGTACCTTCGGTACAGAGTATAAAAAGTTCTAGGGAGATTACCGGTAATCAATCGGTAAAAACAAAGCTCATTTTCCAACTCATGGCGAAAAAAGTTGGGCGAACCAGGTTTTCCTATGCGTTGGCAAGAGGTGCGGTCAAAAATAGACAACTTGAGGCGGAAGTGGATCCACTTGACTGCGAGACTTGCACTCTCGTCAGGCAGTGCATCCAGCGAGCAGCCATCTGGTTTGCGCCCTTTCAGCTTGGTATCAGCATGCCAAATTTCGTTCCATGAGGAACCCACAACGTCGCAGCCAAAAAAATAAGCTTAGGAAACCTTATCCTGGCAGCTGTGGTGGCTACAGCTTCAAGGTAGAGAGCACAGAGCAGCTCAAGTGCATTGCTGCCGTAGGAAGGAAGGAAGGCATAAAGGATCAATAATGAAACAAGTCAAATAGAAATATTGTAGATTTATTTTGTGTTTAGTATTTCAGGTTTATGTCTTCAAAATTAAGTGAAATAAACATATTGTATAACATAGAGCGTGCCTTATTATTTGTGGTGGGTTATCAACATCACTGAACCTTTGGGATTTGTACGTCCTTTTCCAGCTCTACGATTGTCCATCGGCATTTTTGTCCACTTGAAGGTCAACAAGATGATGTTTTATCAATGGCAACGACAAAATTTTCTAGAAATGGAAAAGATAGAAATGATGCCAGAGTATGTTTATGAGTTTGTATGTTTGTAGGTTTGCATGTTTGCATGTTTGTATGTTTGTATGTTTGTATGTTTGTATGTTTGTATGTTTGTATGTTTGTATGTTTGTATGTTTGTATGTTTGTATGTTTGTATGTTTGTATGTTTGTATGTTTGTATGTTTGTATGTTTGTATGTTTGTATGTTTGTATGTTTGTATGTTTGTATGTTTGTATGTTTGTATGTTTGTATGTTTGTATGTTTGTATGTTTGTATGTTTGTATGTTTGTATGTTTGTATGTTTGTATGTTTGTATGTTTGTATGTTTGTATGTTTGTATGTTTGTATGTTTGTATGTTTGTATGTTTGTATGTTTGTATGTTTGTATGTTTGTATGTTTGTATGTTTGTATGTTTGTATGTTTGTATGTTTGTAGGTTTGTATGTTTGCATGTTTATAAGTTTATAAGTTTGTATGTTTGCATGGTTTGCATGTTTGCATGTTTGTATGTTTGTATGTTTGTATGTTTGTATGTTTGTATGTTTGTATGTTTGTATGTTTGTATGTTTGTATGTTTGTATGTTTGTATGTTTGTATGTTTGTATGTTTGTATGTTTGTATGTTTGTATGTTTGTATGTTTGTATGTTTGTATGTTTGTATGTTTGTATGTTTGTATGTTTGTATGTTTGTATGTTTGTATGTTTGTATGTTTGTATGTTTGTATGTTTGTATGTTTGTATGTTTGTATGTTTGTATGTTTGTATGTTTGTATGTTTGTATGTTTGTATGTTTGTATGTTTGTATGTTTGTATGTTTGTATGTTTGTATGTTTGTATGTTTGTATGTTTGTATGTTTGTATGTTTGTAGGTTTGTATGTTTGCATGTTTATAAGTTTATAAGTTTGTATGTTTGCATGTTTGTATGTTTGTATGTTTGTATATTTGTATGTATGTAAGCATCTATGTACGTATGTATGCATGTTAAAAGAAGACACCCCCACACATAGAGAAACTACAGCAATTATTTGTAGGGTTTCCCCCACCCATCCTTCGTTTATTGTTGACATTTTTAACAAAGTTCAATCAAGCAGTAAGTAAACAGTTTAGAATTTAAACAGACTCGTTCTTACATCTAGCAGAGCAGCAGTTTTCATTTCTTGACAGTCCTTGAAGTACAGTACATCTCCCTGCCTGACAAATAGTTTAATTAGATATTTCGGTGCAATGTTCTCCAATGCCAGCCAGATGTCTATTTGACTATATGACTATGATTCCTGTACACTGGTTTTTGGCTTTTTGACTGTTGCTGCACTTTCTGCCACGTCATTTTTGGTGTGACATATCAATCGAAAGGGACTCTGCCCATGACACTTACATATCCCGTTTGCCTGACATGATATCCCGAAAAACAATCTGGCGCAGCGTCATGCCTGGCCAGCCACAGAACAGGACAACATCTTGAGATTTACATGACACGGCGACGGCGACGGCGACGGAGGCGATGGGCCCCGTTGTGGAATTTCAATTTTCTGGCCTAAAAAACACGGGACACATGTCAATCAAATGATATTAACACGTCGTCATCCTGCGGAATGGTTCAGGGGCAGGGGCAGATATTCGGGCGCTGGGAAATGGCATTTGGCTTGGGGCGCTTGGCGGTGCAATTGGGTGGTGGTGGTGGTGGTTAAGTCGCATTAGGCGCTAATGTTATTTTTTGCTCTCTTCTCTGCTTTGGCGATTATTGCGCCTGATTGCATTTTACAGCGCAGAAATCGGGCGACGCGGCCCACGGGCTAATGGGATTACGTAATATCCATTAAGCAGCCAAGTGAAATCGGCATGCGGATTGCATTCCCGTGCGTGTGTCATGTGTGATGGCTCTGTCGATGGCAGGCCGAGCACCCGCACAGCCCGGCGGCGATCCCTCGCTGCAGTGGACACGCGCTATCTGTAATTATGTAATTACGCCTCGGCGATACCAATACCTGACCCATCCATCCTGTCGCATCCCCACACACATATCGCACTAATTGCATTAAATTGTTCTACACGCCGAACGGCGATCCTTGACCAGATGACGCTCGCCCGGCTGGCTGTCCCCTAATGTGCTCGGCCATCGATATATTGTTTAGTGCGTCCGTTTAATGGTTGTTTGGACTAGTTTTTAATTGGAACCATCCGGCGGCAGGGCGGGGGAGAATTGAGCCATTAAACAATATGGAAAACAGGCGGAGGAAGCTAGATAAAATGTTGGGCACAGGTATGGAGAGCTTTCCCCTCAAGTGGTCCAGCAATTAGACTGGGCTGGCGCAGAGATTCCTTGCCTTTTCTTTTACACATGTCCCTCGTCCGCCCCGAGAAGTGTGCAAAACTGTCACACATAAATTTTAATTAACTTTAGTTTTAATTGTTGCAAATTTATGGCAGAGGCGAATTGCAACAACATCTCGGTACATGCTCGGCAGCGCAGGACGCAGGAGGCGACAGGGGAGAGCCGCACTCGAGCATCGATCCCTTTCCATATCAATTGTCTTGGGACTGGCAATTTCTGCTCTAAATTATTTGCCGTAATTTCATTTGCTTTCGCGTCTTATGCAATTCCCTCCCCTTGGCCGCATCCTTTCCTTCCTTTGTAATTTACTTCCTCTTGTGCTGTCTCCCGTTGTGTGTTGCGTCTGCGTGTGCATCTCAGACCGTCTGCCTGTGCCCTGGGTGCTCTCTTCATTATGCCGGCCATTGTTTTCTCCGCCGCTGCCGCTGCTCCTGGCGCATCCTTTTTGGGCTGGCTGCAGTTTTTGGCATGTTGTGTTCCAGTTTTCAGGGTCAGACCAGTTCCTCCTGCCTCCTGCCTCCTCCCTCCTCTGGCTGATTTTTGCACAGCATTGCGTTTGTTCGAAATGGTCTCGTATTTGACAGTTGACAGTTGGTCGACTTTTGAGTTTGAAAGTTATGAGCATAAACATGACATTCGCCGAATCCCAGAGACGATCCCTTCCTTTTTTTTCTTTTTTTTTTTGCCAACTCATCCTGGAGCCTTTGTGCCTGGGAAGTGGGCTCTGCTTCTGTTCGACTGTTTGTCATGTAGGCGTTTGAGTGTTGATGAAGATCAAAATATGGCATGATCCCTGGGGGGAGGACTTAAGTGAACACTCAAATTTCATTTCAATTTACTTAACTTACTTTTTTTGTTGGAAACCATAAGATTTAGCAACTTCTACAAAAAAGTAGCTTGTTTTGAGTACCAGAACCAGCAAAATGTGTTTCCCAAAGTGATCCGTTCTCAGCTAACTCGGAGCTGGCTGCTTGAACTTGTTCTAAAACTCCTAAGAAGCTGTATTAGGCAAAAACAAGGAGTGGGGTCTTGATTTAAGCTTAAATTCGAGTAAAATGGTCTTATATGAAGCAAAAAAACGCTCAAGGAATAAACTAGAAATTGGCTATACTTAGCATAGATGAACTTAAACTAAGTTTACAAGTCATGCAAGTTTACTTTAGCACTTTTTAGAAGCAGTTTGGAAAAATGAATCTTTCTGAAGGGGTTCCCAACTCAGTTAACTCGGAGCTGGCTGCTTAAATGTGTTCTAAAATTCTTAAGAAGTTGTACTAGCAGCAAATACTAATGTGTGCCAAGTTACAAGTTAATATTATAGCTACAAGGCCTTTTATGGCTGAAAAACCCTCAAGGAATAAAATACATATTACAAATTATACTCAAATAACAACTAATTCCAAGCTTATTTAAACTACTAATTTACTTTTACAAGTTTTATGAGTAATTGGAATATTATATAAAAAAAAAGAATATTTTTGAAAAGGTTCCCAACTCAGGTAACTCGGAGCTGGCTTCAAAAAGGTATTCCAAAAGGCTTAAGAAGTTGTATTAGCTTCAAATATGGACATAGGCAGCGTTTGAACATAATGTTCTCATAAAAAAAAGTTCTTATAGCTGGTTCCGATCTCAGATAACTCGGTGATGGCTCCATGAATCTCTTCAAAAGTTCTTAAATAGTTGAATTAGGTGAAAATAATCAAGAGTTGCAATTTAAAGCTAATAATATGGCAACGTAATCTAATGGGAAGCGAAAATCATCAAGGAATAAACACATATAACAGATACTACTCATATAACAACTTATGATAAGCTTATTAACTCTCTTAGATTACTTTTTGCACATTTCAGAAATAGTTTGGAGATATGATTGAAAAAATAAATCTGGCCGAAGAGGTTCCGTTCCCAGTTGTTCTTAAATTCTTAGAAAGTTTTATTAGGGGTAAATATTAACATGGAAAGTGTTTCAAGGTAATATCTTAACAGAAAAACAGAGGTAACAGAGCTAAAATGGAGGTTTCTAAAATGGTACCTATCTCAGGTAACTCGGAAATGGCAGGTACAATTGTAGCCAAAACTCTTAAGAAGTTGTATAATATAAAAAAATTGAGTTGGACCGAACTTGAAGCTTAAATTAAAGAAACCTACTTTAATTTAGAGCGAAAACCCTCAAGGAATAAACTACTGTTAAGTAATACTACTCAAATATCAACTTGCAAAGTAAACTATTTGATTTCTACACCTTTTATGAGCAAACCGAAGTACTTAAGGCAAATTATGTTGCACCTACAAGTTTTTAAGGCCAAGTAACTCAGAGTTAACTACACAAACTTACAAAAAAAGTGGGTTCAACTGGGGAAATATCGACAACACTTTCTCCCTAAGCACTTACAACTCAGCCGCTTGAGCGTAAACAAATCACTTTTGGGCCCCCCCTACTGCTGTCAATTGGTTAGACCAAATTTGTACATATGTAAAATGCCCAAACGGATTAACCTTTTCCTTATGCAAAACGCAAACAAAGCCGCGCGACAAACATTTGCAACACTTTTCCATTGCAAATCAAATATCGATAAATTTCGCCAGACAATGCAAAACGAAAAGGCATTAATCAAACAAAAACAATCAGACAAAAGGACTGAGCGCATGCAAAAAAGGATCAGAGGCCATTGAGCAGGCAAATCGGCAAAGAGTTGAAGAGTGAAAGTCAAGTGGCTCTCGGCTTCTTTCTCTCTCTCTCTCTCTCCTGATACATTTCTAATTAAGCGTAAAACAGTCCCAAAAAAAGAGTGCGGTTTATGTTAATTTTTAACCCAGAATTTTTTGGTAAGATTCATCAAAATTAATTAGCACAGCCAGCCGCCGCGGCGCCTTAGGGTCCCGGGCAAACACATTCTTAGGCCGATGCTCGATCGTTTTCTCTTTTAATCCTTTTGTGCGGCTATGTAAACAGCCATAACTCAATACCAAAACAGGCAAGACGCGCGCATCCTTTTTGCCCAGGGCAGCAGCAGAAAACCAAGAAATCCTTCGTGTTTTTTTTTTGCACAAAAAAAACCCTTTTGCCCTTGCCTACTCTTTTGTACGCAAAATTAACAAAATACACAAGAAAAAAAGAGTTGAAAAATTGAGAAAAATTCGCTCCCTCTTGCATTTTCGGGGGGGAGAAGAGCAGCACAAGACAAACAAACCGCTGACAACTTTCACCGCACAAAAACGTGTGAAATCTATATAAAGATGCTGATCAAAAGGGATATGCAACGTTTAGTTATAGAATGCTCGTTAGATCAGCCAAGCCATAGCATACTCATCACTCAAATTTCAACTGGAACATATATACATTGCCAACTTGGCATAGAATTTGGTTATAAGGCACAGATTTTGTATGGACTTCAGCATCAATGGTGGACCATTGCAGAGGAGCGTCCACATCCACTTACAATTGGAAGAAAAAGAAGGCATCGCCGGCTGGTGAAAGTCATTCAGTTTGCACAACAAAGATAAAGATTATCACAGATTTTTGATTGATGGCACTTGTAGAAGCACAAATCTTAGATCAAAAGATGTTAAATAGAAAGTATGTCAAAAACCAGCAAAATAAAGTTTAAGAATCTTACCACAATTTGGGAAATACACCCAATATCTGCCTACAATCAACTGTTACTGGGATTGGTTGAGATCAGTGTTGCCAACTTTTCATTGAATTAAAAAACTGGATGAAAAATTTTAAGAAAAAAGCCAGAAAAAAGCGAAACTATTAAAACTTTTTTTTAATTTAAATGATACTGCTATTTATATGTAGATATATAGCACAAAGCAGCACCTAGGTACTCATACATATACGGTACAATACATTTCAATAATAGCATATACAAAACAAAAAAATGTTCAAATTATTACACAGTTCGACAAAATCAAACTTTTGGAAAAAAAAAACCGGGATGAGACCCTTAAATTCTGATAGAAGGCACTTCTGTAAGCATCGCCTCGTACTCAGTTTTTTCACTGTACCCTAGGTTCGCGTTCTATGGTACAATCGTACAATTGGTTCAGATACCTCCAGAAGGGGTCAAACCTAAATTCTTGCATATCTTTCTAAGCGCACGGTAGAGTTTTCTTGAAAACTACATTTATGAGGGCATAATGGGATATTCCGTGGGCCTAAGAGATGTTACTCCTGAGCCAAAAAACCGCGAGTTGGAGTACCATTTTGAGATCCACCCACAACCCACGCAATATGGGCCATTAACTAGACTAAAAAATAGACCGAACTGCGTTGTCAGATTTTCTTACGAAGCAAAAATGGCCAAAATTTGAAACGAAGTTGATCTGCGTACATTTAAAATTTGGTGGGTCTAGCTCTTCTAGTCTCTAAGATCTAGGTGTTCATACATACATACGGACATGGTTATATCGACTCGGCTGTTGATGCTGATCAAGAACTTATATTAAGTTTATGGGTTAGGAGATGCTTTCTTCTGCCTGTTACATACATTTGCACGACTTTAGTATACTATTTTTACTCTAAGAGTAAGGGGTTTAAAAAAGCGGAAAAAAAGCTTAATTAAAAAAGAAATAAGCCAGAATTCCCGCTGCCCGCTGTTTCCGAATTTTTCTAGCATTTGACCGTAAAAAAAAAAACAGATTTGACGGGAAAAAAGCGAAACTGGCAACACTGGTTGGGATAGACTTGTGGTAATTTGTATTCTCAGCTTTGTGTTCTTAACAACCCAATTAACTATAGTATATGCTTACTTATTCAATTATTAAGGCAACCATTCTGAATTACCCAAGCCTAGAAGGGAGTACAGAGTCTGTTATAGCCATGTCCGTCTGTCTGTCCGTATGAACGCACAGATCTCAGAGATGGTAAGAGATAGAGGTTGGACATGTATGGGGCATATGCTACTTATGTCTGCAGGCAGATCAATGCCATGAAATTCTCTATTATCTACTAACAAAAACTTTTCTTAAGATTGCAAGTGGCTTGTAGTTTGACTGGTGATTTCTACTCTACACCTCTAGCTAGCGAATTACCTAACGAAGTGGGGTAAGAAATACATTTTTATAGATTTTCTTTCAAATCTTGGCCCTAAAGCTGTGTATTCAGTTGTCTGATATCAAATTGGAATGGGCAAACTGGAATAGGCCATCTGAGTTCTCTGAGGAGTTTTTCAATATTTTGAATAGTGAAAATACAGCTTAAACAATCATTAAGACTGGATTTACACGGTGAAGCAAACTTCATGGAGTTCTCTTAGTAGGCGAGAGCATCAGTTGAGAATCTAAAACTTGCCTTAAATATTCCGCCTACTAAGAGAACTTTGTGAAGTTTTTAAGTCTAGTCAAAGTTGAGTCTTATTTGACTTGGGTTAAACTATTCATTTCTGTATGGAAAACAAGAAAGAAAGTCGGTCAGGCACGACTATAACATACTCTGTACCAGCATAAATTTTGATGCCTAAAGCAGCGCTGCTACTGCGCTGCAGCTGCGTACAGTCTTTTGATGATAGCTCGACAACCTGTTACCCGATCTTTACCTTTCCTTTGGCGGAACAATAAGTTAGCCTAATAACTAAATATGTCTAGAAAGAACAAACCATCTAGCTTTAAAACTGTGGAAGAAATTACGCTTTTTCCAAATTGCGGGTGCTTGAGGGGGCGTGGCCAAAATTGAAAACAAACCTGATCTGCCTGTAGACATAAGAAGCATATGGGACATACAAGTCATACCTCTATCTCTTACCATCTGTGAGATCTGTGCGTTCATACGGACAGACAGACGGTTAGACGGCGATGCTGTTCAAGAATATATAGTATATACTTTCGCACAAACTTATTATGATTCAAAGAATTGCTGTTGAAATGTGTTTTGCAGTTGGAAGCTGCTTGAACTTATGAGTACAGTTTGTATAGACTGTTGATAAAGGTAGATGAGTTGTGCAGACACTTTATGCCTATGGCAACTTTTAAGCTCCACACAAAAGCTGAAACATGGCAAAACCTTTCCTCCTGTGCGGTAGCGAGGCTAACGTGGCCAACACTAAACCTAAAGCTTACAACCATGCTTTTACGCCACAGAAGGGAACACATATGGCTTCTGGTGGGAACCCTAACGGGTCACTGCACGCCTGGGAGTCACTCACCTTGATATCTGCAGGAAACAGTACAACACCTACTCTGCCCTTGCCGCGCCCTGAGTAGAAGGAGACTTAGGACACTAGGTCAACCTCTCCTACTTAACCTATCGCAGACATCCATCCAAGTTAGAGATGCCAGCTCTACTAAAGTTCATTCTGTCCACACAATGGTTCTGTAACGAGGACCCCCCTCATTAACAAAATGGGTTAACAGGGCACAAATATGGCAACGCAATGGGCCCAAAGAGGCCTACCTAACCCAACCTTATGACAATTTGCTGCAGTGCCACACTTAACTGAACTTAATTGGATTTCAGAGATTTCTTTTCAGAGTTTGAAGTGATTTCCTCTGCCCAGATTCAGCCCAGATTCAAGCCAAACTAAAGGCTGATTCAAATCTGTTTGAATTTGAATCTGACATCTAAGTAGGCTTTGCCTTTTGAATTTCTTTGGGTTAGACATTCTGTTTGTTTGTTAAATCATTAGCCAGCCGACTCTCGAGTCGTGCACAACATTATTATTATTAATATTATTTTCTTGGAGTTTCTCTTACTTATTTTTTGTTCAATATCTTGCAATTTCCTTAGTTCCTTCAGCAACATTCTGTCATTGGTGATTTCACCTTAAAACTTTTGTTGATCAGTTGACAGGATCAACTTGACCTGGCAGTGCGGGATGTGTTTCAAATGTTTCCTGCGGAAGTTGGCAACAAATTTCAATTAAAAATTTGTCTTTTCTTTATAATTTTTCCCGCTAAAGAGCCGCAATTAATAGACATATCAGGCTCGGGCAGGAAGTAGCCGGCGGTAATTAGCCTGGTCAAGTGAGCTTGCCTGCCTGTTGCACCAGAGGCGACATTCAAATTGACCCCACGTTGGCCACAGCACTTCCCTGTTCCCTGTTTCCTTGCTTCCTTGAGCTAAAATTTAATAACTAAGCGCTGGCGGCGCGATAGAGATCAGGGACAAGCATGAGCACTGTGGGAAAGAGCGCGAGCGCGAGAGCGAGAGCAACTCTCCCGTTTCCCAGTCCTTTGGCTTGAACAACCCCTGGGCGCAGCCGCCGTAAGGGTATAAATTGCTGGCAGCCACCCCGTGCCGTTTCAGTTTGTCAGCGAACGCCGTGGACACACAACAACAGAGAAACACCATGCTCAAGTGGACCGCCTCGGCCCAGAGATTAAACGAGCTGGCCACACCGCAACAGCCGGTGATGGTGTTGCCCCCAAGACGCCTACGTCGCCAGCGACGCGCCACCATAGCCAACAAAGAGAATGTGCCCTGTCTGGCCTATGGTTACACCTCCACACCCGTGCCGGCGCCCTTCCAGCGGCCTAGTCCTTTGAGTGACATACATAACATCACACCCGAGGCCCAATACTCACCCCGCCAGCGGGTGCAGAGTGTCAGATATGCCAGCACCTTGCCACGCTATGCGGAGGAGTATTCACCCACCGGGCAGCACTTGGCCCTGAGAGGACTGGTACCCCTGGATCCATTTCTGGAACAGCCGCGCTATATGAAACAGCGTAAACTGGAGTCGGACTTTGAGGCCACTTTACAGCCACCGCCAGCGCCACCACAGCGTCCGCTGACGCCGCAACCCTCCTCCTCCACTCAAATGGGCGATCAGACGCTGGACAAGCTCATAGATGCCATACTCGATTCCGCTTGCAAGGCAGATGTGGGCACCAAGAAGAAGCCGCGCAAATCCTTCAATCTGCGACGTCGCACCCTGGTCAAGCAGCAGCAACTGCAGTCACAGAGTCCCACCATATTGTCGCCCTCGTATGCGCCCGCCGATGATCCGGCCAGTGATTTGAGCTTCAGTCTGATGCCACTGCCAGGAACCGCCACGCCGGAGCCCGCCTCGCCCATCATCAACACCGATCACACCTTTTGCCTGGAGACACCGTTGCGCAAATTGAAACGTGTCCGGGAGCCGGCAGTAACTGGCGAATCCTCGCCCCTGAAACGCTACAAGGTGGATGCCAGCAACTATTTCGAGGTGGGTCTGGCCCTGCCCGCCTCCATTTATGTCTGAAGAGTGGGGAGTCGCTGCCGCCGCCGCCACGCTGACAAACGGGGGGAAAAGGCTTAACTATGACGCTTATCTAGTTCCTAAGTTGATACAAATTCATTTCTGCTTCTGACCTGTACATATCCATGGGGAAATCCTAGTCCTAAGACTCGCAACTATTTATGTATACATCCTCTCCTCTCTTTTTTTTTGAGCACGCTGCTGTTATGTAGTTTTCTTGTTTAGAAACCTAACGCCCCCTTTTTTTTGCCCATTATTTATTGTTTAAAACTTTTAGAGAACGTTTTTTTTTTGAAAAATTGTATAATTAATAAACGAAATGCAGTGCAAATCTATGGCAAATCTATGAAAATGGCATAGTTGGTATGTATATCTCGAGCCCTTTGTACCATGTTCAACATTTTGGTAGATATCTGTGTTCATTGCTAATCTCACATAAGTTGACACAACTCTGAAGTAGAGCTGGTTCAAATTTGCATCCAATTTATACCAACTTGTTCTGGGCAAGACACGGCTGGATGGCAACAACGCAGCAAATAGAAAACTTGGACAATGCCTTAAATTGATCATCCCAAGCGCTCTCCCACCCCAAAACTACAGGCCAAAGATTCATTCATTATATTCAATCCAAAAGCTAAAACAGACAGTTCCGAACTACTAAAACCGTCAAGGCCTTCTTCAGTCGCAGTCGCAACTTGATCAAATTGTTAATGGTTAAATGAAAACCATACTTTACCACTCTCCGAGCCTAAATCTTGTGTTTCCAACAAACGAAACCACCTCGAAAGCGAATGAAATATTACTTTTTTTTCAGAGAAACCTCAAAAATGCTCAAATCAAAGATATCGGCAAATATTTGTGGCACCGAATTGCAAGTTATCCTACAAATATGTCAGATAGATGTAAGTTGAAAACACAAGACTGAGTCAAGGATGGCAACAGCTATGGGTTTTCGATTTAAACAATATAGAGGAAAGTTAACTTCGGCTCGGCCTTAGTTTGTATACCCTTTCGGACTCTACTTTTCTATGCGAGCTATACTATATAGATGTCCGATTTCAACCAAACTTGGTGGAATCATGGTAAATCATAGCAAATTAAGAAATACAATGTTTGGCAACGTTTCCATTGAAAACAAAAAAGTTTTTCCTACTAAGACTACTTTTCAGACTCTACTTTTCTATGCGAGCTATACTATATAGATGTCCGATATCGACCAAACTTAGTGGAATCATGGCAAAGTATTACAAACAAAGAAATACAAAGTTTGTAGGCGTTTCCATTGAAATTAAAAAAGTTTTTCCTACTAAGACTATTATTCTAACCTTACTTTTCAATAACAGCTATACCATATAGATGTCCGATTTCAACAAAACTTGGCAGAATCATTTAGCAGCATAGAAAAAGAGTTAATACGGAATTCGGAGACAATTTTTTCATACTAAAACAAGTTTTTCGACCAATAATTCCTATGACAGCTATATGCTATAGTCAGCCGATTTTGTCCAAACTTTGTGGAATTGTGTGAAAGCATTTCAAACTAAGTTGTACAAAGTTCGGAGACGTTTGCATTGAAAACAAAAAAGTTTTCCTTTCTAAAACAAGTTTTTCGACCGATAGTTCCTATGACAGCTATATGCTATAGTCAACCAATTTTGACAAAACTTTGTGGAACTGTGTAAAAGCATATCAAATCAAGAAGTACAAAGTTTGGAGACGTTTGCATTGAAAACAAAAAAGTTTTTCTTACAAAGACTACTTTTCCCACTCTTCTTTTGTGTGACAGCTATACTATATATAGTTGACCGATTTTGACCAAACTTAATAAAAATCATGGAAATCGAGAAAGCTAAGCTAACTTCGTCTGTGACGAAGTTTTTATACACTTGCGCAGGTACTCGCTTAAATATTTTCAAAAAAATACGCTTTTTCCCATTTTCCGACCGATCGTTCGTATGGTAGCTATATGATATAGTCAGCCGATTTGGCCAAAAATTTGTAAAATTATGTGAAAGCATGTGAAACAAACAAGTACAAAATGGCAGGTTGCTAACATTTATAACAAAAAAGTTTTTCTAACTAAGACTGTTTTTCAGACCTATCTTTTGTATGGCAGCTATACCATATAGTTGTCCGATTTTGATAAAACTTGGTAGAATTATAAAAAGCATAGAACACTTATGAATACAAAGTTTGGACAGGTTTCCATTGAAAAGAAAAATATTTTTCTCACTAAAACTAGTTTTCCGACCGATTGTTCCTTTGGCAGCTATGAGATATAGTCAACCGATCGAGTCGGCAAAGACATATTAGTAGCGTGCAGCAAAAAGCAGACTCTGTGCAAAATTTTAGCTCGACAGCTTCACAACAGAGAGACTAGTTCGCGTAGAAACACACAGACAGACGGACGGACAAAGCTCAATAGACTCAGCTCGTCACCCTGATCAAGAATATATATGGTTTAGGGGGTCGGAAATGTATATTTCTAGGCGTTGCAAACTTCTGGGCAAAATTATAATACCCTTTGCAAGGGTATAAACATAGCAAACAAGGAAATTCAAAGTTTGAAGGCGTTGGCATTGAAAACAAACAAGTTTTTCTCTATAAAACTTCATTTTCGAGCAAGCATTCATACTGCAGCTATATGCTATAGTCAACCGATTTTGACAAAACTTTGTGGAATTGTGTGAAAGCATTTCAAATAGATAAATAACAAATTTAGAGACATTTCCATGTAAAACAAAAAAGTTTTTCCTACTAAGACTACTTTTCAGACTCTACTTTTGTATGACAGCTATACTATATAGTTGACCGATTTTGACCAAACTTGGCAAAATCATGGGAAAGCATAGCAAACAAAGAAATACAAAGTTTGGAGGCGTTGCCATTGAAAACAAAAAAGTTTTTCTCTATAAAACTTCATTTTCGACCGATAGTTCCTATGACAGCTATATGCTATTGTCAACCGATCCGGCTGGTTTCGGCAAATGTGCTAGGTATTTGTACTTAAAGACTTCTTGCAAAGTTGGCTAAAGATAGTGCTTTCAAACTGACGGAGAAAAAAGCTAAGAAACAGACTTTCGTGACCAAATCAACTCAGCTCGTCGTGCTGATCATGAATATATATAAGTTGGCATCCTCCGATATACAAAAATGTTACTCAAGTACTCCACACTCCAATGAAATTTCCAGTCAAAGTTTTAAATTTGCACATTATAATGACTTGGACGTGTTGCTCCGTGGAGTAAAACTCTTCTTCCTGGCTTAAAACTACTTTCTTCCGGTTTTACCCTTAATTAGAAAAGCATTTGTTGTACTTACCAAAGATTGCGACACGCACATGCATACACAATGCCTGTTGCCTGATCTTAGTTAATCTTGCCTAGCTGTTTGCTCTAGGATTCCACCTTTTGTGCGCTTATCCCTTGGCTTGGGCCAACTGATTTGTTGTTGCAGCAGGTAGAGCATTCCAGGAGATGTCTACGGCGCACGCCCCCGCAGTGTTGCAACAGCTGCCGCTGTTCTCTCCTTCTATTGTTGACTTCCCCCCTTCCCCCTGCCCAGCCCTGCCCTGGCTTAGGTTCGTCGTGTGTTTTGTTTGTGTTTTGGCTTAGCTCGTGCAACAGGAACACTTGTTAACACTTTGACGCCCTCCGTTTTTCCATTTGCCGTGTGTTTTTGGCACCGTAATTCGATTTGAGTGCCGGCTCGGCTCGGCTTCTGTGGAAAACCCGCAGCGCGACCCGCTTAAGCCAGGCAGGGAAACGGGGAAACGGGGAAACAGGTTGCCGCCGCTGTCAACGACTCGCACAATTCTTGTGGGTTTGTCTCTAATTTGTAGTCCATTCAGAGCACGATAATTGAATTATTTTTATTACACGTGTTTTTGGGAACGGGAAGAGGGAAGAGGGAAGCCTGCCTGCTGGCTGCACTTGCCGCGCAGCTGTGCTCACCCGCATCGTTGGACCAATTGCCTAATGTCTCGGCACGGCCACACCTCTGCCCGAAGAAGGGCGAACCCTTTGAAAATTCGAATTTTCTTGCTCCGCTTCCGCCTTGGCTGCATCATGTTGTGTGTGTGTGTGTGTGTCACTTGGCCAATCGATGGAAATAAAATTTAATTAATTGCCTGTAAATGTGATAAAACGTTGCGGGGGGTGGAGGTTAGCTGATCGTCACAGCTGACAGAGCCGGAAAATGTCATTTTCTTGCTCATAAATCAATCGATTGGAAAACCGAAATATGAAAGGATAAAAGGTACAAGCTGGTGTCGATTGCTCGCCTGCTCAGTTGTTTCTGCATATCCCAATCTGGTCTGCCGCTTCACTAGATTATTATGCAGTCTCAGCAATGTGCATAGCAAATTGCTGGCGTCGATTGCTTGCCTTAAACTGATCTTAACCTTACCTGCCGCTTAACTTGTCAACTTGCGAGTGCTCTGAAGTCTCGGAAGTACACTACAAGGCAATGTGTGTGGCAAAATGCTGCCGTCGATGGCTAGCCTGCCTTGGCGTTTACTTTTGCAGGTGTGGAAAAAGTCTGAAAGCAATAAACTCTTTCGAACTCTTTCCGAGAGGTCACCATCCCAGCTTATGTATTGGTTTTGGGGATCTCCAAGCTTCATTTGTGTGAAAAGGAAGTCAGGTAAGTTGTGCACTGTATATTAGTAAGCTACTTGATCAGCATTAACAGCAGAGTAGCTATAGCCTTGTTCCACTGTACGTTCTTTCGTTGAACGCGTCGATTTCAGGGACTATCTGAGATCGAGCAACCAATTTATGCCTGTAAGTGGTGTTAGGTTTATACCAGACCCAGATCAACTAAATTTCAGATTTGGATACTGATTTCCAATGGTCTTATTGTTATACGGCAAAGTGAGTAAAATTTTGGAGACTGGATTGAACCAGACACACACTACCCGCTGCACCACAGAAAAAAAAGCGAAAAAGGCACCAAAATTGAAAAATTCAACTTAAAACAAGAAAGAAAGTCGGTCAAGCCCGACTATAGCTGACTCTGTACCAGCGAAATTATACACTCAGCATAAATTTTGATGCTGAAAGCAGCGCTGCTACTGCGCTGCAGCAGAGAATAGTGTTTTGATCAAAACTCCACAACCCTGCAAGCGATCTTTGCCAATTCCACAGCGGTTCAATAAATAATTGGGATTACTAACTATCTTTAAAACTGTGGAAGTGGAAGTGGAAGAAATCTCTCCACAAAGAATCGAAAGGAGTTCCAAGGTCAGCCTCTTTCCTTGAAGTTAATCAACAGCTGGCCGCAAAAGGAAGTGGCTGGCATAGCTCGGGGGCCAGGAGACAGATGCCGCGCAACATCTTTAGAGCCCGCGGGCAGCGAAAACCCTTGGAACGCCCCTCTTCCTTGCGCTCGCTCTCTGTCAAGCTGCAAGCTGCGCGGTTACCCCCCAGTCAGGTGATGATGCTGCTAAGCCGGCTTAGAGCCGACGAGCACAGCCTAGACTGTCAGTGAGTGTGTAGCCAAAATAATTGTCAAATATTATGCAAACAAAAGGGAAGCCAATGGGCGCCGCGTGTGGCAGGAGCAGGAGCCGGAGCAGGACCATTAATATTTAAATCCCCCCGCAATGTGCCTAAAAAACGGAACGGGGGTAGCTGCCGCTGCCGCTGCGTAATTATGATTCATTTCCATTTTCATTCGAAATCTGTTAATGATAAACAAATTTTCCAGTGCAGCAGGGGCAAAAAGGGTTGCTGCATTGTTGCATGCAACGCTGGGCGAGCGATGCTGTTGCCGATGTCGTTGCCGTTGGCGGTTTGCAAATTTTGTTCCTTTTTTTTTGCTAATTAGCTTAGCGCCCCGATCGAGGCGTATGATGAAGTGGGCACTTGGGAACTGAAGAGTGTCAAAGTCAAAGTGCAGATGATGTGATGATGATGAGGAGGATGACGATGACGATGATGAGTGGGCAGTTTGGCCCATGAGTCGGCACATTTGTTGAGGGGAACGACAGTTGGTCAGTCGGGCCCGGGCCCAGGCCACGTGCCGGCTGCGTCTGGCCCCAGCCCGCAGGTCATAAAAGTCATGCAAATTTCTGCAGTCTGTGAAATGCACATTTGGTGTGTGAAAGCTTTGGCCCACCCCAAAAAAGGCGAAGAGTTGATGTAATGCTCTGTGTGTTTGCATGCCGTTGCACCATCCGCAGGGGTAGGAAGTTGCGCCTGCGCCGAAACTATAACAAAAAACATAAAGAAACGCTTCCGGGCGATTACACGCGTGCCGCTTTCCCCCCTCTCTCTCTCTCTCTCTCTCTTGCTAGCTATTTGGGTGAAAATTTACATTTTTTTGCCTTATGAAAAACAAATACGAGCAGTCAGTCGTGTTTAGGGCGGAAAAGCCTTCACCTCCTCCCCCTCCTATTGCTCCGGCTGCTGCTGTTCACTGAAGTGGACAAGCGAGCCATGTTGTGAAGCTTAAACGTTTTTGTAAATCGCTGACATTTGCCTGTCACTTTGTCATCTGGCCGCCGTGAAGAGTTGGGAGGGGGATGGTGCACATTTTTAACGGTCTAGCCGTGTCCCACAACAACAACAACTTGCTCGCCGATAGACAGGACTCGCTCGCTCTCTTGACTTGGCCGCATTTTTGGTAGAAAACAAATGAACAGTTCGCGATCGAGAGCTAACGAGAGCGACGACGAGGCAGCGCCACGTTAATCGCCTAATGAAGCCAAAGCGATTTGTATTTGGTTTGACTGGGCACTGTGGGCATAAATTGAGCATAAACTTAGCAAAATTCAATCATATTTCCTTATTCTAAGACTCTCGAGGAAATGAAATACGAGTTTATCATGTAAATACAAACTTATTCTTGGCTTAAGCCTCAAAAATACTTAGTTCAACTTGTTCTTAATATCTTGTTAAGTCAAACAGGGCAGCATATATCCAAAAAAAACCGTGCAACTGGCAGCTAATTTACTCCATTTTGTACTCGCAAACTGAAGTACACTAATTCGAGAATGAACGCTCTTGAAAATCTGTTATTTAGTTTTGTATTTTCAGAAATTTGGTTCCAGAAATCAAGCTAAACTCGTTGTTGATTTGGTTTTAGTAGAAAATTATGGTAAAAGAGCATAAAAAGTTGGCTTAATAACACTGAATAATGAAATTTGGTAGTAAAAGTTGGTTCTCTGATCAACAAATTCGCTCTTGTATGAAGAATTTTCATTCTCAAAGTACTTCTGACATCAAATATGCTCGTTGCAAGTTTGAAATTCGTTTTGTTTCTACAAGTTCTTAATTTAAGTTTAAGAATTTTGATTCTTGCCATACTTCTGACATCAAACATTCTCCATTTAACTGCTTAACTCGCTTTTGATTCACTAAGTTGCGAAATGAGGCACCAAAAGTAAGTTCTTTGATCAAGAAATTCGCTCTGGGATGAAGAATTTTCATTCTTACCTTACTTCTGACATCAAATATGCTCGATTCAAGTATGAAATTCGCTATTGTTTCTCCAAGTTCTTAAATAAAGTACCAAAAATAAATTCTTGGATCAAGAAATTCAATCTTGGCTTAAGAATTTACATTCTTGACATACTTCTGACATCAAATATGCTCGATTCAAGTATGAAATTCGCTATTTTTTTCTCCAAGCTCTTAAATAAGGTACCAAATATAAATTCTCGTATCAAGAAATTCAATCTTGGTTTAAGAATTTTCATTCTTACCTTACTTCTGACATCAAATATGCTCGATTCAAGCATGAAACTCGCTATTTTTTCTCCAAGTTCTTAAATAAGGTACCAAATATTAATTCTCGTATCAAGAAATTCAATCTTGGTTTAAGAATTTACATTCTTGACGTACTTCTGACATCAAATATTCTCGATTCCAATATGAAATTCGCTATTTTTTCTCTAAGTTCTTAAATAAGGTACCAAAAATTAATTCTCGAATCAAGAAATTCAATCTTGGCTTAAGAATTTACATTCTTGACATAAACTATGATCGATCTAAGTATGAATTCTCTATTTTCTCTCTAAATTCTTCAGCTGAGTCCCGAATGTTAGTGCTTTGATCAAGAAATTTGCTTTTAAATTAAGAATTTTCATTCTTTCTGTACTTCTGACATCAAACATGCTCGGTCCAAGCATGAAACTCTCTATTTTTTTAACTAAATTCTTAAATCTAGTACTTAAAGTTAGTTCTTCGATTTAGAAATGCGCTCTTGGATTAAGAATTCTCAGTTTCTCAGTTTTTGGACTGTTTCGTTCTTATTTTAAGTATGCAAGGTGTTGGTTTTTTGAAGTTCTAACATTAAGAATGTATCGAGATTGAAGCAACTTCATGCCCTTCTAAAATAAATCTCATTAAGGCTTTTTAAATTGTGTAAGCTGTACATTTGTATCTTGAAACAGTCTTGAATCAAGTATTTTGGTATTGAAAACATTGTAATTGATTCAAGAGTTTTGTAGATTGCTCCACTGTATAAATGCAGCTCCCAAAAATTTCTGCCTCAAAGTGCCGACCCACCCACGCTACTGTATATCCGGCTCGAAGGACCACTACTACTACTATACCTGACTTTTGAGTAGTTGAACGACCAAATTTGAGTTCAACAAACATGTCCCACTGTGCCGCACACTGACTCTACACGCATGCGCCCCATTCCATTCGCAAGGGGTAGGGCAACTTAACTTTCAGCTTTCGCTGCTTAATGCTAAATGGGTGCTCGATGGCAGGGTTGCCCCGCTGCCGCCGCCGGGCTAATGCAGATTTCTATCTTAAATCTGATGGGCAAACACAAACCACAGTGGGTGCTACCACCCCGGGAATCGAGAGTGGCATCGGGCGCCTCGTGCCGGCTCATTGGCAAAACAAAAGCCAACGCGTCATTTATGTTAATTTATGTGCGCCATTAAAAGCGAAGGCGACGCGCCGGGCACTTAACTCGTCCTCGTCCGCAACAGCCAACAACGTTCAATGAATGGCGGCGGCACGTGATGACAGCGAATGCACGAGGATCTACACCTTGTGCACGTTCGCGCATTGAAATGGCTTTTAAATGTGGATTGATTTAGCCACCATGACAAATTAAACGGCGCCCAACTAATGAGCTCGATGTGGAAAAAATGGGAGAAAAATGGGTGAAAACTAATGGGAAATGTAAAGAAAGAGACTGTTGAAAAGCCGCACATAAAACAACAAAACACACACACACAAAAGGCGGCTAAAAAACCCAACAAAAATCCTAAAAAAAAAGGAAACCCCTTGCCAGGGGTTTGTTTTTCCTTTTCTTTGGCGAAAGACAAACAAAGCAGTTTTCGCACAAATGAAAATGCCAAATGAAGCGTTGATAAAGTGCACCAAAAAAAAATTGAATAAAATAGTCAATTTACACATATTTCAAAGTCTAAGGACGGGGCCTGAGATCATTTGCGCTTATCCCGATTCGGGCAGCTGTTTTGTGGTTTGTTTTTTGCTTGGTTTTGATTCAAAGCTAATTACACTAGCTGTCAGCCTTTGTTGCAAGCAACTTTGGGCAAATTGTAGTTCAAAATTGATCAACATACGCTTACATTTTGAAGCCACAACTCAGCTCAGCCACATTGTTAGAAGTTGAACAAGATATGCATGGAAAGGCAATTGCACACAATTGCTTGAGACTTGCATTTCATATCAGCTCAGTGGTTTGCCAGCTATGAACCTACATATTTAAGTATATAAAGTTTTGGATGGATAAGGTTTTTGCTGTTTTTTGTTTTCTTCAAACTATAAATACTACTTAAAGTAAAAAATCAACTAGTTTTGTTTGCTTCACTCATTAAGGGTACATCTAGGAAGAAAATAAGTTATGGTTGAAGAAAATCTAAGCATAAATAAGGAAACTAATGAAGAAAATGCAGACATAAGTATAAATTGTGTCACGGTCGCCACGTCAGCAATAAATCCTTATAGCGCTACGAACTGTCAACCAATTCAGACTTTTCTTAAATGATATTAACCTACCTTAGTTTCTGTTTATAAATACCCTAGAGATTTGTGTCTGGCTACTTGTGAAACAACTAAAATGGCAGTAGAAAACTATTTATGCCCCCCACCCCCTCCCACTGAGGGTGTGCCAGTTGTTGTTTTATATTCTTTAGATCTTTATCTCAAGTGGAAGGGTTGTTGTTGTTGTTGTTGTTGGGGTGTATGGCTACTACTTGGTTTTCATATCATTTTATGGGCGCTGACAGTTGACGCGGTTGAAAATTTATTTGGCTGTAAGTCATCCAAACAATTGTTGTTGGCCATATGCCGCCGCCGCGTCTTGTCTTTGGTTCCGCTTGTTGAAGTTTTCTTTTAATTTAATTTACATAAATTTCATTGCTGGCCGCTTTGGGCCAAGTAATGTAGAAAACCGCTTAACGAACTCTGCGCAATTGTGACATATGCGTCCGTGTCCCTGGCGCGAATTACAATACCAAAAATTGAGCGTCCGCGCAGGGACGCTCGCCCGCGCCTGCGCGTGCCCTTAAAATGCAAATGCAAATTAGGCCGAAGGGTGCCACAATAACTGTAATTAAACGCAACCATTGTTGCGGTCAATCTACCAGCATGCCCCCCGCTCCGCCGCCGCTCCTCTGGGTCAGCGACACGTGGCCGCCGATGACGCCGCCGCCACGTTTGTTTTGCTGAATGCCCCGCGCGACACAAAAGATTCAAAGTGTAACGCGTACAACGGCAACGTTTTAGATTAGCGACCGATAGAGGCTGAAACCTATGGGCGTTGACTGTCCACTCAATGCAATTAGGAGGCCAACTGAACTGGAGTGGGATATGGACAGCACAGCTGCTGTCGAAAAACCAATGATCTATGTGCATTGTGCAGGGATCTGGGTGAGTGTTCAGACAAATGGTCAATTGGTCAACAGTTAACAGGTAGATTAGGCATCTTTGAGAGAAGCTTCTATGAAGAATCCACTGCTGGTCTTAGTTAGAAAAACAGAGGAAAGATAATTTCGACGTTTTTCTAACTAATCTGAAGAACATTTCCGCTGAAAACAAACAAGTTTTTCTCACTAAAACTAGTTTCTCGACGGATCATTCCTATGGCAGCTATAACCGATAGTCAACCGATTTGGACAAAACATTAAAGAATTGTGTAAAAGCTTAAAAAATACATGTATGCCAATTTTAAAGAGGTTGACATGGAAAACAATAAAGTTTTTCTCACTATGACTATTGATCTAACCTTACTTTTCTATGGCAGCTATACTATATAGATGTCCGATTTTGACCAAACTTGGCAAAATCATGGAGAAGCATGGAGAACTAGTAAATACGGAGTTAGTAGACGATTGCATTTAAAACAAAAAAGTTTTTCCCATTAGAACTAGTCATCTAGAGGATATATACTTGATAGGGTCTGAGATGAGAAGATGTTTAGTTCTTGGTATCTTTAAGTAAGCGGAGGGCAGGCCTTTGCCTGCCATTGCTACGAGAGATTTAAAATTAAATGCCCACCACTGCTTTAAAGCGAATCTTTCTTCAAACATCGAGAGCAAATATCAAGAGCAAGTGATGAGCTACTTGAATCGATAAAATGTTCTCACCTCATTTACTCAAAGGTTTAACAGAAAAAGAAGCTCTACTTTTGACCCAAATGTCATTAAAAAAGTGAATGCATAGTTAACAAAAACCAAAGGAAAGCTAAAGTCGGCTGTAAACTAAGTTGCCAACTCACCTTAGCTAAAAGAACAAACAAAAGTTGACCCCTTAGACCACTGAACCAAAAGGAGACAGACAAAATTCTTGAGCTGCTGAACTGCTAAACGGACATTGAGTTAGGCATCATATTCTATGCATGATCAAATCGATATGGATTGACATTTATGGCGCATAAATTTCGCATACTTTCTACACTCTCTCTCTCCCTCTCTCTGTCCCACCTTTCCCTGCGGCCAATTAAGTGCAACGAATCAGGCCAGGGATTCGTCACACGATTTGCAAAAAATTTAAATACCAAATGTCTCGTCATCGTCGTCCTCGTCATCATCCCTGCTACCTTTTGCTGCCCCTGAGTGTCATCAAAACAATGTTTGCCAGTTAGTTTATGAGCTGTGCTGCGCCTCATTTCTCATCTGTTTTCCATTTCCTTCTCTTTTCCCCCTGTTCCATTTTCAATTTCACATTAATTTCTTTTCAATGCATTTGGCCATGTGTCCGTGTGTCTGTCTGTCTGTCTGTCTGTGTGAATGTTGACCGCAGCGAAATGTGCCCAAAGAAAATATAGTGGGAAAATGTCATAAAAAAGCCGAGAGAACAAACAATGTTTGTCTAGCCCCTGGGTGGAGTGGGGGGGGGGGGTCATCGCATCACACAAAAAAGCAGAGAAAATTTTTGCTTGTTTTTTTGGTCAAGCGCAACGACAGGGGGTCGAAGTTTAGGGAAATCTGCGGCTAAACTGAAGGCAAGTTCTTGATCAATTAAGGCACACAGGCAGGAGGTCAGTGTTGGTAAAGATTGTGGTGTGGTTGTGGGTTGTTGGTTCATTTACTCGCTGATTTGCAGGAGAACTTGTGCATTAAGTGAAGTTAGCAGAGTTCTTCATTCTGGAGTCAAATATTTCTCAAAAATTCTTACTCAAATCTGAGTCTTATGCTGAAATTGTAAGTCGAGAAGTGGCTTATCGAGTAAAGAAGCTGTTAAGCAAGCTTTAAGAGAAGCTACTTGCCGCTATCTGGAGAGCTTAACGTCTGTTTTAAGCGCCAGCAAACAGTTCCTTTCGTTTTCTTTACGAAATTCTGTTGTGACTTGGGTCAAGTCACCTCAACTGCTTGCTGAAGAAATTGCCTTGAACCTAGTGCATAGGTTTCCATTAAATAGTCCTAAAAGTCGCCTCAATAGAGCTACCAACTCCTCTTATAAGTGCTCGAGTAGGTAAAAGAACAAATGCCTGGACAAGTTCTTCTCTTTTTGGTGCTTGGGTCTGAAGCTGCTGCTTTGCTATAAGTGCTAAAAGGCAGCCCAAATTGTGATGATTCACAAGCCTGGGAAAAGTCCAAGCAATCTGATCCTGCAACACGAACACTGCGTGTTGATTCGTGTGACACGAACGAAAAGCACGACATGCGCCCCACTCTAACCTAAAAAGCCAAGTATATATATACATATCATATATAAAACAAGAAAGAAAGACTAAAACATACTCTGTACCAACGAAATTTTAAGCTCAGCTAAGATTTTGATGCTGCAGTAGCAGCGAAAAGTTTTTTGATCATAACTTGACAACCGTTCACCCGATCTTCACCATGCCTTTTGCGGAACGATAAGTTATCCTTATTACTAAATATGTCTAGAAGATCTTCTTGCATCTAGAAGCAAAGTTCTTACTTCAAAACTAAGAGCTTGCTTAAAATGATCACTTGGCAGTCCTGAAAAAGCTTAACTCAATACATACAGCATTCACCCTCTCGGAGACAGTTCCAGCCAGGGTACTTTCACCTCAACTTCCGGCAATTAGTTAACCTCATCATTCAAATGAAGTGGCTGCACACAGTCCACTCAGATGATCTTCACTGTCAACGAGCACTAATTACAATGTCGAGTTCAACCCACACAGACCAATCTGAGCCTGAACCCACACACCACATACCGGACATTTATGCTCGAACTCCTGCTCCTGCTCCTGCGCCTGCTTGACGGATTGGTTCGGCATGATTAATGATGCGGCTGTGGCATTGCGTGACAAGTTTGTTAGCAAATGGAACGCAACATCGATGCGGTTTTTGTTTCGGGTTTTTATGGTGCAGCTTGCCTCTGGCAACAATCATTAATCTTGCACAACTGTACCCCGCGCAATTGGCAAATCTTGTTTAATGAACTTATCATAAACTGGCCTCATCACAAATGTCTCATAAAATCTGGGGTCCGCTCCAGCAGAGCGTGAATTTGCAGGCTGACCGCAACACACACACAGGAAGATTATTAATATCCTTAGGATCGTGCGACCCTCAATAGTTTTGCATATTCGCCAACCAAAACTACCTCAAAGATTAATGAGGAATTTTTTCAATTTACCATGGCTGATTTTGTCCTTTCTTTGGCGTTTTTTTTCGCCCCATTTCTTTTCTTTTCCGCTAGAAATGACTCTATTTTTTGTGCACTTTTTTATGGCTCGTTTAGGGTTTGGTAAATAGGGCGCTTGTCTCGTAATTTACATGAAATTGCTTCATTTCGGGAAGGTTGTCCTGCCGGCATCAAGTCATGTCAAAGCTTGGGCAAATCAATCGCCGCCGGAGAGGATCGGTGTGGCCCATGTGCAGCTGCCGGCTGCTTGCAAAATTTACCATGAAATTTTCCATCTTTTGCCGGTCAGAGAGAGATTTTGTGTGCGGCTTTTGTCTTAAATTATGCAATGGTCCGAGTGAAAAATGTTTGATCATGATTTTGTGTAATGTTTTGCGTTGAATGGACAGAGCAGAAGAGAAATGTGCATGGCAAATTGTAGCAAAGGTGCAAAAGATTGAATTGTGGTCTTAACTGGCAGGGGAAGAAGTTTTAGTTAGAAGTTATTTGACTTACACTCAGGCTTACGGCGAATCTCTGAGTTGTCTAAAGAGTGGTCGAAGGAACTGAGTGAAAGAACTATGTATCCTACTAGCTTTGAGCTCTTGTTTTTGCCTACTTACTTGCTCTACATAGATGGTTTTCATAGTTCGTCTCATCCATGAGTAACTTCATGAAGCAAACTTCATCGTGTAAGTGCAGATTTCTTATATTTCCCATCATTCCATTTATATTTTAGTAGAAAACCACACCCACACATTCACTTTGTTCCAAGCTGTCATTGATTTGAATACCATTTTCATGTTTTCTTTACTCGAACTTGAACTTCTACATCTGCATCTTAGCGCACACGACTATTAAGCACTCGCGGGTAACAGCAAAACAAATCTTGGTAAAGAATGTAGCCTTAACTTATACGCAGGCACTAGTCTAGAGACAAGCTCTGTGGTCCCAGTAGACATCTGTGGAGGGCGTGGCCACACCCTTTTCACACAAACAAAAACTTCTAGACAAACTTCAGGCAGCAAAACTTCACTGTGTAAATGCAGACTTACTGCAAACTCAAATAATTTGAACGAATTTGTAAAAGAATTTGGCTAAATATGAAACTTTTCAGCAAGTTTGGAGCAAATTATTTGCGTATGGAACGCAAGCAATAGCTTAAGTGCCTGCAAAGTTTGTTGTCATCAAAGTAGAGGCAAATTATTTTGCCTGTGGGAACTTAGCTTTAAAAAATCAGAGAGTTTGTATGTGTGTTAGCTTAGAAGTTTGTAAGTTTGTTGGCTAATAAGTTTGTTAGCTAATAAGTTTGTAAGCTTGTAAGTATGTAAGCAGAGGGTATATTGAAATTGTGCTGATGTTTGTAACGCAACGCATAGAAGGCAGCATTTCAGACCACATAAAGTATATATATTCTTGATCAGCCTGAGGAGTTGAGTTGATTTAGCCTTGTGCATCTGTTTCTAAGCTATCTCCTCATTCAGTTTTAAAGCTATCTTAACCAAACCCTGCACCAAGTCTTCTGATACAAGTGCGCTGCATTTTGAATGACTATAACATATAGCTGCCATAGGAACGATCGGTCGAAAAATTAGTTCTAGTGAGAAAAACTTTTTGTTCTTCTTCATGGTTTTGCCAAGTTTGGTCGAAATCGTACATCTATATAGTATAGCTGCCTTAGAAAAGTAGGGTTAAAAAAATAGTCTTAGTAGGAAAAACTTTTTTGTTTTCCATGTAAACCTCTTTAAAATTGGCATATGTGTATTTTATAAGCTATCACACAATTCTACAAAGTTTGGTCCAAATCGGTTAACTATAGCATATAGCTGCCATAGGAATGATCGGTCGAGAAACTAGTCTTAGTGAGAAAAACCTTTTTTGTTTTTAATGGAAATGTCTCCAAACTCAGTATTTACTAGTTTGCTATGCTTTTTCATGATTTTACTAAGATTGGTCGAAATCGAATCGACTATATAGTATAGCTGTCATACAAAAGTAGAGTCAGTAATGTAGTCTTAGTAAGAAAAACTTGTTTGTTTTCAGTGGAAATGTCGTTCAAATTAGTTGGAAAAACGCGCAGCAAGGGTAAACTTCGTTTGTAAGTTTACAAGTTTGTCAGTTTGTAAATTTGCAAGTTTGCAGGTTTGCAAGTTTGCAGGTTTGCACGTTTTGCAAGTTGTTAAGCTTATAAGTTTGCAAGTTTGCAAGTTTGTAAGTTTGCAAGTTTGTAAGTTTGCAAGTTTGCTAGTTTGCAAGTTTGCAAGTTTGGAAATTTGCAAGTTTGCAGGTTTGCAAGTTTGCAGGTTTGCAGGTTTTGCAAGTTGTTAAGCTTATAAGTTTGCAAGTTTGCAAGTTTGTAAGTTTGCACGTTTGTAAGTTTGCAAGTTTGCAAGTTTGCCAGTTTGTCAGTTTGTCAGTTTGTATGAAAAAGTCTTCAAACATCTCTCACATAACACTTAAAAAGTCTCACTTTTCCAATTCAACACAAACTAAACTTTTGCCCATCAACTCATCCGGCTAATCCATTTACAATTCCACTGATCCCAAAACTACATACATATCTGGGTAATCGGATATGATGTTTCATGTTTTCGTACGCTGCGCTTCATTAAAATGAAAAATTAATAACAACAGAGGGCAAAAGGGTTGATTTGTGTTTATTGTAATTTACAGCAGATTGCAAATCTAACTAAATCGTTTTGCACAGAAAACCAAAAAAGGCAAAAAGGGGTGCCAATTTGGATATAGGGAATTTGGGCAAACTAATTGCGAATCTATTTACCGCGAGACTTGATTTCAGCCAGCCAAATTTGAGGGCTTATGATTTGAAATGCAAATGTGCCGAGTGCCAGATTTCAGGTAGAGGTTGGCTGAAATCAAAGATGCCTTTTTGATTGACAGCCTCGAGGACACATTGCCTACTTGTTGGGCAAATGAAATTTGATAAATGACCAAACGGCCATGACTTGCCAGACTTCAGACCCAAAAAACAGAAACTCAAACTGCATATTTCCATTTTCGTTCAAATTAGTGCAGTTTTTTCTGGTTTTTTTCTTACAAATTTAAGCCAACGAATTTGCATTTCTCAGGTAGGTAGGTCTCCTGTTGCCACCCAAAAATCAGTACAAAAAAAGAGTAAAAAATGCACACAAAAAGCAGCAAAAGTTGTCTGTGTGCATGCAACCCAAAAAGGGTCCTGCTGATCCTTTGCCCAGGTCTGCCGAACGCAGTTGCACTACCCACAGAAACATAAAAAAGTGAGAAAAAAATTCTCAGACATGGCGGCGCCCTCAAGTAATTTGACAATCGGCAAGAAGCACAGAAATTAATGCAGCTCACTTTGTATTTTGTGTTTTTTTTTTTTGTTAAGAAGGAAACAAACCAAAACTTGTTAGGCAACATGTCAAGACATCGAATGACATTTGCAGTGAAGGCTTTAGGGAGCAATCTGGGGATCAATGGCAGCAAATTTTGGCTAATGCAGTTCACTTCCCCATTTTTTTATTTTATTTTCATCCCCAAATTTTTTAGTGTTCAAAACTTTAAAGCGATTTTCCCACAACTCACGTTTTCAAAGTCGGTGCCCCTCATAACATAAAAACTACTGAACCGATCATTTTGAAATTTTGTACACTATTTCTGAACATAATTTACGAGGTAACGCTGTCGAGTTTTTTTCAAATTTGTTAATAATTTTTTTTTACAATAAAAAATTAGCAGAATTTTTTCCAAAAAAATCGATTTTTTCACTTCAAAATTTTCCAAAAAAGTGATAAATTTAAATTTCGAAATAAACTCGACAGCGTTACCAGGGGAAAACTATTATCTAACGAATAAGTTTTGTTTTTTTGATTTCGGATGATCCAGCACCAAGTTATGAGGGGCAACGCAATTCACCTATTTTTCGAAAGACTTCCGAATATTTGCTGCCATTGCCGTGATTTTTAATATTTCTTCGTAAAAATTGTACACAACATTCTTTAAATGTCATACTTGAATGTGCTTTTAGTTATAATAACGAGATTTTAACTGTGTCGCCACAAAAAATTCACAAAAAAGTGCAGTTTTTCGAGCGATTTGAGCTTACTACATATATCTACATATATGTGTTTGAGGAGGACGATTTCATCTTTCAACTCTTCGGAAAAATCAGCTACGTACTTCTTCGTAAATTCTCCGGCAGACGTCTGGAGAGTATCTTCATCCAACGTGGTGAATTTTCCATAAAAAAGAAAACACTTGATTCAAATATTTTACTGCTTTGAATCTTTTCGTCATTCCTGCAATTACCGAATCGATGATGCAGAGGAAAGTGCTGGTCTTAAATTTTTCTTCTTCAGAAATGATGTCGATCTCTGGACTTGCGTCTTCATCATCCAAAAATACTTTTGAACGTTTTCTGTTGCGAATGGTTGGCAAAGTTTCAGGAATGTTGCATCCTCTTGCGACAAGTTTACATTCACTCAGAAGGAGACCCCATCGATTTCGTATAAACTGCAAATCTGAAAGGAGAGCAAGCCTGGCTGTTCGCTCTAACCATTTAACTTTATGACTTCCCTGAACCACCTCCACCCACGCCGGCAGACAAAGCAAACAAAAAGAACTACAGAAATCACATAATAAGTGCCAACATATATATGTACTATATATAGGAAACTCATTCCCAAATTGAATTGAGCTCGTAAAATCTGAAGATCGACAGCGGAGCGCATAAATTTGGCCAACAATGGCCAACGGCTGCTAATGAAAGGCACGAGTCTCGGCCATCTGGACCAATATTTACCGAAGCTTCGCTCGTAAATGCGTCGTCTCCAAACAAAAGGAGTCCCGTCCAAGTACAAATCAAAGTGAAAGTAATGACCAGTGCGAGGTAAATGGCAGGCTGCCCTGTATAGGCTACTGTTTATCCAGATCCTGGCTTCTGCTTCGGCTTCTATGCGACAATTGTGCCAGAAAACACAACACACGAGACAAATCTGGGCTAGGACACCTTGCAACACATTGCCAACGTGTGGGTTTCCTTTCTTTTTCTTCTCTTTTCTTCTTTTTTAACAGTTCTTCTTCCTACTGGAGGCAGCTGTTAAAGCATTGTCCCCTGATCCCCGATAGAAAGGCAAAGCTGAGCTGAGAGCTCTGAGACAAAAGGACATTGACGACCCCTGACCAGGGGGATTTACCTGCTTAAATGGAAGAGTAGTTCACTGGCAAAGCAAAAGAGAGTCAAAGAGAGAACGTAAGTGTGCTCTTAAGTGTGGCTCTGATGGCGCGCCTAGCGGGCAAAGGACGCAGTTTACTTAACTCTAACTGATTTTTGGTTTGAAATTAAGGCAGCAGTTGAAACTAAGTTTAAAATTTGGCAAATTTTTGGTTCGCAGCTTGCTTCAGCATGAGGTTTATCAGACTTGAATAGAAAACCAGTTCATTTGTGCAATATTTCTTGATGTTTGGCAAAGACAGTGAAACTTTGAGTGGAGTGTTGAGGCCTTAGCAGGCTGGAAGGCTCAAATTAGTTCAATAATTGTGCTAGTTTTCTAAAACACTTGCTTTAGTTTCCACCTTTTGCATACAACTTGATACATTGTTATCATCTGATAGCGTTTTTCTGTCTTACTCAAAAAAAAACAACAGCCAAAGTCGAAAGGAGATTAGCCCCTACATTTTAGTAAAAACGAGAAGGCCAAGCTAACTTCGTCTATGCCGAAGTTTTTATACCCTTGCCGAAATTTTGTCAAAAATAATCGTTCGTATGGGCGCTATATAGTCAACCGATTTGGACAAAAATTTGTAGAACTAAGTGAGAGCAGGTGAAACACACAAATACAACATTTCGCTAAGCTAACTTTTATAACAAAAAAGTTTTTCTAACTAAGACTGTTTTTCAGAGCCATCTTTTGTATGGCAGCTATACCATATAGTTGTCCGATTTTCATCAAACTTGGTAGAATTATAAAAAAGCATAGAAATCCTATGAATACAAAGACATTGCCGTGGAAAAGAAAGAGTTTTTCATACTAAAACTAGTTTCCCGACCGATTGTTTGTATGGCAGCTATGAGATATAGTCAACTGATTCGGTTGGTTTCGACATATTAGTAGCGTGCAGCAAAATGAAGACTCTGTGCAAAATTTCGGACGGAAAGACGGACAGATAGACAGACAGATGGACAGACAGACGTACGGACAAAGCTTAATGGACTCAGCTTGTCACCCTGATTAAGAATATATATAGTTTATTGGGTCGGAAATGTATATTTCTATGCATTGCAAACTTCTGTCCGTCCGTCTGTCTGTTTCTACTCCAACTAGTCTCTCAGTTTTAAAGCTATCGAGCTAAAATTTTGAACAGAGTCTTCATTTTGCTGCACGCTACTAATATGTCGAAACCAACCGGATCAGTTGACTATATCTCAAAGCTGCCGTTTGTATGGCCGGAAATCGGTCGGAAAACTAGTTTTAGTATGAAAAACTTTTTGCTTTTTCATGGCAATGTCTCCAAACTTTGTATTCATAGGTTTTCTTTGCTTTTTTATAATTCTACCACGTTTTATCAAAATCGGACAACTATATGGCATAGCTGACATACAAAAGATAGGTCTGAAAAACAGTCTTAGTTAGAAAAACTTTTTTGTTATAAATGTTAGCTTACCGAAATGTTGTATTTGAGTGTTTCACATGCTTTCACATAATTTTAAAAATTTTAGGCCAAATCGGCTGACTATATCATATAGCTACCATACGAACGATCGGTCTGAAAATGGGAAAAAAAAAGAGTATTTTTGAAAATATTTAAGCTTAGCTTTCGCTTTCGCTTAGCTCTCGCGTTTTAAGTAATCCTAAAAAGTAAAACATTTTGAGAACTTTGCAAAAAAAGTGGCCCAACTTTATGAACAGGTTTCTAGTGCAAGAACTTGCTCTCAAAATAAGTACTGAAAGTAGTCTGACTCAAAGTCAAACTGCACCCAAAGTAAGCTTAGTTTTCATATAGTTTCAACATTGTAGATCGGCTGTCTGCTAACTTTCCATACAAGCACTGTCAGCTTTAGCTTTGAACCAAGTCACCTGTGATTTCTAACAGCAAAGGTGAGTTCTAGGTTTTTCCATTGATAATTAAGTGTGCTCATCCTTGAATCATTTCCACACAGATAATCAGTTTCCCTTCCCTCTCTCAGAGTTTCTCTCTTAAGAGGTGGATTCTTTCCACTACTCTCTCTCTCTCTCTCTCGCTCTGCCAAACTCTCTCAGTCTCTGCCGTTGCTCTCCAGGTGGTTGATTCGTCTTCGAAGCGAGCCTTGGCCGAGCGTAACGCCTGCTGAGCTCGTCATTTCCGTTTCTAGCCTCGTGCGCAGCAAACGTCTCGCGTCTCAGCCAAAAGCGCTTTCGAAGCTTATCAGTTAAAGTATTTGTTAACACTTTTTTTTTGGGCCTAGACCATTTTTTTTAAGTTAACCTCAAGTGTTTCAAAATTTGTGTCGCAAAAATTCGAAAAACTAAAACAAAAGTGTACCGAGACCAGGCGACTTAGTCGCTTTAAGAGACTTCAAGTTACTGGTAAGTACCTAGAGCTGGTCATTCAATCTGTGTAGAAACGTGCGAGCCGGGGCACACCTGGAACTAGATCTTCACACACACACACACACACACACACACACACACACAGAATCTGCAATTACGCTCGCACCCATGCCATAACGTCTCATGTTTGTCTTATGCTCTAGCTCTAATTTTAATTTAAGAAAAAAAAAAGAAATCAAAAGAAGAATGAAAAAAAAAGGACCCTCCGTCCGTCCCGTAACCCAGATCACAGCAACAAAGGGGTGGTGGTGGTGCAATGTCTAATACATTTAATTTGTTGCTGTTTTTTTTTTTCCTGCTGCTACCCTAATCCACACACACACACACACTCAGGGGAAGATCTCAGGATCTTAAGTAAAAGAAAAATATTTTTTTTGCTCGCCTTGCCTCGCTGCATTTGCTCTCCCCTTCTCTCTCCCTCTCTCTCTCTCTCTCTTTCTTCCTGGGCTGACGTTTATGGATTACATGAAAACCCAATTTCCGACCCCTTTTTTCGGTTTTCGGTTTTTGCAAAATGGCATCATTATGCTGGGGCGTAATTGTTGCACACACACACACACACAGCCAAAGACACAGATACACAGGATTCGCTCAATTTTATGGTCGGCAACCGCAGCGGCGCAACAAAATCTCCTGCTCCTCGGAAATTAGCATAAGTTTAATTTCAATTTAAAAGCAAAAAACCAGAATTGCGCGTGAAAACTCGTTTGCCGCAAACAAATTTGCAAATTTCTTGCCTTTGTCTTGGATTTTGTTCCGTCGATTCGCCACGAATTGTCTGGCAGTTGAATGGCGAAAACAAAAAACCAAAAAAAAACCCGTCGTCCACCTAAAATGTCGCCAGCTGCCAGTCCGACAGTCCCTGGCCAGAGGACTTAACCACAGACAGGATTTAGGGCCATTCATTCACGGTGAGGAGGGAAGTTTAAGTTTAGTAGAGGGACTAACAGGCATGCCGCAAGGACTCTGCTTTCGGTCTCCGTTCTCTTGTGGGGTTCAAGGCCTCAACTGGATTGCCTAGCTAAGCCATGTTCCAGTCGGCAAGAGAATGAAACTCTAGCTCTAGTCTAGAATTGGTTAACCTTTTTTAATCAACAAACATAAAGAAGGTGGCTTGGGATTTGGCAAAGATCACTTGTCCTTGAGCTTCTTGCCAATGCAACTCTAAGTATTTTGTAGAGTTTTCAAAATTTGGTACATGGGCGTTATGGCACTGGGCGTTATGGCATTTTACTTTATTGCATTTGTCGTTATGGCACTGGACGTTTTGACACTGGGCGCTTTGGCACTGGGCGCTACGGCACTGGTTATTGCAGTGGGCGTTATTGCACTGGTCACCATAACATTAAGCTATAGTATACAGGGTGTTATTGCACTGGGCGTTATTTCATTTGGCGTTATTGCTCTAGGCGTTATTATACATCGGGCGCTATTGCAATGGGCGTTATTGTACTGGGTTATATTGTACGGGGCGTTATTACACTTGTATTATTGCACTGGGACTTATTACATTGAGCGTTATTATACAGGACCTTAATGGATTGGGCGTTATTGTTCACTGGACGTTCTTCTACTGAGCATAGTATTATTGAGCGTCATTGCAATGGGCGTTATTACATTATGCGTTATTGCACTGGGCCAAATAAGAAGCTATTGCATTGTACATTTTTGAATAGGATGATATTGCACTGGGCGCTATTACATTGAGCATTATTGTTAAGGGCGTTATTTCACTGGGCGTTGTTGCAATGGACTTTATTGCCCTTTGCTTTATTGCCCTAGGCGTTATTACACTGCACTTTTGCACTTATCAAAGCCACATTCACAATTGCTTTCTGTTGGGCGTAATCTCTAATGAGAGATATTTTGAGATGTGTTCTCATCGAAGCCCTTAGGAGCTCGGATAAGTTCTGAAAATTGCTATACAGACAACCTAATCTCTTTCGTTAGAGTCCTGGTTGATTTGTTTCTGCATTTTTAGGGCCACCCTTTTAACAATCCCTTTCTTTGCTTTTCGCAGGGACATGCCCACCATGACACGTATGCAACGCCACTCCAGTTCCAATTCGGCCATGGATGACACCCGCGGACGACGACGTGAGGCGAATAAGGAGAACTTTGGTATACACTTTGTGAGCAGTCCGTTTGGCAACAGCAGCCTCATCGCCCTGCAGGATCTGAGCAATGTGCATGGCAAGAGTCCACAGCGGCGCAGTTTTAGCGAAGGCAGCAGTGGACCACGTCAGGCCACGCCACAATTGGCCGCCCTGCGTTGTGTGCCCAAGGCTGGGGTGGCCACCAACGGATCCCTGCTCGAGGACTCGCAATTGACCTCGTCACGCATGGGCGATACCACGCTAGATCGTATGTTGGATGCCATTTTAGAGTCGGCACGCAAGGAGGTGGTGGTGTGCAAGCCACGCCAGGTCGTCGACGGCGAGTGGAGTGAGAGCAGCGTGCACGAGATGGAGGTGCGCACACCCACCCATCTGAAGCGACAGCGTGTGGTCAGACGTAAGAATCATCAGAAGAAGAGTAAAAGTGCGGTGGAGCCGGCCGTACCCAGCACCAAGCGTTGCCTCAGCTTCTCCAGCTCCACGTCCAGTGAACTGGAGGATGAGGACGAGCGCTATGCCAAGCGTGGGTCTGTGGCCTCGGCCACGTCCTCGACAGAAGGTGGACGCGGCAGCATTGAATTGAGCATTAGCTATCAAGGCCAGCAACAACAATTAAATGTACATGGTGAGTTCCCGCAGAGGAATCAAAAGATGACATCGACTTAGTTCTCATGTTCCCCTCCCCCCTTCTCTCCTGCAGTCATACGCTGTCGCGACCTGCAGCGCGGCCAGGCGGGCAGCAGCATTAATGCCTATGTCAAGGTGGCACTGGCACCCACCAGATGCACCGCCAGCAACAGTGTGGGCTTCCAGCGCACGGCCGTGCATCGTCACTCGAGTCGGCCGTATTTCGATCAAAATTTTAGCTTTCCATTAGACGAGAAGGTGGACCAGCAGCAACAACTGCAGCTGGCTGTGTGGCATCGGGATCGTCATTTAAAGTGAGTACGAGTAAGGTCAAAAGCTAGACAATATATACATATATATATACACAACCCACCTAACCCGCTCCCCGCTACCCGCTACCCAATCCATACACTCCACACACTCCTTGCCATGTGTCATTCACCCCCAATTGATGTGAAGGAGGCTGGCCTGGCAAAAGGCGTCTAACGTCTGCCTAATTGTATCGTTTTCCTGTAGCACACTTTTAGGGGGCGCCTTGTGCACTTCCTGCACATAAACAAACGCCAAGAAAAGAAGTACAGTGGGCTGCAAGCTGACAAAAATTGGGCAAAAAATGTTCATGGTTGTTATTTTACTTAAAATTTCGCTCGAAATTTATGTAAGAACTTTGGAAAGTAAAATTAACCTCTAAAAATACCTTCAAAAAAAAAAACAGTTGGCGACCGTGCTAAAAAATGTGTACAGTTTCTTGCCACAAAAGGTATAGAAACCAGGAATGAAGTAGCTTGAATGGGTTTTTATGTTAAAAAAGGATTGAAAGTAAAATTTTGCCTAAAAATTTAATTTGAAAAATATAAATGGCGACCGTGCTGAAAAAAATTTGCACTAAATGTCTAGAAACACAGGTTTTATAGCAAAACTTAAATATTTTACAATGCTCTACCAGTCAGAACAGTTTTTTCCATTTTGTTATGAATTTTACATATTTTGCTTACTTTTTCTAAGCCACTTTTGAAACGGTTTTCAATGGCTTAAGTTTCTTTAACCGATTTTGAACCGATTCTAAGCCACTTTAGAAACGGTTTAAGGCGGCTTAAGTTCATTTGAACGTGTTTGAACCGGTTCTAAGCCACTTTTGAAACGGTTTAAGGCGGCTTAAGTTCCTTTAACCGATTTAGAACCGGTTCTAAGACAACTTTGAAAAGGTTTTTGGTGGCTTAACCGGTTAAATCAGGTTTGAAGCCAGTTTTGAACAACAAAAAAAGTGGTTGAAACTGCTTTTGAAAGTCGTTCAAGTCTATTTATGATAGTTAAAGACATTAAATG
The DNA here is from genome assembly GCA_035044985.1 of Lordiphosa fenestrarum. Taxonomy (NCBI): domain Eukaryota; kingdom Metazoa; phylum Arthropoda; class Insecta; order Diptera; family Drosophilidae; genus Lordiphosa; species Lordiphosa fenestrarum. The sequence goes on from JAWNNO010001835.1 coordinate 2,104,091, forward strand.
ACCCACCAACTCATCAACTCCGGCAGCCACTGTGCCTTGGCCACGAGGGTGCTAAGTTCCTTCCACATTCCAGCGTCACATCCAGCGCCGGCGCATTGAGCCTGGTCATCTTCCAGTTTCGAAAAATTTCTGGGCACAAGATGGAGCCGCGTTCGTGGGGCTTAGTTCAAGTGCTAAGCTCGCGCCAGGCAAAACACACGCAGCAGAAGACGAGCAAGTGACGACGAGGTGACCAGGAAACGGCCTGGCAACGCTGCGACGTGCTAACTGTTTAATTTTTGTTGTTGAGCCAAACAAATGTTGCAAAGTATGTGTGTGTGTGTGTGTGTGCGTGTGTGTGCGAGTGTGTAAAGTGTGTCAGCGTGTTTGCGTGCGAGTTGTGTTGTTTCGTTGTTGTTGTTGTTGTTGTTGTTCTTTTTTTTTCAAGTTTCTCCCAGCGAAAGCCGAAAAGTATGCTTCGCCTAAACATTATATAACAGCGAAAGTGTAGCATACATTTTTGGGCTAAGCTAAAAGTGCCTGACTCCAGTTAATTACAATTCAAGGACAACAAATCGCCTGACCAGGCTTAAGTTTAACGCCAAATCGATGGGACATATCATGCCCATCCCCACACCCACACCCACCCCCGTCACAACATTATGCAATGTGCCCACAATTAAACATGTTGTGCTAAATGCCCATTTGGGACTGCCACTCGACGCACGGCCACATCCATTATTCAGGCGTACACATTTCGCCAAAAATAGTTCAGTTTAGTGTGGCCAAAGGCCTCGTTGAGCGCTTTAAGTCAATTTGTGGACTGAATTATTTATTACCTGCTGCTCTTATCCTAGGTACTTGCTGCATATTTAATGGCACTAACCCCAATTCTTTGGCTGGGGGTAGTGGGCGATTGCAATCGGCTGCAGCCGCACACACACACACACGCACACACAAACGAAAATCAATAAAACTGACCCAAATACGCGCGCCAACTTCGCTTCAAACAACATTTCGGTTTGGCCGGGGCCAAAGCGCATTTCCGGGGCACGGGAATGGACAGTGTCGGAATGCCACCGTGACAGCTTAGAGGCGCTAATTGATTTATGTCACGTACAAGACCACACACACACACACATATAAATAGTAAACAAAATGCTGGTGCAACGTGACGCATAACATTCAAAATGGCAAAGCAGATAGCCAGCCAGCGATAGGAGGTCAATGAATGACTTAGAGACTTGCATAGATAGAGGTGCCATGTCAGGCAATTTCCTAGAAAAGTTCATCGTATGCAAGACCAAATATTTCAGTAGGTTCTGCCACAAGCACAAAACTTAAGCCAGCTGAAGGCTGCACCTCGAAAAGTTCAAACTTAATTTGCCTGGGGGGGGGGGCAGGACAACTTATCACATGAGTTAAATATCAAAGAAAAGGTCAGTCAATGGTTTACCTATTGCTGTTTAACTTCTGTTAGTCAGCGCTATAAATGTGTGGCCAGAAATAGTTTGCTAGTTAGCCAGGCAAAGGAAGTTAGCCTTGTTTCATGACTTCCTTCGGTGAGAAGGCTTTACTTTTGGCAGTTAGGAAAAGGTCACTTGAGAGTGATAAGAAAACACTTCTTTCTAGGCATAAAAAAGGTCTCTTCTGAGGATACAAAAGTAGAGGAAAGTTAACTGTTCTAGCTAAGACTACTTTTTGGACCTTACCTTTCTATGGGAGCTATGCCATATAGATGCCCGATTTCCAACAAACTTAGTGGAATCTTGCAAAAGTCTAACAAACCAACATGTAAGAAATTTGAAGGCCTTTACATTGAAAACAATAAAGTTTTTCTCACTAAGACTACTTTTTTGACCCATCAATCGTACTGCAGCTATAGTCAACCGATTTGGACCAAACTTTGTAGAATTATGTAAAGGCATATCAAATAAATATTTCCATTGAAAACAAAAAAGTTTTTCTTACTAAAACTACTTTTTGGACCCTACTTTTCTATGACAGCTAACTATATAGTTGACCGATTTGGACCAAACTTTGTAAAATCAGAAAAAAGCATAGCAAACTAAGAAATACAGAGTTTGGAGACGTTTACCTTGAAAACAATAAAGCTTTTCTCACTAAAACTACTTTTTAGACCCTACTTTTCTATGACAGCTATACTATATAGTTGACCGATTTGGACCAAACCTTGTAAAAACATGGAAAAGCATAGCAAACTAAGATATACAGAGTTTGGAGGCGTTTACATTGAAAACAAAAAAAGTTTTTCTCACTAAAACTACTTTTTGGACCCTACTTTTCTATGACAGCTATACTATATAGTTGACCGATTTGGACCAAACTTGGTAAAATCATGTAAAAGCATAGCAAACTAAGAAATACAAAGTTTGGAGGCGCTTACATTGAAAAAAAAAAAGTTTCTCACTAAAACTTCTTTTTGGACCCTACTTTTCTATGACAGCTATACTATATAGTTGACCGATTTGGACCAAACTTTGTAAAAACATGGAAAAGCATAGCAAACTAAGAAATACAGAGTTTGGAGGCGTTTACATTGAAAACAAAAAAGTTTTTCTCACTAAAACTAGTTTTTGGACCCTACTTTTCTATGACAGCTATACTATATAGTTGACCGATTTGGACCAAACTTGGTAAAATCATGTAAAAGCATAGCAAACTAAGAAATACAAAGTTTGGAGGCGCTTACATTGAAAACAAAAAAAGTTTTTCTCACTAAAACTACTTTTTGGACCCTACTTTTCTATGACAGCTATACTATATAGTTGACCGATTTGGACCAAACTTTGTAAAAACATGGAAAAGCATAGCAAACTAAGAAATACAGAGTTTGGAGGCGTTTACATTGAAAACAAAAAAAGTTTTTCTCACTGAAACTACTTTTTAGACTCTACTTTTCTATCGGAGCTATACTATATAGTGTACCGATTTGGACCAAACTTGGTAAAATCATGTAAAAGCATAGCAAACTAAAAAATACAAAGTTTGGAGGCGTTTACATTGAAAACAATAAAGTTTTTCTCACTAAAACTAGTTTTAGGTTAGAGAAAGTACAGAAAATTAACGAATTATATCATGAAGGAGTTTGAGAAGTAGGCTATGTGAGTTTTATGACAGCCAACTCAACATAAACTGAGGTCTTTTACACCCAACTCTTAAAACCTTTCAGTTGATACTAAAAAGCTGAAACTAAACTGTTAAAAGTTCTACAAAGTATGCTATGTTTTTGAATATAAGTATTACAAGGCAACAAAACTATACTTGATATACTTGTCGGTGGCATATCTTAGCAGAATTGCTTGTAATAGTTTAGATTCGGAAAATCTACTGTCGGGATGTAAAAATTCTCTGAATTTTGTTATGCAAAAAAGTATTCCTAACTCGAAGCTCGGTTTGTACAAAAACTATGCCACATAATTTGTGATTTCCCATCCGATTTGGTAAAATCTGTCCATAGAGTGGGAAAACACCCAGAAAATTCTGCCTGCAAAAGGCCATTTTCCAACCGATTTACTCGAAACTCGGTTTATAAGAATAATATGAGACTTTGTGATTTCACCATCTGCTGTGAGAAAATGTGTGCGTAGAGTGGAAAACAACCGATAAATTCAGCAGGGAAGAACCCTTGCTTCCCTCAACCTTCGCTTTTCCCCTCCTTTCACATAAACATGGCAATTACAAATAACTAAACTTCAACTTTCAAATACTTACAGACGCAGTGAGTTCCTTGGGTGTACCATATTCCCCCTGAGCGCCTTAATACAGCAGACTGTCAGCGGCTACGGCTCCTATAAGCTACAATCCCAGGCATGTCTAAATAAGTGTCACAGCCAGCACGTCCAACTGGTCACTGTCCCAGCAGCAACAGCAGCAGCAGCAAGCACCAGTCACAGCAGCAGCAGCAACAGCAGCAGCAGCACCAACCAGGAGTCCGAGCCGGAAACGAGTCCTACCACAACCATGGCCACCACGAGTAGCATCAACAATGATGAAGTCATTAGCATAAGCATCGATACCGTTGGCCGGGACGAGCTGCCCCAGAAGCCGGAACAACCCATGGTGCTGAGCAAGAAGGCCCTGCATCAGCGCGATGCCGATGAGAACCTATTCTTGCGCTTCCTAGAGCTAGATCCACCCGCCGATGGCAATGCCAATAGCACCACCACCAACACCACTAGCACCACCAATACCAACACCAACACCACAAGCAGCAGCCTGGCAGCCAATGCGAACGCCAATGCGAACGCGAATAATCCAGCCAGCGGCAACAATGCGAACCACTTGAATGGCGGTGGCAGTCGCCGCCACTCCACATTGCCCGGCGGACCCCGGCAGCTGGGGCGCACGCCCTTCACGATGACCAAACGACTGACGCGCACCGAGGAGCGTGGCTTTGGCTTCTCCATCGTGTGGACACATCCGCCGCGTGTCGAGAAGATCGAGGCGGGTCTGTCGGCCGATCGGTGCGGCATACTGCCCGGCGACTATGTCATCTTCGTGGACAAGCATAATGTGGTTACGATGCCCGAGGCTGATGTTCTGAATTTGATACGATCGCAGGGCTCGTCCTTGACGTTGGAGATATTCAGAAGGTCAGGCACGGGCGGCGGCAGCAGCAGCATAGCCACTGGCATAGAGGAGCAGCAGATAATGATAGCCACGACGGCCACAACGACGACCATGTCGACGTCCACCACTACGCTAACGCCAGCGACGACAATGACCACATTGCCGCGCTCGAGTGCCCCACCCAACCGTCCACAGTTGCCTGCAGCCGGGCAGCTCTCCAGGCCGGCCACCGCCTGCTCGGGCACCACCTCGTCCATTGAGGCGGCCAAGCGAAGACTGCATCTGCCGCAGGTGACGTTCAGCAAGGAGGTAGGCAAGGGTGTCTTTGTCTGAAACAAAAAAAAAAAAAAAAGTTGCTTTTTTTATTCTCTCATTTTTTTTTTTTCCTCTTAAAAACTTTTTGTAAATATTCTTAAAGCATTTTTTATTGTTAAGTTTTAGCCCCCGCCTGTGTTTTTTTTTCCGCTTGACAATAAATTTTTTTTGTACCCATTTTATGCACTTGAGTTTCTTTGACCTCTCTATCTACCTCCCCCATCTGCAGTCCATTGTCCCCATCACGGACAACCGGCGTCGTTTCCTGCTCCAGCTGATCAGCCGGGAGCAAAACTTCACCGCCGCCCTGCACTTTGGCATACAGCGCTTCGTCCAGCCGCTGGTCGAGCGCAAGGACTTGATCTCACCCAACGATCATCGCACCCTGTTCCAGAACATTGACGAGCTCCTGCGCATAGCCGAGGACATACTCGAACAGCTGTGCAGCAGCGAGCAGGATCAGGAGCCGCACATGAACTTCGCCTCGCGGGTCTATCTGTCCAAGACGACGGCCATTTGTGCCGCCTACAAGAAATACTGCAATGGCATCAAGCGGGCCGACTGTGTGCTGGTCAACAAGTCGCGTCAGACCGGTTCCGAGTTCATTGCCTTCATCACAGAGCCGACGGTGCCGCGCAAGCGTCCCGATCTCACCATGTTCATACACCGACCGTTGCAACACTTTCGTGAGATTCTCAAGCTGATGCAACTCCTGTCGAGCAATTGCCATGTGGACACCGAGGAGCATAAGAACTTCGGCACGGTGATAAATGAACTGCAGGCCGCGTATCGGGAGATCACCGTGAGTAGTGGCCTAATGGAGCCGCTGGGTGAGGGACGACCGCTGCTGACGCTACAAGATCTGGAGTCGCGTATGGTGTTCACCAAGTGTAAACCCTTCACGCTGGCCGTCCAGGGACGCCAGTGGATCTTTGGTGGTGATCTGTCGCGGGTCGAGGGCCGTTCCATTAAGCCCTACTGGACGTTGCTCTTCAGTGATATCATTGTGTTTGCCAAGGTCAGTCGGGATCGTGTGCTGTTCATTACCGAGGAGCCCATACCGATAGCCAATGTGGTGGACTCGTGTTTCCATATGCGCAAGAAGAGTGAGTATACAAAGTTTGGCATTTTCCTGAGAACTAATGCAAAGGTTTGTTTCTGGGCAAGCTTTACTGTCGAGGGTTTTCACCCTACAATTCCAAAAGTCTTGTCTTGACTTCGGGAGAGCTTGACTTAAGCTCGATTTGGGCCTAGTTCAATACCCCACGTGGTACTGGTTTCAGCAAGAGATTCCCACAGAGCCCATCTGACCATTTTGACTACCTTTTTGATTTTCAAACCAGCAAGTTCTGTCCTGTTATGTGCCTAGCCCGACTTCCATCTTTAGTAGACTTTAGCTTCCGCCTCATGCCAGCATTGCTATAACTGTTTGGGAATTTCAAGGCAGCATAGGTGCAAAAATGTAGGTAGATAGTTTCGGCTAACCACAGTTGGGGTTCTCAAGTGAGACCGAGTGCTTGTTTGACTTGGATATCCAGTAGGATCTTTGTCGTTTTGGTGAATAAGTTGCTCCAGAGTTTCTGCGACTCCAGGTCCTATGCATTTCCTGCAGTAGTCCAGTGCCGTAATCCCTAGTGGGGGAAACTCACTCAAATCAATAAGCAGCTTCCAAGATGGGAATGCAGTCTGATGACTGGTATAGTAAGAGGTCGTTGGGCAACTGCTGCAGTTGTAGGGGATTTAATGATTCCTAAGGGCTACATCAATCCGACCTAATAGATTTCTTTCTTGATTTGAACCAGAGTCGCATAGAACTCATCTTCTTTTCTGGCTAGCCAACTCTAGCCTTGCTCATAAGGGGTTATTTTGATCTGTTGCTGTTGTTGAACTGCTCCAAACTTAAATTTTTGTGCCCACCGCTGATCTAAAGTTAAGCGACTTCCGTCTTAAAGCTTATTTGTGAACTGAACCGAATCAAACCGTTGTTTTCCCGAGGAGAATGCCTAAAACGAGACAGAAATGGCAAGATCTCTCAATAAGAAACTCAAGCTTGAGCTTTTAGGCTGACGCCGCTAAGAGAAAGCTTTCGAAGCTTTTTCAAAAACTTATTCTACCCCTCTCTTGTTTGTTTTCAGCCACCGAGTTTCGTTTGACTGTCGATCCCAATGGACGTTTGGCGGAGAGTCCGACGGGCTATTGTGCTCCGGACTTGACGCGCACCCCCAAGCGTGGTGCTCGACGTAAGAGTCTGATACTGCGTGCACCCTCCCTGGAATTGAAGGCAGTCTGGCAGAATCTATTGCAGCGACAGATGTAAGTCATGTCTGCAACAACAACCCATCCCTCATTCGCTCTCTCTCTCGCTCACTCTGCTCAGCTTTCTGGTGAATGCCGCCTTGGGCTCCACACCCCTGTCCAGCCCCCTGGACTCACCGGATGTGCTGAACACACTGGTACCGCTCAGCGACATAGGTATGACCTCCGCCTCGATGGGCTCGATGAAGCTGCCCTCCCTGGATAGCATTAATCTGAAGCAGCAGCAGAAACAGCAGGTGCGTCTCTTTCGCAGCAAGCGTTTGGATAGCTCGGATTCGTATGAGAATCTGCAGCGTTTGGCCAGCACCCTGGTGCCATCGGTGCGTTCAGTGAGTGCCCAGACGCAGCCCCAGGCGGCCTCGTTACCCTCGCGCACCACATCGCCGGCTCGGCTAGCCTCACGTCACAATCCCAGCAACGGCAGCTGCGGCGGCTCTGTGCCGAATGGTGTGGGAGGCGGTTTGGGTTTGGGGGGCAGCAGCCTGAGCAGCAGTCAGACACAGACCTCGGCCCAGTCGCTGCCCAGTGCCAGTTGTAAGTGCCTTACGGCCATTCCCGAGGTCAGCAGCGAGCCGGCAGCGGTGTTGCCCCTTCACACACACAAGCTGCTCGAGTTTAGTCTCAGTTCGGTGGGGCGTTCCTTTATCGATGAGTCCACCTCGGTGGGTCAGCAGGTGTCGCTGACCACCCCCGAAACGCCCACGCCCAATATTTCACCCAGTTCGCAGGCCTTTTCCAATGACTTTGTCCCACCACCAGCCACCGGCTCGGGCATACCCCTGGCCGAGTTCGGCGGGTCCTGGGACCTGCTAGAGTTGGACTTGCATTTGCATGAGGTGAATCTCGACCCTTGCTATGACACCGATGTGGAGGAGTGCATCTTCCTGGGCGACGGTGTGGGCCAGGCCGTAGAAACTGAGGAGGATAGCGATGAGGATAGCGTGGTGGTCGATGATCCATTTGGCATGCTGCCCACCAAGCCAACGCCACCGGATTCATTGGATCTGTGATTTGATTTTTGGCTAAAGAGCGACACCGCCCCGCACAATCTTTGAATCGACGAGCTTGAACTCTACTTTCCTTCCCCTGTTTTTTGACTTTGCCTTGGCCCTTGGTTGGGGTAGCACCAGAGTGGGTTGGTCTGGCAAAGCTTCACTTGATTTTGCCATTGTTTTGTAGTAGTATAGATTTTTCCGTCTGTGATAGAATTTTGTAATTTTCCCCTCCCCCCACCCCCCAAAAAAAAAAACAACAACAAAAAAGACGGCGATACCTGGTTAATGAAACTTGGAAAAGTCAATTAAAACATTTTTCATTATCGTATTAGGAAATCACTTAGAGAACAAACAAAAAGTAGAGTAGAGCAAATCAATTTACACTTTTGGAACTATCTCCACTTGCACCTGCATAAACCACTATTCTGGGTCCATTCGATGTGAAAGCAAAGCAATATTTTTCTAAAAATAGGGAAAA